>BDMV01000002.1:17914827-18341593 GCA_008326285.1 Oryza officinalis | reverse complement strand
TTTCTTTTTCTTTTTCCTCTTCTCGGGCCGTCGGCCCATTTTCCCCCCCCCCGGCCCAAGGCCGCCGCGCCCCCCCGCGCCCCTCCCCTTCCCGGGCCGGCCCGAGGCCACGGCCCGAGCCGCCCGGAAGTCCGCCGCGCCTCCCTCGCGCCGCGCCCGCTGACGCGTGGGCCCGCCCGCGGCCGAGTCCGCCTCCGACACGGCCGGCCGCCGCGCCGCCCGCGCCGCCGCGTTTCCCGGCGGGACTCCCGCCGCGCGCCCTATTTATTTTCCCCCCCGAGGCCGCCGCCCCTCATTTTCCCCGCGCCGCCGCCGCCCTAACCCTAGCCCGTGCGCCGCCGTCGCCGAAGCCGCGCCGCCGCCGTTTTTCGCCGTCGGTAAGCGCCGCCGCCGCCGCCCCTTTTCCCCTCTCCGTCGCCGCCGTTTGCGCGCCGCTCCGCCGCTCGGTTGCCGCCTCGCGCAGCCGTGCGCGCCGCCCGCGCCGCCGCTGCCGCGCGCACCCGCCGCTGCCCCCGCCGCCTCCCGTGCGCCGCTGCCGCGAGCCGCCGCTCCGCCGCCGCCCGTGCGCGCCGCCGCTCGGCCAAACCCTAACCCTAGCCACCGCCCGCGCGCCTCAGCCGTCGGATCGGCCACTCGGGCCGATCCCGGCCGCCCGCTCCCGCCCCGCGTGGCCGCCACGTGGCCGCCGCGTGGCTGCCGCGTCGGCGCCACGTGTGCGCCACATGGTGCGCAGCCGCCGCCGCGGCTGACGTCAGCCCTAGCTGCTGACGTCAGCCTAAGGGTTTATTGCGCAATAATTAATTAAGGATTTTTCTGTTTTAGTAAAAACACAGATAACTTCAAAAATTCATAACTAATTCATCCGGACTCCGTTTTAGTCCGTTCAAGTCTCAGAAAATTCATAAAAATGCAGAGAATCCATTAAAAATAGTTTTATTCTTTGTTTCAGTAGACTTATAGCATGTATTGTTGTTTGCTTTGTTTGTCGTGTAGATTCCGGTAATTCCGATTCTCCGGTTTACTTCGAAGTCGTTGCCAAAGTCGACCCAGCGCAAGAGCAAGGCAAGTCATACTTATTCATTTGATCATGTTGTACCTAAATTGTGAAACAGTCTTATTTTTCTCTAAATACTGCATTGTTTTATAATGTCATTTATGGGATAGTTTACCTATTGTACTCAGCCTTGTATTGCAATTACCTTATTCCTTTGATATCTTGGGAAATAATTTGAATAGTTGCTATAATAGAACTTGCTTAGCCCTGCTTAGAAACATTAGCTCACAATTGGGTTGTTTAAAGCTTCATTAATACTTAATGATGGTTATTTCATGTTGGCTCGCGATGGTTAATCGTGGGCGATTTAATTAAATGTTTCAACTAAAATATTGAGTAATGGTGGGTTGTGAGCACATGGTTTTGATGGTCGTGCTCATGACGATTAAGGACCGGTTCGCGGGAAACCCTGGAAGAAGAACCGTGCGTACCACAAGCCAGCGTGGGCAACGGCTGGACTTGAAGTGTAGCTTTCCTCTAGCCGACGTACATTGGTTAGGGTGAGCGTGATGGAGTTTGGATGGGCCCGGCGAGGGTCTATGTGGCTACCGGATTCACCAAGGCTCGAGGGGGGGCTGCCCACTGCCTTTTAAGGAGTGGGGGTGAAACCCGAGGTGGTACGATTGGTTAGAGGGGGTTATGCGAAGGGTCCTGTCACAGCTCCTTTTCCGGTATACCGTGGTGGTATGTCGGCGCACAGTAATGTGTTGTAGGACTGTGTCTTGTGGGTACAGATGTATATCTCTGATCAGAGTAAAACTATTCGAATAGCCGTGCCCGCGGTTATGGGCGATCAACCAGATTCACCGTGATTAGTTGAACTCCTAAATAATTTGACTTAATGGAAATGGTTTAGTTCAGGTGGATGGTTGGGCCTGTCGCAACGTGGTGTAGCGTTGGACAGTGATGGTTTAATTATGACTAATTAATTCAACTGTTTTACTGTTTTCAACTATTGTTTTTGAATGCGTATTTTATGCAAAATAACCATTGCAGCTCTCCTTTGTTATTACCTGCATCATTATTTTCCTTTCCGGTATGACTTGTTGAGTACAGTGGGTAGTACTCAGTCTTGCTTTATTTGTCCCCACACCAGAGTTGGAGGTTGTTTCAGAGGAAGACTTTTCAGAAGAGTAGGCTTGTTGCTACCGTCGAGGAGTGCCTGTGGTTTGGAGTCGCTACGTTGCGAGTGTTTAGTTTATTAGAATAGTTGTTTCCTTTTTCCGCTGCAGTTTTGTAAGAGATTTTTATTGTTTTGTAAGACGTGGATCTGTATGGCAACTTTGTCATTTGTGTACCCTGGCTGGTCCTGGACAGGGATTTTAATACACAATTTGCTTTGGAAATTCTGGTAGTGAATTTCTGGGCGTGACACAGGGCGCGGGCGCGCTCCTCCAGCGCCGTGACGCGGGCCTCAAGGGCCTCCTCACGCTGGCAGGTCGCCGCCTCGTTCTCCGCCGCCCGCCGTTCTCGGGCAGCGGCGGCATCGAGAACTCCCCGGGCGGCGTCGAGCTTCTCCTCTAGCTCCGCCGCCCGGCTCCCGTATTGGAGGCGGAGGTCATCCCGCGCCTCGTCGAGCACGGCGGTGGCAATGAGGGCGGTCTCCCGCTCCTCCTCCACCTCCCTGGCGATCTCCGCCAGGTCCCTGCGACGGGCCTCGAGCTGTGAGGCGTGCCGGCGGTGTGCCTTGCGGCCCGCCTCCACCATGGCCTCCACCGAGCGCCGCCCCTCCTCGACGGGCGCCCAAGCCGCGTCGAGCTCCGCTCGCTCCGCCTGCAGGGCCTCCATCTGGGAGTTGTCGTCGCCTCGGGCGGAGTCGGGTCGAGGGCTTGGCGGGCTGCCTGGCGTGCACGCGCCGCCTCTGCCTCCCGGGCGGACTCCCCGGCCCGGCGGAGTCTGGCCTCCTCCCGAGCGGCCTCCTCGGCCTGGCGAACCCGGGCGGCCTCCTGGGCAGCCTCCTCGGCTTCCCGGAGGCGGTCCGCGGCTTCCCGCCGGTCAGCCTCCCGCCTCCGGGCCTCCGCGGTCGCCGTCTCCTCGGCCTTGGACTGGCCGGATTTGGAATGGCGTGGGGGGCGCGATGGGATCTCACTGAGGCAGAAGAAAAACCAGAGACAAAAAGAAACGGGTGAGTAAAAACTCGCCTTGGGAGATGGGAGTATGAATACGGCCGCAGTGGGCGCGGGGACGAACCTGCGGGGAGGTCGGCTGAACGACCACCTCGGGGGCGAGATGAGGCTCCCCCGGCATGGCTCGGTCTCCCCCATTTTGCGGAGCCGTTTCTTCTTTCGCTCCCCCTCGAGCTGCGGCGTCGGCACGGCACCCTCCGGGCGCCTGCTGCTGGCACGCACCGCCCCGCCCCCTCGGGGAGGAGATGGGGGAGGAGTACCCTCCTGCTTCCTCTTCCCCCGGGCGTCGGCAGGGCAGCTGCCCCCCAGGCCCCCGTCGCGGGACCCAGAAGCACGACCCCCTCCCGGGGTAGATTGTTCCCCCCTGCGGCTCCCGCCCGCGCCGTCGTGGCCTCGGGGGGGGCGCTCCCCCGACGCCCCGACCACCTGCATGATGGCCAGGATGTTGGCGCGCTCTGGGTCGCAGCAGAGGGGGAGGACCCCTTGAGGGATGAGGGATGCCTCCACGGAGCTGAGATTCAGCACCCGTTGGACCACCATCCTGAAGTCCTCAGGGTCCCAGTCCCATTTGCGCCCCTGGTGGGTCCTCAGGTGGTCCTCGGGCCCGGTGTACTCCCAGGCGCCCCGGGCGCGCCGCTGGAGCGGCGCGATCCAGCGACGGAGGTAGTCGCCGAACACCATGGCCCCCGTGAGCCCCTGGGATCGCAGACCCGCCAGGCAGTCAAGAACGGCGTCGTAGCCGTCCCCCAGATCTACCGTCGCCCGCCAGCTGGAGGCCTGCGCCGGGGGCTGGCTTGGAAGTCGGAGGCGCGCTTCACCGTCGAGGGGGGTGTAGAACCAATCGCTCTTCCAGTCGTCCCACTTCTTGCGGAGGACGCAGGGAATGTAGTGGTTCAGCACCTGCCCCCCGGCTGGAAGTAGCAGCCACCGACCACCGTCGGCGGCGACACCGGCTGCACGGTGAAGAACCACCGGAACAGCCGGAGAGATGGGCGCACCCCGATAAACATCTCGCATAGGTGTGCGAAGATGGCCAACGTCATTATCATGTTGGGGGTGAGGTGTGCCATCTGGAGATCGTAGAACTCCAGAATGCCCATGAAGAAAGTAGAGAATGGCGGGACCAGCCCCGCCATTGCGAAAGAGAGGAAGAAGACGGACCGCCCCGGGTAGTGTGGCGCCGGGCGTCCCTCGCCCAGCGCGACCACCTCCCGGCCGGTGGCAGATTCCGGCATGAATCGGCGCGGCAGCCCGGCCTGCCTCTCGCTCGTGATGCGGGAAGGCGGCAGCACGCTACCGTCGAGCGGTGCGGAGCCCCGTGCCATGGCGCCGGCGGAGGAGGAGCTTGAGAGCGAGCGCGTGCGGCAAGGGTAGGGCACAGGAAACGAAGAGTTAGGGCACAAGTGGCGAAGGCAAGGGGAAGAGTGGCGAGAGGAAGGAAACGAATCCCTTCCTCGGCGTCTTTATACCCTTGCCAACGCTATGCCCGGCTCCTCGCTTCCCGCGCCCACTACCTCGCCCCCTCGTTTCTCGCGCCCACGCCTCCACTAACCCCACTCGCCCGTTTGCGGCGCACGCGGCAGACGTGCGGCCGTGGCGGTTGAGATGGGGCAGATCGTGCGCGCATTAATTACGCTCGCCAACCGCGAAAAGCGCCATCATCATATCCCCAGGCGAAACGAACCGGCTCGTCCCGATTCGTGCGCTGCTCGAGTAATGTAGCGGTCTTAAAGAGGCCGCTCATTATTATCGGTCGGTTTTCCCTTGCCGATGCGCGCGATTCGCGACCGTTGGGTTTCTGCCCGCCTGTAGGGACTGGTCCCACCTGTCACCGGGCCTAAGGAGTGGCGTCATGCCCGAGCGCTTCCCCCGAGGGGGGCGGTCGCCCTGGCGTAACGCCGGGGGCTACTGTCGATGACATGGGACCGGGGGTATCATGACTAGAGGCTTGAGTAGCCGCGGTCGCCCACGTGGCCCGACTCCCCCGGGGGGGTCGAGCCCGAGGGTGTCGTGGCCACCCCTCCCTCTGTCTCCCCGAGGGGTCGGGCCGCTCCTGTTTCGGCCCCGAGGGCCGGGGCGCCCCGACCCCCTGTGATTTTGGCGCCACGTGTGTGGGTTAGGTGAGCCCAGCAGGGCTCACCTAACCGCATTTATAGCGGATCAGACGAGCGCGCCATGCCGCATTTAATGCGGCGCAGCGCACGCTTATCCGGTCCGTGACCGGTCGCGGTGTGTGACCGGTCACAGACCGGTCAGATCGCGGGTTAGGTGGTGACAGGCGGCCTGTGGCACGCCTCGCCCCGTCCCGTCAGAATGATGAGAGCCTCCTGGCTCTCGTCCCTAGCTGGAGCCGGCGTGCTAACTCCTGGAGTTGGTATGTCAGTCCCGGTCAGATCCATTCCAGACTTCAGCGCAAGCATGGCAAGGAAGTCGCTTGCCGTTTAATGAAGGTTGAAACGGGCGTCCACCGGGAGAGCTGGCGAGCGGGGCAAGAGGCCTGTACCGTGCCTGTCAGAGGTCACTTCTGGCTGTAGACTAGCCCTGATTGTAAAAAGAATGTTTTCTTTCTTAAGCAGCTAGAGGCCCATGTGGTGACCCCTTGCTAGATAAAAGGAGGCCCAGGCCTAGGAAAGAAAGAGGGGGACTCCGGCCGATACGCTCTAGAGGCCAAACTCTCTTTGTATGGTTGGAGGCTCTCAGATCCACCAGAACACAGGAGTAGGGTGTTATGCTTCTCAGTGGCCCGAACCTGTCTACGTCGCCCGTGTTTTGTGCGTTTCCTCTCTCGCTGACGTTCCTCAGATCGAGGGCAAAGAACCTCACCTAGCGCCCCCGGCCGAACCGGCAAAGGGGGGCCCGCGCGGTCTCCCGGTGAGGAGCTCCACGCTCCGTCAGCCATCTTCATGGGTAGTTTGCATTGTAACTGCCACTGGTGAGAGTAAGGTACGTGCGTATCTATTTTATATTTTTGCAAAAGTAATAAGAAAACGAATATTACTATCATCCATAACAAATGATTGTGATGGGGCCTCTGCACCATGGAGGTTGTGTGAAGATGATGGATTTACCACAGAAGAAGCCCCAAAATTTGGGGATTGCATCGCGATGGATTCAAGATACGGTGTATCCCATCTAGCTGCATGGCTTGCATTTCGTCAATCTAGCAATGATTGCCTCTCATTTGGTGGTAAACTTTGCCTAGCTGATCTTCTATGGGTATTCAAGTCTTGCCTCTCATCAGGCGTCAAACGTTGCCCACGAGCTCTTCGGCGGACTATTTCTTTTTCCCTTACTTGGTGTTGCATTTTGTCGCTTTGCTCTTTGACGATCTAGCTTTGTTTGTCTTTGTTCTGGTGTAAGGCTAGCATAGTGAGCCGCTTCACGAAAACATTTCCATGCTAAATAAATTCATTGAATAATTTTAAAATTTTAATTTTGAACTATATATGTCACGTAAAAAAGAAGACTCCTAGTTTTAAGTCGATACTATTTGAGTTTTCTCCCTGTTCCAAAACTTGAACCGATGTAAGGGTACAATTTATAGGATTGGATCTTTTTGTTTCGTTGGATTTATCCTCCGCTGTCAAAACAATTTATTTCCACCACCATGAGTGTGGGACATGTATTCAATACCCATGCAAATGTACAGTTATAAATAATTTGGAGGGAGCAAAGCATCTTGTTTTCCTTTATAAGAATGTTTGCTAGGAGGGCGTGGCATAACTGAAGGCTGAAAGAAATATGTTAGCATATAAGAAATAATATGAATGCAGGGTGTAAGAACTTATATTAGCATATCAACGAGATGTGCCAAAAGCTAGCAAGTAGCTTGCCATCTAGTATTATGTTAGCCACAAGTTGCAGCCAACAAATCTATTGTGCTTGTCCAATATTTTGTCAGTCCACATCCAACAATTCTATTCTATTGTGCAGCTAACAGTTCCTCTCATATGACTCTTTCATAATCATGATTGAATAGCTGTTGAGGTTTCTACTGCATCATCATATCAAAAAAGCACTAACATTTTTTCATAATTTATAACTTTTGTGAGGGCAGTTCCATATCCTGAGTAAATATTGCAATAGAAGCAGGCTCGTGTTAACTGATCATATAAGAGTGCTGAGTGGGAAAGGCACTTTATCCATAAAAAAAGGAAGAACAACAAGCAATTTAAAATCATTTTGTTTTTCCTCAAAAAAAATTATCATTTGCTCCAATAGCTAGACGGTCAAAGGCTTTACTTGCTTCAAATTAATAGGTCAATTACCAATAGAGCAAAACTCCCCTAAAAAAATAGAGCAAAACTCATAAGATGCCACCAAGACTAAGCACATGGACTGGAAGCCATAGAGCCAGACTAAGGCTGTGTTTCATGAGGTGGAGTACCTAACTCTATCTCCCCGCACGGAAAATAATATTATCTATTAGCGCGTGATTAATTAATTATTAGTCTAACAAAATTTGAAAAAATAGATTAATATGATTTTTTAAAGTAACTTTCCTATAGAAAACATTTACAAAAAACACACCGTTTAGTAATTTGGGAAGCGTGCATGTGGAAAATGAAGGAGTAGAAGTTGGGAAAGTAAGGAAAAGAACACACCCTAAATGGCTCTATTTTTGTCATACATGTAATCGGACAGTACAAGACAACTGCAAATCAAGGTACAAATGATGATTTGCTAAATTGCTTCTGATGTGGCTAAAACTAAATTGACATGAATTCATGACAAGTGAAGAAATTGGCACTGGGTAATAAATAGCTAAAGCTAGCATGATTGCATGAATCTTTTAACATGCACAGCAAGCCAACAATTTTAATTTATCTAGCAAGGAAAAACAGAAGTGCTTTCACAATATAGACTGCAGCCTAACCAGGGTATCAGAGCAACAANATAAAAACACATGTATTTATAATGTAACTCTAAAATTTAGGTTTCAGATGTGCAGCTCAACCTTTTCAAGATAAAACCTGCAAAACTTATCAAATAAAACCACATGGCACAGGAAACCTTTTTCAGTTGTTCACACGAGATATTTGACCAGTGTCCCTAGCAAGTAGCAACATGGATTGATAGATTAAAGGCGACTCTTTAGTCCGAGTAATTTTGTGACCAGAGTTTGAACACCAAACCTGAACAAGTAGGTTGTGAGTTGTGACCTGCCTGAGATGGAAGAGTAGGACTCAACTTCTACAGCGACTGACCTTGCCTCTTTTGTATAGACCAAAGATGCTTCTACCAAAGTCGACCTCTGTCAGAGACAGCTCAGACTCCATGGACACGGCCTCAACTGACGCTTACACCAGCTCGAACTCTTTCACCACGGTCTCCGCCGGAGCAACCTCCGTGGGCTCTGCCTCCTTTGCCGCAGTCTCGGCCAGCTCACTTGCGTTCGCACCCTCTGCCGACAAGGTTGGCTGCTATTAGCGTAGAATTTCGACCCGCCCTGCAACAAAAACGGGTTCCACGTTTCCACGGCGGCCTGGGAGATCTGCTTAGCTCCAGTGCAGATCCAATGGCTTGACTAGGTGCGTATAAGACGTGCCAGTTGATTTGATCTGCAATCAACAAGATAAACAAGCAAACCATGTTAGTGAACAATGGCCGATCGGCCAATAGGCCGATGTCGCATTGTGATGGCCTAGCCGATTGGGCAAAGCTATATCGGCTTACTTGTACTTGTGATAAAGTAAGACTGAAATATAGATCTAATCTCATCGGCCTTCATCAACATGTTAATGTCAATTAGTGGCATCGGCCGATGAGGGATAAAAGAGATAAATACACTAGCTAATACTCTAGTGCAGACTTGTATGAACCAATCGGCCTATATAAATATATTGATCACAGACAAACCCTAAAGAGTAATCCATGATAAACACATTTATATTTGTCGATCCACTCATACAAGTGGCAAATACATATAAAAACATTATGGTAATCACATGTATTAGATAAGACCGGCTGAAACCCCGGCGCTATCCTTAATTACGATCGAAAATAGGCTTTGGGTTAGATCTTAATACAGGACTAAGGTCGATAGCAACTCAAAGTGTGAATTGAGACTTAACACAAAGAAAATCAAGTCGTCGATCGCTTTTGGGGATGGTAATGCATTGAAGGATTTAACTAAGCATAATAATTAAACTACCGTCGGTAATAAACCCTAAAACGAGTAAATCGCTGGCGAAGCATAATTAATACACTTACCAAAATCATCCAAAACATGATAAACGACGATCACATCATCGAAGCTTAACGTGCCTAAAGCGACACGCTAGCCCCGACAATGTAGATCGTCGGGTACAAGTTCTTACCTCTGCTCTGGGGAAGCAAGAACTCGCCAGAATTAACCTCTTGCGAGGATTGGCGATGCGCCGAAAGTAGATTGAACACGATTGTTTGTTGTATTGTGTGAGAGCTTCTATGTACAAACTACCGGGATATTTATACCCGAGATTACAACATTGTCCAGATAGGACACGATCTTATCTACAACTTAACAAACAAGTCCTTATGGCGGACTCTTGCCATAGATTAGATATAAACTTACTTAATCTACAAGATACAATTGCCTAAAACCGAGCCTTATCTCTATTTGGCAATCTCCTTGAAGCTTATCCTGAGCCCAAACCAAGCCCATGCTAACTCTATTAACTTTCTGTCTCTGTCGGCCAACAACCATGTTGAATCCGTATCGGCCGATACGCCCTTTCTGCTAGCACCGCTTCCAGTCCGATACGCTTGCCAAGTCCGATACAAGACTTGGTCCGACTCCAACTGAGCCCCTCTTCTCTGCATTGGTTTTCTCTTTCCTCTCCGAGTAGATTACGAAAATCTGCTATTAACAGCTGCATGCCGGAGGGTGGCGGCATTTCATGGTGGGCATCGTCGGCGCGGCTTTGCTACCACTAGATCTATGGCCGGGTGGTGGAGAGAGATTGGGGGCGTGGGTGGCTATGATTTGCAGTGGTGGCGGCCAAGGGATGCGGTACACGGGATGAGAAAGCACCGAAAGCTCTACCTTCCTCGCCGAGTTGCCGACGTGTGGAGAATATGGGTACCGGGTACCCACACGGCCTGCATATCTACCAAGAGATAGGAGGTGGATCCATGTATTATGTAATAGAGTAGGACTCGGTCGCAATGTTGTCTTGTGTTCTATGGCAGGGCCTAGAGTCCCGATTGAGTACTACCTTTGTAATATATAGATTAGGAAACTGATGTCGTGTCCGGCTAGGTTTTTTTTCTTTGTGACCCTGCCTCCCAATCTATATAAGGTGGGCAGGAAGCCCTCCAAGGGCAGAGCGAGATAGCCACAATCAGATCGTCAGATCAACATATACCCGACGGATACAATCCCCAAACAGGAGTAGGGTATTACCTCTCATCAAGAGGGTCTAAACCTGTCTAAATCCTTGTCTTCGGCATCCATTCACTTTTACGTCTCATGCACTACCCTCTTTTATCATTGCTGATTTTTAGAATTGACAGTTGGCACGCCAGACAGGGATTGCATTGAGTATTCTGTCGACGAATGTGATGAAACCAATCTTTGATGTTGCCAGATTCATCTTCGCCCCAAGTCTCTCGAACATCGAGAAAGCTTGAGCCAAGCTCATTCTCTCCATCTTGGATTCAGTCTAGCCAAGGAGATCAATCTCGGCGAGTTCGACGATTTAATCTTCGATATCACCAGGTTTTTTCGTTCCAACTTATCATTGTTTACTAGATTAATTTCTCATATCAAATTAATCTCTTGATGTTTTCTGTTGTTTTTCTCATATAATTACGTGGCACTACTGAGGCGATTGATGCCAGTCATGGACTAGTGGCATCGCTATGCGGTCAACCGACCACGAGCCTACTCCACCGCCTTCGTTGATGGGCGCCATTGTCTTCACTGCTAGCTGCCTCCATTGTCTCTGACTGGTTTTTTCACCGCCATGATTAGTGGACTCGCCTCCATTGATGGATGCCATCATCTTCACCGCTGGCTGCCTCTGTTGCCGCCGACAGGTTTCTTCGCCATCGACTTGCCTCTGCTACTGCCGTCTGGCACCTTCGTCTACATGGTTAGCTGACTCTGCCACCGTTGATGGGCAACCTTGTCTTGACCGCCAACTTGCCTCCGCTGCCGTCGACTGGTGTCCTCGTCTTCATGGTTGGTTGACTCTGTCGCCATGGACGGATGACCTCGTTTCCACCACCGGCTTGCCTTCGCCGTTGTTGACCGGTGTCCTCACCTCCAAGGCTGTGCGACTCCACCACCGTTGCTGCTGGGCGACATCGTCTGCACTGTCGTCTGCTTTCGTTGTCTTGCTGATGGGTGACTTTGTCTTCACCGTCGGCCACCTCTGTCATCACCGGCTGGTTTCTTTGCTTCCACAGTTGGTGGACTCTGCTTGCATTGTTTCTGGGCAACCTCATCCCCACATCGGCCACCTCTGCCGTCACCGAGAGGAATAACAACAAGCTAAGTCATCATTAATTTTCTTTTTTATATGATATTTTCCTTTTTCTCTACCTCACTACATCAATTGGTTCTTTGTTGAGTAGTGAGTCGGGGGCTACAAATGTTGTACCATATTTTTGTAACAATTTTTATAATGTTTATCTTGATTGCTTGCGAATAAATCCGAGTAAAAAGGTGCCAAGTAGTGAGGCTCTATTTTTCGATGCTTCCCATTTGGTGTGTCGGCGGATGGTTACCATGAGCCGATTCCTAGCACTCGGGGGCTTGTCTGGTAGAGTGTATAACACAAGGTGCTAAATACTACTTAGAAAAAATCAAAGCATAAAAATAAAATATTTGTTTTTTTGTCTTAACAATTGCAAAAGTACCCAAGTAGCATAAATTCCGATCCGTGAAGCTTTGCTCCATTAAAGACGAACTCATGTCACTCACACGCATGTCTGGGAAGTGCCATGAGCCGACTCCCGGTGCTTGGGGGTTATGATCAGTCGAGCAAAGTGTTTAAACGTGAGGAGTCAACTACTTGACGAAATTAAAATCAACAAGAGGAGAAATACATATTTATAAATATTGCAAAATGCTTGACTTTTCCTCAAGTATTATGTTTTAAATCAGATACTACTCATCCTACATATTTATATTACAGGATTCATATATTTATACGCGTATCAATGGTTCATGGCCATAAGCTATCTCCTATGCACAAAGAATGAACCCGGTCAATGTGCCCCATGAGTGTCTACGCTAGTCACCACCACGGTTGGTGGACTCCGCTGCTATTGAGAGGCAACATCATACTCACCGCTGTCGTCTGATATCTTCGCCTTCAGGCTGGCCTATTACGCCACCGTTGATGAGTGTCTTCGTCTTCACCGTTGGCTTTCCTTCGTCGCCGCCGATTAGTATCACCGCCTTCATGACTAGCCTCTTACGCCACCGTTGATGGACATCTTCTTCTTCACCTCCGCCGTCGTCGATTGGTGTCCTCGCCTTCACGGCTAGACTATTACGCCGTTGCTGATGGGCATCTTCATCTTCACTATCAGCTTGCCTCCATCGTCATCAACTGGTGTCCTGGCTTTCATGGTTGGCTTATTACACCGCCGCCGATGGGCGTGTTCATCTTCACCGCTGGCTCGCCTACGCCACTGCCGACTGGTGTCCTTACCTTCATAGCTGGCCTATTATGCCCTCGTTGATGGGCGTGCTCGTCTTCACCACTAGCTTGCCTTCGCTGCCGCCATCTAGAGTCATCGCCTTCATAGCTGGCCTATTACGTCGCTGTTGATGGATGTCTTCATCTTTACCATTGGCTTACCTTTATCGCCGTTGATTGCTATCATCGTCTTCATGGCTGTCCAATTACGCCACCGCTGATGGGTGTCTTCGTCTTCACCACCAGCTTGCCTTCGTTGCCGCTGACTAGTATAATCACATTCACTGCTAGCCTATTACGCCGCCGCTGATAGGCATCTTTGTATTCACTGTTAGCTTGCCTCTACCGTCGTTGACTGGTGTCCTCGCCTTCACGGCTGGCCTATTACGCCGCCGTTGAGGGGTGTCTTCGTCTTCACCATCGGTTTGCCTTCGTCGCCGCCAACTAGTGGTCTAGTCTTAACGGCTGTCCTATTATGTGGCCGCTGATGGGTGTCCTCGCCTTCACGGCTGGCCTATTATGCTGCCGTTGATAGGCGTTTTCGTCTACACCATTGACTGGCCTCCGCCATCGCTGACTAGTGCCTCGCCTTCACGGATGGCCTATTACACTGTCGTTGGTGGGCGTCTTCGTCTTCATCATTTGCCTCCGCCACCGCCAACTGGTGTCCTCGCCTTTATGGCTGACCTATTACGCCACTGCTGATGGGCGTCTTCGTCTTTACAATCAGTTTGCCTCCATCACCGCCGACTGGTGTTCTCGCCTCCATGGCTATGCATCTTCGCCATCATTGTTGGCAACCTTGTCTTTGTCATTGGTTTGCCTCTGGTACCGTAGACTGGTGTCCACGCCTCCATGGCTGTGCAATTCTGCTACCATTGTTGGGCGACTTTATCCTCATTATCTTCATCACTAACAACCTATGCTGCCTCTACTTCGATAGCTTCTTTACTTCACCAACCTCGACATCTCCGAGAACCTCGACACCTTAGCATGCACCACGAGATACGACGCTATGCTAATCTACTACAACAAATGATGCTCCAATTCTCAAGCTTTCTACTCGGGAATCCTCAATGCGTATCTTTATTCAAGCAATGGATATTCGACGACAAGAAGCTACTGACTCTATGTTTAGTTGTTTTCCAACTAAGCATAGAGTTGGGAGCTGCACAATACACATGATTGAAATCCGACAGGCATTTCTTTTCAGCAATTCTAACTTTCTCACTAACAATTTCGGCAAACTCTTCTTTGCATACCTGAGTTCGAATCAGTCGGAGGAATCAACAATCAACCAGATTACGTTCGAGCTTCTGGTCTACTCCAAGTTTCTTAAATGTCAAGTTCAAAATTTGAATTGCGGGTCCAGGGAGGTTGGAATCACTTCAGTTCGACTACTTGGACAATTGCTACTCTTCTCCATATGGAACAACATCAACAACTACGACACCAAGTTATATTGTCATCGTCATAAATCAAGAGGTGTTGCATCAATCTTCATCACACACACGTTAACTTCAAGACAACAACTTGAGCTTGGACACCTTTTCAATAGTTTATTATTATTGACGTCACTACCGGCACCTTCATCGTCGGCATTACCTTCATGTCCAACCAACTACTGTCAACCAGGTTCTTTGTTTTAGGAGTTTGGGCTTCGTCAATACTAAAATCTGACTGGATCACCAACATCGCGATCTTCATCAACATCTTGCCATGCATCTTTGGCCTAGCCTACTCTACCGCTGTTGATGGGCAACTTCGTCTTCATAGCCGGTCACCTTTGCTGTTGCCGATCGTCATCACCGCCGGTCATGTCTATCATCGCCGGCTGGTATCTTTGCCTCCACGGTTGGTGGAGTTTGCCACCACCGTTGATGGGCAACTTCATCTCCACCACCGACATCTTCGTCATCTTTGATGGGCGATCTCTTCTCTACTATCGGTTGCCTCTGCTTCACGGGCACCGACTTCTCCACCGCTCTTGATAGGTGACCTCATCTCCACTGTTGGCTACCTCCGCTTCGCTAGCACCGATTTCTTCGCCAATACCGACTGATGATCTCGCCTCCATGCCGATCACATCAATCTCCACCAACGGGCAACTACGACTGCAACAGAAGGACAAGTGGAATCCATGATCATGAGCCTATCTTCTACACTCAAGGTCTGGATCAGTCATTATTTTCCACGAGGACCATCAATTGAGTACTTGTGCCAGTCGAGATTCAGTTATCACATTTATTTCAGTACACCCCATGAGGGACAACCACTCGGATCAGAAGCCACTCAGATGAGATACACTTGGTCTACATCACCTGAGAAATTTGTCACTCGGGAGCAGATTAGTAAGCACGTTACACGCGTCATCTTTTTAAGGGTATCGGTGAGCATATTTTGGGCCTAAGCCCAATATGTCCACAACCCATGTTTTCAGGTATGGTGAAGCCGTGTGTCTTATAGGGACTTAAGGATACTCGTTTTTGCGATATGCGCATTGTGTGAACTCAATATCTTAAAAATTCCTTTATTCGTTTCATAAAAGCTATGCAATTTTTAAAGGTGGCCAATAACATGTTTTTATGGCTTTTATAAACTGACTTTTTCTTAATAAAAGTCAGGTGTTATTTGGTATCATTTTCAAAGACGTAGTTGGCTTAATGCTACGCGCATTCTATACACGGTTGCCCTAGCACTACGTGATTCTTTTTTATTAAGTCGCAGTTGGCCTGGAGCTATGCGCATTATATTTTTAAGACATGGTTGCCCTAGGGCTACACGCATTAAGTTCATAAGCGCGGTTGGCCCAGAGCTACGCGCATCATATTTTATGTAGTTGGTATATCACTCGGGTCATGTTACTCGAGGATTCACACCACATATGTTGTAAATTAATATTAAGTCACTTAGTTGGCTAAAATTATAGTTTTTGACTATATGTTTATCTGTTTCCCAACTAAGCATGTAGTCGGAGGCTACACCTATTAGGTGCATCTATTCGATGCACCTATCTATTTAATCTATTTGACGAGCCCTCTACAGCCTCTTTGCAAGATATCAAAATGACGACTTAAGAAGTAAGCACTCGGGAAGCCTTCTCAGGGAAGATTGAAGCACTCAATATTGGTCATGAACCACGAAGAAGACTGCAACTCGACTGTGAAGATCTCGGGGGCTACTATGAAAAATATGGGTACAGGGTATCCACACGACCTACATATCCGACTAGAGATAGGAGGTGAGCCAGATCCATGTATTATGTAATAGAGTAGGACTCGGTCACAATGTTACCTTGTGTTTTATGGCAGAGCCTAGAGTCTAGATTGAGTACTATCATGTAATAGACTAGGAAACTAATGTTGTGTCCGGCTAGGTTTTTCTCATTGTAACCATACCCCCCAGCTTATATAAGATGGGCAGGGAACCTTCCAAGAACAAACGAGATACCCACAATCAGATCGTCAAATCAATATACACCCAGTGGATACAATCCTCAAACAGGAATAGGGTATCACTTCTCATCGAGAGGACCTAAACCTGTATAGATTATAGAGTATTTTTAAAGAGTACAGACTATAGATAAATAGTACTTCTTTCATCTCAAAATATAAGACAAAGCCATTTTCTTTTCTCGTAATATAAAACGTGCATATATGTATACATTAATTAGCACCTCTTGGTCCTCTAAATTAATTTGTTTTAAATCCTAGACTATCAAATCCCTCAATCATATTGCTTGCATGCATTAAGTTGGTCCAACCAAGAAGGTGATTACTTTTTCTTCTTTGTGTTAGGAGTGGTTGAATCTTATATTTAGTATGGAGGGAGTACAATGAAAGAAGCAGAAAATGCAAATTGACATAGCCACAAGCTTGTACCAATAGAAGTGTTAGAAATTTGAAGTCAAATGCTCAGGTATTGTTATTCTCTGCACTCACAAATATTTGCACAATTGAGTATCAAACAATTACCAAAGACACCGGAAAGTGCTAGTAATGCCATGGTAGCATTCTTGCAGGCTTTTCGGAACATATACAACATAATTGCTTTTACCTGACTGACGAAGCCTGGAGCAGCTTATGTAAAACAAGGCTGCAATAAACAAAATTGACACCTCAAGATTTCACACAATAAAACATACATAGCACAGTATGGTTGTGTTCATCTTAAACCACTCCAATATTCATTCCTAGCATTGCCCTTTAAATTCAGTTCATGAAGACATCTAATGGTGAAACTTCCACTGAAACAACCCAACCCAGGAAGTAACTACACAGTACAAAACATTAAACATTATTACAAAGCTTCAGGAGTCCTCAAGCACCAAGATAATTTTTATTAGATTTCACTTTTCCAGATAGCCTATCAACACGAAGAATCTGTATCCAGCTGAAAGTTACTACATTTCAGTGAATTCCATTCCGATGACAGGAAACAACACGCTGGTCAGCTTGATTGCGAATAGAAAACAGATCATCCTCCTGCCTGTAACCATGGCCACGGGTATTGCCCAAATTATGAGGTCGCCCATGGGTGTCAAATGGATGAACATAGTCTCGGTCAGGTCCACCTCTTCCAATGGAGGCTTTGTTCAAGGGCCTGTCTCGGAAGGGTGAACGGCTTCTCTCCCGTAAGTCTAGTCCCCTGTTCATGGGCTTGTTACGCATGGGTGAATGACTTCTGTCCCGTACGGCTTGTCCCCAGTTACCTCTGGGAGACCCCAACCGTGGTTCTCTTCGGTCAAGATATGGTCCATCGCGTGGATGCTCCCGGTGATTATACCCATCCCAGTCAAACTTCCCACGCTGTCGGTGTTGAAGTTCATCCCCGAAGTTGATCCTGTCCCTGTGCATAGGGTCTGCCATTCGTCCTGGACGATCTGGGGACAACCGCGTAGAATAGTCCCTATGATCATCTGGTCGGACCATACCCCAACCACGCGGTGGTGATCTATACCTCTGTTTCTCCCTTGGCAGATCACGGCCACTCGGTGGACCAATAATCCTACTCGGTGGCCCTTGTGGTGGAGAGTTGAACTGGCGTCTGTCAGGACTGTAGCTGGACTTGTATATGCCAGGTGCATAGCGTTCCTTGTTGCAGTTGTTACAGTGAGACCGCCGAGCAAAATTAAGATTTCCGCAACTGAAATAAAAAAAAGAAATGAGTAATAAATTTACAAGACCATCAGAAGAATCCATTTCAACACAGGAAATAAGAAACAAATATACATTCAGCATACTTACGTGGGATTCTGACATATCCAGTCACCTTCTCTTGGAGACAAGTTTGGGTCATTCCTGTGCACATATTCTCCGTTAATGAAGATGAAATCTTTTCCAGGAGCACCGCCATCCTTCCTGTGTGGTCTCCCTCTTCCATTGGGAGGAGAAACATATTGTAATCTTTCACCTCCTTTACTTGTCGGCTCGTATCCATAACGTGAACCATCATTGAAATTGCTGCTTTCTACTCTGCGGCCACGTGGAGGTATCATGGAACCTGAGTGTGGGTGATATCCTGAAAGGCGAGCGACAAACATTCCTACATGAACATTAGAAGCCACAAGGAGTAACAGTCAGCAAGTAGGACTTGCAAATCATGCATGAGTTCAGCAACCCCTGAAGGTGAACTGCTTTCAGCAAAGGCCCTCAAGAGTCAAACCAGAAAAAAAATGCATTGCAGAAATAAGCCTCTGAAAATAATCTGTCAAGTAAACAGCACAGTAATTGAAGGTGAACTCAGCACCATATGATCCTGATCTCTTGTCTGGTTTATAAAGCAATTAAAATATCAATGATGCAGCAACCCACATTTGGGATCGCCAGTCTTGCAGAATTCACATGTTCCTAAACCCTGGTTCATCTTTATCCAATTCATATCATATAGGTTAGGCCTCCTGGAGCATGATCTAATCCTCTGCAAGGAGTTCCAGCCTTCAATTTCTACAATCCAAAGAAACAAACGGGCATTCCAGAAACAAGTGGTGTCCTTACCAAGCACTTCTTCCACCATTATTTCCCCCAAATCTCAAATGTTATTTTTAGCCATGCACTACAAGACAAACCAGATATCTTTGGATAATAGATGAACTGAACATCTCCATTCTCCAGGTTTCCATGGATAACTTTTTCTTGTGTGCCAACCGTTCTGTAGCAGTGTAAGCAGTCCCAGGTAACTAGGCATCTCAATATCCAATTCACATATAACCAAGTCTGCAATACCAAATACCTTCATTTTCAACAACATTTTCCTTGGGCAGATGCTTTCTTAAGCAAATAAAACACCCTAGTTTATTTCTATAAATAAGGTAATCAAGGCCTTATCTATGAGGAAGTAGTTATAAGAAGTGAAGAGCTCAAATCCCATAATTTTGTCTATTTCGACAAGAACTTGGATGACCAGGCAACCCAGAGTAGTGATTCCTAACAGAATACTTGCATTGGAACCATTTAGCATTGAACAACCAAAATATAGCAAATCAAGCCATTCAAATATTGTCAAGTGTCCATCTCTCATCCTTTACTTTCTTTCATGTTTACACCTCCAATCTTCACATAACTTGCCAAATGCATGACTCGGTAAGACATTTCCAAGTGAGAAGTGGCATCTGAGCATAGACAGAATGGCTCAGCAGAAAAAGGCAGCAAATAGAATACGAACCCATCAAACAATAAATGTTCAATAAGTAAATACTAATGTCAGAAAGAAAAAAAACCCACCTTGACATGTTATCACATATAAGATATATAAAAATAAATCGCTACAGTATATTATAGTAATTACACCAGCCATGGAAGCCATAGAAAAATATAGATAATACCCACAACTTATCAAAGCAGTGTCAGGTGTTAGATATCAACATTCTAGTTTCTGACAAATAGCAAAGTAACTTTGGGCATAGGAAAAACACATGTAAAAGTTCAAACCACTTACACTACATGATCATGTGACAAAAAACTAAACTTGGTGGAATGTGTAACATAACTGAGGATAATATTAGTTACCTCATGAAGAAACAAACAGCCTTTGCTTAAACATAGCTATGATAATTTTTTATTTCTAGTTGCTCTATACAAATAAAGCAAAAATTCAAAGTAGAAATCCAATTATATCTATTCCACAGTACTGTGCTTATTATGCTCTGGGAACATGAATATCAAAGTCCAAACTGTGTATGTCTTTTCATATTTTCCAAGGTACTATGAAAAAATTGTTTTTGGTAGATAAATTTCAGCTTTATTTCACATAGATAGTTATTGGTTCAAGAGTTCAAAAGCACCCCTAATAAAGTCCATACAGCATAGCACTTCATACTTGGCATATAGCATATAAACTTTGTTGTGCTGTTTGGACCAGATTGCCATTAACTTTTCTTTTGCTTTGCTTTATATCTTTTCTGTAAACTTCTTCTAAGAAGCTCCATATGTGTCAGCTCTGATTAGCTCTATCATATTCCTTTGATCTATTCTTTGCTCCTGTCTCACTCAATCCACCCATCAAGGAACAACTTATCTGTAATAAATAGAATGATATATTTTTATTTTACGAATTCCATTAAAGCTACTCAAATATCTCGTTTGGACATCATAGTGCCATTTGGTAATCATACACTTGGTAATTACTGCATGCAAGAGTTTTTTTTTTGGTCGTTGTTATGAATTGAAATACTCAGGATACTACAATTTTACTTTCAGTAACTTCAGCCAGGATTTGGCGTGCCAGCTTCACAATATGCTTGTTCGCACAACTGATGCAACAAAATCAAATTCCCAAATGAGATTTCCAGGAAACCTACCTTGAGAAATACTATAGTACAATGGGATCGATCAAAACACAGAATGGTACAAGACCGTAGCAAGTCAACGGTTTTGTTCTATTGCAAATCAAGAACTAACTATCCTTAATCTTTCCGTAGCATGTAATCTAAATCCAGAAGGCAACAAGGAAGAAATCATTGCCACTAACAAGGAAGAAAGAGGTGTACCAACCGGCTAATCCTCGAAGTAAATGATAACAAAAGAGTGGGTAAGAACAAGAGGGTTTTTCTTTTCCTTTTTTTTTTCATACCTTGTGGCTCCTCACGGGGCTGGGGATACCTAGGCCGAAACCCCAGGGGGCTCCCGCGGCGGCGAGGGGGAGGAGGGGACGCGCTGCCGCCGCGGCGCCTTGGCGCCGCGTGCGGCTGCGGCGGCGGCGGCGTCTGGCGCGACTCCCGGCGGCGCATGAACCCTGGAGGCGAGGGCTCCCGCGGGCGGCGGGTGGCGGGCGGGGGATCGCGCCGGCGCTCCTCCTCCGCCCGAGGCGGCGGCAGCTTGACCACGAGGCTGCTGAGGAGGGGCGCGCGGGGCCCCGGCGCCGAGGAGTCGGGGCGGCGCGGGCGAGGGGAGGAGAGAGCCTCGTCGGAGTCGGAGGCGGAGGCGTATCCGCGGCGCGGCCGCATCGCTGTGCTGTGTAGTGCGGGTGTGGCTGGTCGTCGGGACGACTTGGTCCGAGTCGCCCGACTGTATATAACATACGGTGGTTGGGTCAAGCCCGTCAACCCGTCGGTTTTCCTCATTTTGAATAGCCCTGTTTGTTTATTTTTTGGAGTATTTTGTTTTTGGATTTCTAAATTCGGTAAATTAATTCGGCCCACAAATCCAACTCACGAACAAATTTAGCCCACCTAGTTTCGATGAAAAAATTCATCCTACAGCAGAATTCAGCCCATTTAGTTTTTACGAAAATGCAAGCCCACCAATGAATTCGGTCGACTTAACAGCCGTCAGCAAATCCAGCCCGTACATGACTTTCGCCCACTCGGTTCCGTTCAAGCTGATCAGCCCACTTGCCAATTCTCAACGAAGAATTCGGTCCAATAGTAAAATCCACACAACATAGTTCGGCCCATAACTGAATTTGTCCCTTGTAATTCCCACCAACATATTCGGCCCAGAAATGTACTCAGCCCACTTAATTGGTGCTTAAATTTCAGCTCGCAAAGTAAATTCCGCCCACCTAATTCGCATTAGCAAATTCGGCCCAAATAAATGCGGCCATTTAGTTCCGGTCAACTTGTTGGCTCTGTTTGGAGAGTTTAAGATTACATAAGAAACAGTTGGTTTCTTAGCTCCTAAGAATCTGGATTTCACAACTTCTAATTTATTTTTTAGGTTCTGTAACTACAACTTTTCAGAAGCTGGATAAAAAGCTGGACGGTTTAAAAAAACTGTAGATTCTGAGAGAAGCTGTAACTTTAAGTTACAGAAGCTCCCTAAACATTCTCGAGTTTTTTTATTTTTAATTTTATTTATTAAAAGATTTACAAAAATAATTTTCTATTTTGAAAATTTATAATACTAATCGCCCATCGCTCACTGGGAGGACGTTTTTTAAAAATCGCCCTCCCAGAGGGCGATTTTAGTGACGTGGCACACGGCCGTTGGCCCGCGGGGGACGGCCGTCCGAGGGGGGACGGCATTTTTGCAGGCGGCCCCCTCGCCGCCCTCTAGGAGGGCGATTTTTCACTGTTGGGGGGGCCGCCTGCAGAGGGCGGCGAGAGATGGCATTTTTGCAGGCGGCCCTCTCGCCGCCCTCTGGAAGGGCGATTTTTGCCCGTGCCGGTTTTGCAGGCGGCCCCCTTAACGCTCTCTGGGAGGGCGATTTTTAGCCTCCCCCCATATATATATGCCCTCCCCCTCTGCAAATTTTCATTATATTCACTAAAAATCCAGAAAAAAAAAAGAAGGAGAGAGGGGTGAGAGAGAGCTGAAGAAAAGCGGCGAAACCCTGTCCATTTTTTGACTCCACAACAGGTAAACACAATATTTTCTTTAAAATTTACGTTGCATTTTAGCTGTACTGTTATATATTTTAGTAGATCTGGAGCACACTGTTAGTTTGTATAATTTAAGAACAAAGGATAGGGTTTAGGTTTAGGGTTTAGGGTTAGGGTTTAGGGTTTAGGGTTAGGGTTTAGGGTTTAGTGCAAACTATATATTTGAGTTAGGACATAGTTATAGAAATTGAGACTTAGGACATAGTGCAAACTATATATTTGAGTTATATGATACATCTGGAGCACGTATCCGATTTGTAAAATTTGAGACCTAGGACAGATAATACATTTTCAGAAACTTTAACTTATGGCGTAGTACATATTGATGAATTCGACATTAGATCCGGTGGTTATGTTTGAAAGTTAGTTAACCTATTTTTTTGTTACATTAGGCAGAATGTCAAGTAAGGTCATGTTTCAGCTAGTACACGGTCAAGGCAACCTTAGATTTGGTCAAGATGGTGTTGATCTGTCAGATTTTAAAATGACATCGAAGGGCATCGATAGGCCTGGCGAGAGAACATTTCAGTCAATTTATAGTTGGTTGCTGCGAGGATTTAGAATAGACCCAGAAGTCAACACAATGTCAGTATCTGTTGTAGTGAGTCGTGCAACAGAAGGTTATTTTTGGGAACTAATGCCCATGGATAACACTGATGCTTGGAGACGGTATATGGAGATGGCTTTTGAACGCTCATGGCCCCTTGTTATTTTTGTTTCGGTGCATGAAAAGGATAGAAACCTTGGAATAGAAACCGAAAATGTTGAGGGTCCTAGCCAGGTGGGCGATTGTGTAGGACCATCAAACAATGACGAAAATCAAACAAGGGTCGTGCAGGCCATGGGCATGGCGGATGAGGGGGAGATAGTCGGTACAATCGTTGATGGAATGGAGAGGGAAGATTCGGATAACGAGCAAGCGGAGGGCGACTTGTCATCCGATGAGGAAGACGATGTAATGCCCACTGATTGGATAAAAGAGGACTTCTCAGAACTTGTTATCTCAGAGGGGCAACATACACCCTGGGAATACAAGGAGAACGAGGTAATTCAGGGTGCTAGGTATGCTCATAAGGAGGATATGAAGGAGGCCGTGAAGCATTGGGCGGTCTCATTGCAGAGAGAGTTTAGGGTGGTCAAGTCAACGAACTATGTGTACGAAGTAAGGTGCGTGAGGGAAGATTGTCCATGACGCGTCCATGCATATAAGGGTAAATGGTTTGATTATTGGAAAGTTAGCATAGTGACCGAGCATCAGTGCCACTTACAAGGGGTGGAAAAGTATCATCGCAACATCACTACAGCTTTTGTTGCAAGTGAGATGTTGTTGATGCAAAAAACACACACTGGCCTGGGAGATCTGCTTAGCTCCAGTGCAGGTCCAAAGACTTCTTTCGGGTTCTAGGCGTGCCAATTGGTTTGATCCTGCAACCAATAAGAAACAAAGAAAGCGCAGTTAAATCCACCAATGATAGCCGATCGGCTGGTTTACCGATGACATATCATTGAGCATTGAGCCGATGCAAGATGCATTAAATCGACTATAACAGATAAAGCAAGATAAAGCTAAATCTACTCAATCGGCTGTAAATATCAACAAAATATAATCTAAGTCTCAAAATATATTTAAACTAAGTGATTGGGATAGATCGGACAGGGCGCCGAGACAGTATAAATCACTTATGCCTAAATATATTATGAAGCATAGATTATACAAGTTCATAGCATAGCCGATTAAGCAAATCTAACATGTATCGGCTAGTACTCCGATACTACTTTATACAGAGATATTACCATGAACAAAATATATTAAATAACTTGTCAAACTAATGTTAAGATGATCCTAACCAGATTTGACAACAAGCTCAATATATTTTACTAAGTTAATATCTCGATATAAAGGGCAGGTTTAATATATCAAGATAACAAGATAATTAAACCAGGTAAGATCGGCTGAAACCCCGACGCTATCTCTATTAGCAATCATAGACAGGCTAGAAACTCTGGTTCTAAACATGATTTAGTAGGTCAAACCTAACTGATGCAGCACCAAATATGTAAAGAAACATAATGTCTAGATGATCAAGCCGATGAAAACCTTTTCGAGATGATAGATATATTGTATAATCTAGATCAACGGCGATATATAACCCTATCGATTGCTTTTCTGTGAAACAGACATCAACCGATCTAAGTTATATATTGATACCAATTCAGATTATACAATATATATGATAACTTGACGACTCACACAAACAGGATCAGAGTGTCATAAAGATGGAAGCACTAATCCCGAGAGCGCAAGCCGCCATAACAAGTTTTACCTCTTGCTGGAGATCGAAACCGATGCAGCCCAACTCGAAAGCAAGAACTCGTCGAAAACAATGAAAGGGTAAAGGTGGCGATGCGCCGAAGTTGTTGTATTGATCTGTCGTTTTCTTTACACGAACCTGGGTTTAATATATACCCAGAATTCCACAATAAGTCCTTATCGGACACGATTCTTATCTCTATTACAACTCATATTAAAGACAATTCCCTAATACAAACTATAACCGACAGTATCCATTAGGAAACTAACATTATATCCTAAGTAATAGATACAATTCCCTTCTTCGGACCCAATCCGTATATGGAAATCCTCATGAAGCTCACCAACCGAACCCGACAAAGACTCTGTTATCCTCTCGTCGGAATCGGCTACATCGGCTATCCTCGTCCGACTCTGTCTCAGCCGATGGTCACGATAGCCGACTCGGTCACCAGCCGATACACACCGTAGCCGATTCGGTCACCAACCGATTCTTGCTCTGTTTTGGTAACCGCCAGCTTCCTCCAAATCCGCTTTGATTCTATCTTCAGATCTAATATTTGATTTACCAAATTTGGTCGTTAACAGATGTATAGCAGTGTTGTCTCCAACAGTGGCTTTGAACCAAGATCAATTATTAGCCACATTGAAAACAAATACAAGTACACCATAAGTTATGCCAAGGTTTGGAGGGCCAAACAAAAGATTATAGAGATGAGGTATGGCACATTTGAAGCATCGTACGATAATTTGCCTCGTCTGTTAGGCAACATTGCACAGAGGAATAGTAATACCTACTATGACATCCATACATTTCCATCGGTTCATGATCCTACCAACAGTGTGCTGCAAAGAGCATTGTTCTCATTGGGTGCTTACATCAATGCTTTTGTGCATTGTCGTCCTGTACTATGCATAGATGGAACATTTCTGACCGGTAAATACAGAGGTCAGATATTGACAGCGATCGGAGCTGATGGGAACAATCAGGTGATACCTATGGCTTTTGCATTTGTAGAGAGCGAGAACACTGAAAGCTGGTACTGGTTCCTGGAAAGAGTGCACATGGCAGTTGTCCGTATGAGACCCAATGTTTGCCTTATACATGATCGCCATGCGGGCATGTTGCGGGCTATTGAATACCTGAAGAACAGTTGGTATGAGAAGAGAATTCCAGCAAGGTGGCCCGATGTACGTAGTAGGTGGTGCATGCGTCATATGGGTGCTAATTTCTACAAGCAATTCAAGAACAAGCATCTGACGGATCTTTTCAAGAGGCTCTGTGCACAGAATCAAGAGAAGAAATTTAATGAGTTGTGGAGAAGGTTGGATGAGTTGACAAGTAAGCAAACAGACGAGCAATTTCGTCGGCCACAAGCTGAAGTTGACGAGCCTCCCGTACCTCTTGGTCCACTGCATGACGATCCACCCACAATGAGAAGGAGGTCGGGATCATCTATCCGAAATTTCACCCATTGGATTGAGAACGAACCAAAGGAGAAGTGGTCTCTGCTGTACGACACCGATGGTTCTCGGTATGGCATAATGACAACTAATCTGGCCGAGGTTTACAACTGGGTAATGCGAGGAGTGCGAGAACTCCCGTTGGTTGGTATTGTCGAATTTATCCTTCACAGCACACAGGCCTACTTCAGGGATCGATACAAGAAAATTTTTCCCTCAATGGCTGATAACAAGATAATATTTGGCAGTGTAGTGACTAAGTACATGGAAGATAAAATTGCCAAGGCACAGAGGCATAGAGTTGTTCCTCAAGGCACAAAAGTACATCGGTATGAAATAATGTGTGTTGATAGGAGCAGGCGGGGTATCTACCGCAAGCAAGCCGTGCAGGAATGTGTCCTTAAGGCCGATGGCGGATGCAGTTGCAGCTGTATGAAGCCAAAGCTTCGACACCTGCCTTGCTCTCACGTACTTGCCCGCAGCAGGTGATTGTGGCATACTTCCCGATGTGTACGTGTCACATTATTTCAGGAAAGAAGCAATCTTTCATACATGGAGTGAGGAGATATATGGGTTCGGGATCATAGGATCTTACACAACTCTGAGGCCCCAAGTTATTTACATTCCGGATCCATCCAAGGTAAGGGTGAAAAAGGGTCGGCGTCAAACAAGACGCATCAGAAATGACATGGACGAGGCCGAAGCTGGTGGTAGGACTATACGTTGTAGCAAGTGTGATCAACGCGACCACACTTACAAGAAATGCCCGAAGAATGCGGAGGGTCCGAGCGTCTCGCATGTCGGTCCATCTAGAGAGGCAGGTGATGGAAGCCGACCACTTGGGGAAGGAACAACAACCAGGCGAGCACGTCCCAGGCGTCCTCGTGCGGCAGGGGATGCGATGGTCTAATATTGTTTAGGAACCATGAAGTAGACCGATATTGTATCGTAATGAGTATTCGAACTAAGTAGTCGTATCATGTAATTTCAATGATGTAATGTAAGCTAGACTTACAAACAATTTGATGTAGCACCGTAATGTTGTCATAAACTCTGTATCATTGTGTTGAAGTAATATTTGTTTGTACTGTTCCTAACTATGTGTAAGTAATTTTTACTGTTTTTCTAATCATAATTTGCCATGCAGGTATGGCTGACGACACACCTGAGCGCTTCAGCCGTGGCCTCGACAGGAACCACCGCTCGTACATGTCTGCCGTGCAGGGTGCGCAGCTCGGCACCCTCCGCCCACGTACTTCACGCCAGCTGCTGCGTGTCGACCCGCGACACGTTCCCTGGTACAGCTCGTTCAAACTTTAAATCATCATATTTGACCGCAGTAATACTTTTTTGGTACTAATGTGTGAGGTTTACATTACGCAGGTTGCGTGAGGCAGGGCTCCTACCACTGTGTAGGCTTGTTGAGGCTGGGGCGGACGAGAGAGACCCAGCGAGACGCTGGGATGTAGACCGGTCTCTCCTTGCCGCTCTGGTAGACCGCTGGAGGCCTGAGACGCACACGTTTCATCTTCCCAGTGGGGAGATGGCTCCGACACTACAGGACGTGTCGTACCTCCTGGGTCTACCTCTCGCTGGAGACGATGTTTGGCCTGTGGACGGTGCTGGGGGATGGAAGGAGGATCTCACGGAGCGTTTCGCGCACGTGATGCGCCTTCCGGGTGTACCTCCGCCCACTGGCCTACACCCGTACACTGCCGCCGGGCCGAGTAAGGCTTGGCTGCTTCAGTTCACCGTAAGTTCAAAGTTTGAACGGGTTTTTGGTTTTTTGAACAAATATATTCATTTGTACTAATATTTGGTTCATTGCTACAGGCTGACCAGCTCCACTCGGACGCCGATGAGTACTCAGTTCGACGCGCCCTAGAGGCGTACCTACTCTGGCTGTTCGGATGGGTGATGTTCACCAGCACTACAGGCCACGCTGTGGACAAGGGTTTGATCCACTACGCACGTGGCATCGCGGATGCTGAGCTAGGCAACGTGCCTAGGTGGAGCTGGGGGTCAGCAGTGCTAGCGGCCACCTACCATGCCCTCTGTGAGGCGTGCACGAAGACCGACGCGGGGGCGCTCTTCGTTGGTTGCCCTCTGCTGGTTCAGCTTTGGGCAGCTGAGAGGTTTGCCATAGGACGGCCTGTGGTGGACCCCGCACCGTACGGGACAGGACGCAGCGCGGAGTGGCCGGAGGACGGCCCCACGATGAGGACGTACTAGTGTCGACGTGGGGTGAGTAGTTCTTTCGCACATTGCACCGTCCATTTTCTTTCACGTTCGTCTATAACAATCAATTATATTTGTACCATATTTGTATCTCGCAGCGTCGTTACGCCCACGTGCAGGTCAGACGGGGTTAGCCGGACTTCGTGTTCGAGTTCGACCGTCTCTAGCCCAACGACATCGTCTGGCAGCCGTACACGCAGCAGGCGGTGGCAGCGAGAGCACCGCTTGGACTTTCGTCCCTCTGCACACGTGACGCGGTGTACTGGCTCACGATGATGCCGATGGTGTTCAACATCTTCGTCGAGCCTCACTGCCCGCAGCGGGTGATGCGGCAGTTTGGGCTGAGGCAGGTTTTCCCCGGAGACATGGCGCCTACTGTCCTCCCTGCAGACCACTCGTGAGTACAATGCGTCCAAATTACACATATGATGTTTCTACATTCATTGAGCTATCTAAGTGCATGCTCTTCACAGGTTGACCCGCCGGGGACAGCTAGCCGGCACACTGTGGGCACCACGCGTACAGCAGTTCGTGGACGACTGGCTGTTAGCACCGGAGGAGGTGATCGACGAGATCTTTCCACACACAGACGACCACTACCGTGACTACCTCCGCTGGTACTTACCTCGCACTCGTGCTCGTGTGACGTACACTCCAGCCGCTCCACAGCCACACGTTGCCGCTGTCACGGACGCGTACCCCACGCACCGTGACCGAGAGTACTTCTTGAGGGTACGTTGAACTTATGCTCACTTGTTTCATTTATTTCTCGGATTGATACTGACATGCTTTCATATGTCGTGAATAGGCCAACGCTGCACGAGCGGTCAACGCCGATATTAACTCAGTGCTAGTCAGATTGGGCGCTGGGTTACACCTCAGTGAACCTGAGCAGAGGCTGATGTTCGACCGGATGCAGTCGAAGATGAGCGCTGTGATGCGCTTATTCTCTTGTCGCAGTGCCGTGGACGTGGTACCTCCAGGTGGTCCACAGCCAGCACGTCCACGGGCCCCTAGGGCCGACGTTGTGTGACCTTCAGCAGCGGCTTCCCACGGTACTGCTATGCCCATAGATTATTTCCATAATATTTGATTTATTATCGCTAACATGACCACGTCACAACAAAATAAACACACACGCAGGTCCCCCTCTGCCTTCCCATGCCTTCGCTGGAGCTAGCAGTTCGTCGCACAGAGCGTCGATCCCTCGTCCAGACATGCAGCCACGTGTCCCTCTAGGTGAGCATGCGTGATCCGTTATTCACGTTCGTTGTACTTGTTCATACAAAAATTTTTTACTTCCATGAATCTTATGTCATTCCTCCCACAGGGTTTCAGGCGGGGATCTTTGGTGCAGGAGCGTCCTCTTCACACGCCGGCGGGACTGGTCCTAGCGACCATTTCTACGACGGCGACTTGGAGGACGCGACACAGCAGGATATACTTGGCTCGTCACAGCTTGGCGGAGCTCCACCACTACAGACCCAGGAGCAGCCAGCGGACACACCAGTACCGGAGGGACGGGCAGGTCGTGCCGTACCACCAGACCGTTTGACGTACTCGCAGGGACACGTTAGGGCCCAGGGTAGGAGAGACAGGGGCAAGAGGGCTCGGCAGTAGTGGTCCACCTCTAGTGTGTCTGTACATACAGTTCTTCTGGTTTATATTTTTGTGATCCAGTACTACTTTTACAATTCTGCTACCGTTGCATTGCCTCTACCGATTAGTACATAGGCCTACTGTCGTCCGTACTCTGCTAAAACTACTTATACATCTACTCAACGAAACGACGAAAAACTTTCGGCGCGTAACAGAGGGCTACGATTGGTCCCTACCAGTTTTTGGCCCGTGACTGATGTTTATGATACGTCGCTATCATCTTTCGGCACGTGAAGACGTCTGGGGGTCAGCTTTTGCCGATGCTTTGTTCGACACAATCATTCAATTTGCGCTGCCGCGTGAACGTGTTGTCAAATCCACGCTACTGGTGAACTCACGTTAGATGGATATGTGCCTCTCCTTCCTCCACTATATATTACATAGGTCCGAATACGCGCTCTTCATCCAATGGCCCGAGGAAGTGCTCATTTCAACCGGTCACAATTGAAGGAAAAAAAAGAGAGAGGTGAGGAAGAAGGAGAAGAGCCACGAAGCGTTGTTGCTGTGCTTATTCGATCACAGGTTAATACAATATCCCGACGTATGGTTATATTTTGTGTCGCATACTAGTGTAATTACCATATATTTGAAATTTGTGAGTAGATCTGTAGCACTTAGATGCGGACCCTAGATTTTTTGCGAGTAGATCTGTAGCACTGTGAGTAGATATGTTGAAATTTGTGAGTAGATATGTAGCACTTAGAAGTGTGAATAATTTTAGGCTAGATTTGTTGTGCACACGTTTGGTTTGTAGTAGTACTATATTTGACCGTACAATGAGAAGTATTAAGGGTGTTTATAATATTTGATAGTTGTTTTTTAAAACTGTAGGATGCCAAGGCGTGGAAAATCTACCAAGTCAAGGTAACATAAATCGTTTCTGTGATATTATGTGTTATTCGTTGTGCATGAAATGACGAATCCTAGATTAACGGGTTAGGGTGTTTCATTTATTGTTGACTTGTAGTTATCGCCTGAAGACTGGAAATGCCTTCGACCCATTGCCTTTGCCTAGCGGTGTTCCAGTGCCCATGTGCTGGTGCGGTGATCCTTGCAAGGTAGCCAAGTCCGATGAAGAAGAGACGTACATGCAGAGATACTGAATGTGTGTCAATTTTGAGTTTGAGCCAACACCTGCGATCCGCCGCATTAACTTAATGGTGAGGAACTGATGTTTTGTAATAATTATTTGGTGTATTAAATAGTCTTGAACAACTTATTTGATTAGTAAACATTGCATTTGTTGCAGACCCCTCCACCGCTATGTGATTTTGAGCAGTGGATTGACACCGAGATCAAGCCGCAAAACAAGGAGCGGTTGGAGTACATGCGGCAATGGGATGCAGAGCGCAAGGAGAAGATAGAGCAGAGACGCAAGGAGGAGGCCGCAGAAAAAGAGCACAAGGCTGAGGCGGAAAGGAGGCGTGTTGCTGCGTACAGGGAGGAGTGGGAGTGGAAGCTTGAGCGTGCGCGGCGAGCGAAGGCAGCAATGGAGGAGAATCCTGATGCGCAGAGGAAGGGAAAGTGGCCTCGTTGCACTCAGTAGTATGCACGAGTTGGTAGTTGTATCCTCGTCGTGTTCAACTCTTGCACTACCTTCCTTCTAGTTCTAATCTAATCTTATCTATGTAACCGCAATGGAATCAGGTGCATCATGTTTAAATTGTAGTACAACTTCTCCTTGTTTCGGTACGGTCATGGATGTGCTCAACATCAATTCTTAAAAAAAGTTTCTTCTCGGTTTCTAAAAACATGTTCTGTGAATTCGAATTTTTTTGAGTCCTCCGAAAACGATTTTTGGAATTTTCGAAAATAGACAACCAATTTTCGCTTCTACAAATTTTTGGCTCTATCCGAAAGTGATTTTTGAAATTTCCCAAAATAACCGATAAACAAAATAAAGTTCTGCAAATTAATAAATTACAAATGGATATATCTAAAATTATTAAATTATAACTCCGATATGTTTATCCAAATATGCAATTACAAATGTGTATTAGTCAATTAAAATAAATTATAATTATAATAACAACTTATAAATTATAATTAATCAATTATAAACAATTCTGTCATTAATTATTTACTAACAACTTAAAAACAATTCTTACCAAATTAAAAAAAAAGTTCTGTACATTACTAAATTAAAAATGGATATATCTAAAATTAATAAATTAAAAATCCGATGTGTTTCTCCAAACATTCAATTCAAAATGGGTATTAATCAATTATAACAAAATTATATTTACAAAAACTACTTACAAACTTAATTATGAAAACAACTTACAAATTATAATTAATCAATTATAAAATATATGTCATTAATTAATTAATAACAAGTTAAAAACAACTCTTAACAAATTAATTTGTATTAATAACAACAAAAAACTATACTTAACAACAATAGTATTTCTAAAAAAAACTCTATTTACAACAACAACTTCAAAATTATATTTACAAAAACAACTTTAAAACTTTCAAAACTTAATGCAACAGTGAAAAATCGCCCTTCCAGAGGGCGGCGAGGGGGCCGCCTGCAAAAATGCCATCCCTCGCCGCCCTCTGCAGGCAGCCCCCAACAGTGAAAAAACGCCCTCCTAGAGGGCGGCGAGGGGGCTGCCTGCAAAAATGCCGTGCCCCCTCGGACGGCCGTCCCCCGCGGGCCAACGGCCGTCAGCCACGTCACTAAAATCGCTCTTTGGGAGGGCGATTTTTAGTTTTGTAAATTTTCAAAATAGAAAATTATTTTTGTAAATCTTTTAATAAATAAAATTAAAAATAAAAAAAACTCAAACATTCTCGTTATACTGTAAGTGAATTTGGCCCAGTTAATTGTCGTCAACGTATTCGGCCCATGAAATAAATAATTTGGCCCATACAACCAAATGGCCCAACAGAATTGACCTCTGGTTCCTCGCCGCCTACTAGCTCTCCCCTTCCCCTCGGCCCTCGACTCTGTCTCCCCGCGTCGAGGTCTCCGTCTCCCGCTTCCCGCGAGCCACCGGCGCCGCCGTCCTTGCCCGCTGCTTCCGCCGCATCCTCGCCGGTGAGCGCAGGTACGCGCGTCCTCTTCCTCATCATTCCTTTTCTTCTTTGCCTCAAACTCAGCTTCTCTGGTAGATCTGAGAGCTTCTCCTTTTGGGCTTAAACAGCAGCTTGTTTCGAACGAAATTTGGGGGGGATTCTTCAGCTGAGGCTCCATGCCCCCCGTTAGGTCCGCCCCAATGGCTCATCCTCCGCCGTCGCAGAAGAAGCCGGCGGTCCCGGTGTCGAGGCCGTGGCCGATGTCCTTCACACCACCACCACCACCACCACCACCGTGAGATATTTCCTCTGGAATTGGGATTTTGGTTTTGCATGTTGTTTTGTTTCTGCGTTTGGTAGGAGATTATTTTAGGTGCTTGAATTTTTGTACCTTGTGGTGTGTCCTTTTCGAAGGAATGGGTGATACTGAAATATGAAGTTCTGTTTAAACGAGTTGGTTATATTGAATCTTGAAGTCTCATGATTCATGGCATTCTAATGTTATTGTAAGCAACCAGTTGCTCGACTCATATGTGCTAACTCTGTCTTCTTTTTTTGAATAAGATTTGCCTAACTCCGTGACAATTTCTTTGATAAGATTGCCTGGCGTTCATTCCTTTTATCTGAAAATGTGAGAAAAGAGTAGTTGTGCTCAGATTGAGCTTACATTAGTGTCTTATATGGTGACTATATATGCCAATGTCTGTAAATTTGCATGCACATAAAGCACGTTGGTGCTTGTGGAAAAACAAATGTGATTTGCATTGGTAATAGGTTTTCAGGGGGTGAGGATTGATGCCTAAGCATTTCAGGGGTGAAGTTCAATACATCATATTGAAAATTTGGCGATTTTTTACGACCTAATATATTTCATGTGTCTCCATAGTTTCATGTGTTGTTTATAATGAATAAAACTATCAAAAGGCTTAATGGTAACTTACATCTGTGATCAAGAATGAAAGAAATCTATGTCTAAGAGCTAAGATCTTGGTCCACTACAATACATGGAATCATGGATGCTCCTCTTCTTTTGGCGTTCAGAATAGAAAGTTATCAATCATTCTCCTCTTTTGCTCTTAAATTATCCTAAATAATTGATTCATTGTCTATTTACTTTCATTTTGGAACTGTAGTGAAGTAATGTCAATTGTAGATCAACTAGTTAATTGATAACAAATTGCCTCAAACTTTTCATAGAGTAAATGCACTTTCAAGTTCAAATCAAGTCCGTCAATATTTTCCAAGAAAACATATTCCTCTGTTGCTTGTATGTGTTTCTTTTGAACTGATCTAGTGCATATGTTCATTTTGCTAACCAAGTCTAGTGCTCTACTTTTCCCAGGAAGCCAGCTGTTGAAGTAAAAAGTGCCAGTCCAAAGAAAAGGAAACACTGTAACTGTAAAAACTCACGATGTTTGAAGCTGTGAGTATCTTCTTTCTTACTTTTTGGTGTAAAGTGTAAATGCAGTGTCATGTCAACAGCAAAGGAGAATATAGTCTTTTGAAATAGAGTACTGGATACCTTTTACATGTTATTTGCAAAATGTAGGCTTCCAAGCAAATCTTATCAATATGTATTCTCAGGTAAATGTTTAGTACCATCTTAAGAATTTCGAAACAGGTCAGTTATGATGGTCAATACCGGTAGAAGTTAGCTTTGATTTTCCTTCATACGACATCATTAACGGTACCTAAATAGCTTCCTAAATGGTATGCCACGTACATTAGTGTGTAGTCAGTGGAAAGACAAGAGTATAACTGTTGCATCGTGTTCATAGTAGGGGATTAATGTTTCCTTTTTCTCTTGTGGTAGTCTTATTTTCTTTGCAGTTTGAGTTTCATGCACTTGTCTGTTATTCTGATTATAATTGTCCCATCTCTGTGCTTTATAATATTAAATTGTTCTTCCTGCATGTTTTTTTGAGGCATGTTCTTCCTAGGCAGATTGCTAACAAATAATAAGTGCAACGTACTGCTGTTTGTTGTCAGTTGACTTTATGATGATGAAACACCATCTTGCCCTTTATGCTTATAACAAACTCACTAACTTGATATTTGTTTGTTAGGTATTGTGAGTGTTTTGCAGCATGTGTATATTGTGATGGATGCCATTGTTCACCTTGTGGAAACAAGATTGAGAATGAAAATATAAGGAAGGAAGCTATTGAAACAATTCTCCTTCGTAATCCACTTGCATTTCAGCCCAAAATTGAAAATGGCCCAAATACTGTAACTGTTCCAAAGGTACTATTCTCCCATATAATTCTTTAATATGACATATTATCTACATGTATTATCTATACCATGTTGTAACCTTCAACCAGTGCTCGTTTACCCCTTCAGTAGCTATCCTGATCACATGAGTTGAATGAATATTATATAGATGAAATGGAACAAATTCACCAACAACTCTGTTTTTTTAGTACACACCTTTTCATTATCTCACTTCTGTTGCGACAAGGAATTAAAAATGGCCACGATAGTGTCCTTCAATTCAATTTTAATTTTGATAAATGAGTTTGTTATGTAAGTTTCAATGTGGTTTACTGGTATGCTTCAATGCGTAATCTCAGACACCTACCCCTGATTGCTCAATACAGTCAGCATCCAGAGTTTTCATGTCATATTGACATTTTCCCCTGCTTTTTGTAGTTTTTTTATTTTTTATTTTGAATTCACACACTTTGTTCTGTCCCTTGAATTGAATGTACATTTCTGTGCAGGCACGATGTAATTATGCTCTTTATTTCATTTACACTGCAATACTAAACTATTTGTTTACATGGTTTAAGTAAAATATAAAATACTGAAGTGATCTTGGATTTGTGGGTAATGTTATATAGTTCTTAATGTTCCATCAGGACTAATCAATCCGTTCATTTTTTTTATTCCCTCTTGTCCCATCTTTTAGCAGGATTCTGGAAGTTCAACTCTGAAAATGATTCTAACTTCAATGTTTAAGGAATAATTTGTTATTTCCCCATTAAAAAATTAACACCTTTTTGTGGATGTGTTCTGGGTGAAGGGCTCGTGAGCCCTTGGTTGTATGGGTGGTTTGTTTTCCTTCTTAATGAAACGACGCGCAGTTCTCATGTGTTTTCTAAAAAAAAATTAACACCTTTTTCTTGTGCTTGAGCTACATGTGTTTAAACAGTCTTATGTGACTGTCAGGATAATTCTGAAGCAATACCTCCGATACCAAAGCACAATAAGGGCTGTCACTGCAGGAAGTCAGAGTGCTTAAAAAAGTACTGTGAATGCTTCCAAGCAAACATCCTTTGCTCTAAGAACTGTAGATGTCAGGACTGTAAGAATTTTGAAGGAAGCGAAGAGCGACAAGCTTTAGTTCAAATGAAAAATGCATCTGATAGAAATCACATTCAAGAAGCAGCTAATTTTGCTCTGAATGGTGCCACTGGATCTTTAGGATACAGAAGTTCTCCAGTGCGTAGGAAAAAATTTCAAGAAAATTCCCTTGGAGAACAAATTATGTCAGAAGCACAATTTCAACCGGTATGTTCTAATTGATATGGCCACCTGCAAGTTTGTGGACTATATCTTATTCTTGCTGTTTGCTAACTAGAATTTATTGTTGCTGTCATGGCTAGTCTGACCATGCAGATGTTTCACAGCTACCCTCTTGCACAGGATTTAGAGGGGATATTGCTAGCAATTACCAAAGTAAATCATCTGAAATGATCTATAGGTAAGCGGAACTATATTTATATTTTCTCGAACGGAATAACTCAAGAACTGAAAAAAATGGGCCTATGTACCATTAAGTGAGAAGGAGATAACTCAGATGCGCTATTTTTGAGGTTCTTAATTCTTTAGTTAACATAGGTTAGAAGTGTTCCTTCTGGCCTTTTAGATAGTGCTACTATGCCAATGCGTAATCTACTTACGTCATGAGCTTCCTGTAACTAGTGCCATTTCAGATGGCCCAGCCATAGTACATATTTTTTAAAAGTCTTCATGGGTTTATCTCAAAGGTTATGTGTTAGCATCATTTAGTTATACTAAAATATGTTATATAAGAGGTATATTCTATCATGTTGCTCTTCCCACTGCTTACTGTCTCTTCTTTTGATGAAATATAATATTTTCTCAGGTCTCCACTAGCAAACACTATCCCTCTTATTGAAGTCAATGCTCTTGTCAAGCATGTGTTGGTTGCATGCACAAAGGCACCAGAAGCATTCCTCACAAAAGCTGGTAGAGTCCTGTCTTCCTTTTTTTAGCTAAATTGCTCAAAAGAACATAAATTTGAAAGATCATTTGGTTCCTTGTGAATGTGTGCATCAGCAATAAGAAGTGCGATGACATTTAGATGGCACTGTTGCAGTTATACTTTTTAAGATTGTTTAGATCATTTGATTTCATAAAACACAATTGGTTTATATCCTTTGGAAGTTATTTTCCCAAAACTTCAGGATAAGGAAACTCATTTCTTAAGAGTTTTTAGATTAAGCAAATCTCATTTTGGAAAGCAGGAAACCCTGTTTTATACAAAACTAGTACTTTATGATTTTAGAAAACACATGCAACTAGATCATGATTTCGTTTGTACTGCAGGCAGCATCTCCAGAACCTGGTGATATCACCCTAAATAACATCCAAATTTCCTTTTCACAGCCACTGTTCATTTTTAGTTCCCACTAGTTTCTTCATATTCTCATATGCTACCTACCGTTGAATGAACTTTTGTATCAAGTGCTTCATGGAACTAAGCTGATCAACCATGAAAAATGATGTTCCATCGGTTATTTTGTCAGACCAAAGATATCCACATAGCATGTGAAAAAATAGTTGGCTCAACCATGCAGTAAACCATGCTTCCATGGTAATTGGTTGAATATTGGCAGCTCCAGATTCTCGACCAAAAAACTGGTTCATCTGTATCAAAACATTGTTTTGGTATAGCAGATCATAGACATCATGTAAACAGAAAAAAAACAACCTAAAAATTGTTTTTTTTACCACAAAATCATATAATTTTTATATATTTTTTTTCTAGGACACAGCGCCTAAAAATTTCACCAGATGTCCATGTGTTTATGAATAAGCAGGATTTGCAAATAGTTTGCTAATTGTTGTGTGCTTCGAACTAAATTTTACTTCCATGTCAGTCTACTTGAATTAGAATGCAGACGAAAATCAGGCACAAGCACAGATCAAAGCAAACATCCAATTGGCCATAAAGAGGCAAAAATGTTTTATACAGTAAAATTTCCAAGAACAGAAAATGGAGTAAGCCTGTGCCAGCTCTATGAGCTTCAGGAGAAATAGACTTTGATGTATAAAACTTATGTATAGCACTATATCTTTATTAGAGACTTTGATGTATAAAACTTTTATATAGCACTATATCTTTATTAGAGATAAAAATGGAATGTATGACATACGTCTGTCACACTCATGTGACTCATGAGTGGACATGACTTTCAAAATTGATACAGTGATTGTTGTCTCATAAGAAACTGTACCTCATCCTAAATTTCGTAAACCACTTGTAAAATGAAAATTTAGGGTGATTATTTTGTAAGTTGCGTGTGATTAGGTTCACTCTAATTTTGTGCTCAACTCCAAATAGTATTGCTCATATTTGCAGGCAATAAAGTGGAGATGCAAGCAGAGAAGCAATATCAGACAAATGATGAAATAAACAATGATAAGAACAAAGAGCAAAACTTGAAGGAAGTTTCTCAGGACATCCAAAACAAGGCCTGTATAGATCGGCAGAACATTAATGGAACAGGGCCCCATCTAGTTAACTCTTTTAAAGATTCTAGGCCTGCATCACCAGGAACACAAGCACTAATGTGTGATGAGCTGGATACTACATTCGGAAATGATGATTATAGAAGTCCCTTTGTGGTGCCTTCATGTGATCAGGACATTTCTGAGCTAAATGCTGATCAGGAAAGAATAGTATTGACAGGGCTGCGAGATTATCTTCGTGTGCTTATCACACGTGGAAATATAAACGGTGAGTGCAACTTGCTTACACTGTTATTGTGAATTTGTGACCCTAGATAGCACGTCGTGTTCTGTTTGCTAAAATGTTAATTTCGCACGTACTTTGCCATGACATACTTAAAGAGATAAAATATTATGATAAATCTAAAGACTATCAAATCTTTGAAGAAATAAGCAAAGCTTTCCTGGACAGTTAGAATATATGGAAATTGACTTTAAAATTTCATTGATCACTATGGATGTTTATGATGAAATGCAGAAAGATTGTTATAAAATAGCACCATCTGAAAATTATATAAGGTTAATAATTTTCCATGATTGTATCTTGTTTTGTCGTTTTCGTATAGTCCTCACATACTGATATTACTAGAAAATAGCATCTCCAATACTCGAGTGAGTATTTTTCTGCTTTTACCTTTATTATGGAACGCAGTGGTTATTACATCTGCAATATCTTTAATTTGATTGCCTTTCCAATAAATCTGAGAACCTAATGGTCGGTGCCACAGCAACCAAATTCTCATTAGAGACAACAATGGAATTGGATTCCCGGAGGCATCATGGAGCAACAACTGTTTTTTCCCAAGACAAATCTACGGCTTCCAGTTGTCCTGAAACCCTTGGAAATAATCAAACATCTATGTCAAATGATGAACAAAAGGGAAAGAGTGGAGGTTAAGTAGTAGTATTAGATACACACTGCACTGTACATAGATGGATAAGATAGTATAATCCTCGTTGCCAAATTTGGGCAACCGGCCTTTGTAGAATCGATCATTATTTATTGACTGTAGCAAAGCAACAGTTTCACTGATGTATTGATCAATTCAATAAAATGTCAATTGATTTTTTGGGTCTTTGAAATTGTCTTTCTGGGATACTGTGAAAAGCCGATGTCACTAGGGATTTTTTTTTTTTGCTATCCATAATAATCATCAAAACATTGTACTGATCTACTGCCATGGAAACATCAGTGGAGCAGAGAAACTTCTATTATATATAACAGTGTATAAGTTATGTTCCCAGGGTAACAACCGTCAGCAGTAAACTTATCTTTTTTTTAAGGGAAACAGCACGAGATTGTGCCTTTTCATCAAATATAGCAAAAAAAAATACAACCCCTAAAGATAAGAAAAGGGGAAAAGTTTTATACACTGTACAATGTGGGGTAAAAGGTTACATAAGCGCTTTGCTTTTGCCATTGCCCATGTCCGCGTCTCTTTCTTGATTTTGGCGAAAAGGAATGACGACGCAGCCTCGTTATGCTCGAAGATTCGTTGGTTCCTCTCCATCCAGATCTCCCAAACAAGGAGGATGAGAGTGTGCAACCCTCTTTTTGGAATTTTTGTTGTGTTTGCTAAAGCTTCCACCAGGCTTTTACGGTCTGGGTCGTCTCCCATTGTCCAGGTCAAGCTGTTGGTAAGCCTGAATTTTTTACATTTTGATCCTTTTCGAAAACATATTTGTAAATAGGCCCCTAAAAAACCTTATTCCGGGAATGGTCCTTTTTATAGCGCCAAAGTGCCTGGCACCGTGGTCCAACAGCACGGCGCCAGCATAAGTGGCGCCGCCATGGTGCCATGGTGGCACCACGCAATAGCCCGGCGCTGACGTGGCGGGAGGACGGTGCTAAAACTATTGGCGTCGTCCCCCCACCACGGCACCAAAGTGTCTGGCACGCTCCCCAAGGGTGGGAAGCACTTAACCACGCAGGCCCCACCCTCGTCCCCTCCTTACCTATTCGCCCCCATCTCCCAAGCCGAGCCCAAGCTAGGCGCTCATCCCCTCTCTATCCCCTCTCACCTCTCCTACTCAAATCCATTCGATTTGGAATCATTTTTCGTGAGATTTCTTGGGGAAACCAAAGAGCAAGGTATACTCCTCCATTCCCCCCTATTTTTTTCCGTTTTAATCGATGGAATTTGTAGATCTGAGGGTAACCCTAGAACCCTTTTTGGCAAAAATTTTGATTTTCACTGTTGAAATTGAGGATTTGATGATTGTAGTGTTACATGTGTGCAATATGCTCATTGGTGCTATGATTTTTTTGAGTATATATGTGGTAATGATGATTTTTAGTTTGGGGGCGGCGCCAAGGCCACGAGCGAGGCAAGAGCAAGCCGGGGGCCGGCGGTGCTAGTCAGGCGTCACACGAAGAAATGCCAGCACCATTTTCGAGGGGCCAGCTAGAAGGGGACGTCATGACATGGAGTGGGCTACGACATGACACAAAATCGAACCTACAAAAAAACATACAAAGTCACTCACATACATGCACATCTACTTCCTCGATACCAAAAAAATGTGAATCCAAACACAAGAAAGTGCAATGGCAACATCATCGAGTTGAAGTCTTAGATTTAAAGTGTTTCACACGATTCATGGCATGCTCGCGTGCATTCCAACTTGAAACGTTCAATACTGTCGTTATTACATGCCTTAGGGAATTTAAAAATGTCCTACAACTCCAATTGAACTACTGGATGCAACGAGGATATTTCCCCTTGTTCGTGGCCTCCAGACCAGTCTCCTTGGCATGCTGTGCCCTAGCCAGCTTCCTGGCCCGCTCCTTCGCACACTCTTTCTTCTCCGCAAACTCCCTTGCCATCTCCCTAAGCTCCCTCTCCTCCTTTCTCTTCCTCTCCGTGATCTCTATTGCCGCAAGTCGGAGACGACAATCGAGTCGTTCCTCTTCCCATTCACGTTCCCTACGAAGAATCTCCGCATCACGGGGATCAATCAATGTGTCAATCCATTCCACAAAGTCGCACAGAGGAGGCAGTGTCTTCGGTATCTGCACATTTCACGATTTAAATGATCTTCATTATAAATTTCAGTGCATTTAGTATCGCAACCTCGAAAGTATAACAAATTATCTCCTCTGGCTTCGTTGCCTTTTCTTTCTTTCCCTTTGCCTTAGGTTTCGACTTAGGCTTTTCCGGACTGTACGCATAATTACGACACCTCCAGTACCTCTGGTGGTATGTCTTGTGGTCATCACTGATTGCAAAACGACAATCGTCACCGCACCAACACATGGGATGGTTAGCGTCCGGTGGTGGTAGCTGCCTAGGGCAATACCCCGTTTCATCCTTCCTGATCATTCTACAAAACCAAAATTGTCTCTTGCCAAGTAAATTATTGTGAAATTTTATCAACCACTACCTTATAACATAATTAACTTACTAAGCACTAAAAACCCGCCTATATTATTAAAGTTAATATATTAAATTTGTCATTTTTCACAAAAATTTATAAATTTATATTTAGTTACAATTAACTTCTAACATGAGACCAAATTTGTCTATCCTCCATATAGTACATAGCTAAAAAATTTAACCTACACCAATTTTTCCATACAACCACGCATTCAAGACTAAACTAAAAATCATCATTACCACATATTTATTTGAATAAATCATAGCACCAACGAGCACATTGCACACATGTGACACTACACTCATCAAATCCCCAATTTCAACGGTGAAAATCAAATTTTTTGCAAAAAAAAATAGGTTCTAGGGTTACCCTCCGATCTACAAATTCCACCCATTAAAATGAAAAAAAATTAGGGGGGAATGGAGGAGTATACCTTGCTCTTCGATTTCCCCCAAGAAATCCCACAAAAAACAGCTCCAAATTTAGTGGATTTGAGGAGGAGAGGTGAGAAGGGAGAGAGAGGGGATGAGCACTTGGCTTGGGCTCCGCCTGGGAGATGGGGCGAATGGGTGGGGAGGGGACGGGGGGTGGGGCCCGCGCGGTTAAGTGCCTCCCACCCCCCCGGGGGAAGCGCGCCAGACACTTTGGTGCCATGGTAGGGGGCGGCGCCAATAGTTCTGGCGTCGTCCTCCCGCTACGTTGGCATCGGGCCATTGCGTGGTGCCACCGTGGCACCATGGCAGTGCCACTTATGTTGGCGTCGTGCTGTTGGACCACGGCGCCAGGCACTCTAACGTTCAAAAAAGACCATTTCCTAGAATAAGTTTTTTCAGGGGTCTATTTGCAAAATAAGTTTTTAAAAAGGACCAAAATATACAAAATCCAGTTGGTAAGCCACCCAGGCAGCTACCATGCTCCATATTCTTTTTGTGTATCTGCAACTGACAACGAGATGTAGAGCCGTTTCGCCTTCTCTATGACAGAGGAGGTATGCCATCCTCTAGTCGCAAGCCAGTCAGAGGTCCAGACCCTGTTTTGGATGACTAGCCATGCGTGAAATTTGCATTTCCCCAATGCCCAAACTCTCCAAATCAGTGAATCAAAGACCGTGTTTAGTGCCCCAAGACACTGTGCCTGGTAGGCCGACGATGCTGAGTATTGCCCATGGCTTGTGAACTTCCAGACAATTTGATCAGACTCCTTCTCGTTTAGTTGGATGTCCTGCACAGCAGTCCATAAGGCGGCTAGCTGACCAATAAGGTCTACCGAGATTGGAGGGTTGGCTTCAAGGTTTAAGTCGTCAATCCAAGCATCGTTTTCCTTTCCCTAACGCAGGGACTTCCCTTTCTTCTTAGAGATTGCATAGACCAATGGCATGAGGTCCTTTGGCCTGCGTCCTTCTATCCAAGTAGAATCTCAGAAGTGCGTAGTGTTTTCGTCTCCAATGGTTATTTTTGTTGACGCGGCGAAGAGGAGCTTGTCTACTTCATCACACGGTGTTTCCAACACCACCCACGGCTTGCCTGGGTCCTTCCATTCGTGCCATAGCCATCGTAGACATAGAGCCCTCGTGAACTTTTCTAGATTAAGCACCCCAAGGCCTCCATGGCAAGTTGGCATGCACGTTTTGATCCTGTTAATCTTGCACTTTTCTCCCGTGATATCTCCTATGTCGGCCCAGAGGAAGCGTCGCCACTGCTTGTCCAGTCGCCCCAAAGCTTCCTTTGTGACTCTGAGGGCAACGAGGAGATAGATTGGTTGCGCCGTTAGGACTGACTTGACGAGCGTGGTCCTTCCCGCTGGCCCCATGTTCTTCCTTCTCCAGCCCGCCACGTACCTAGTGATCTTATCAAAGACGGGCTGCATATATGATGTTCTCATCCTTCCCAGGGTTAGCGGGAGCCCAAGATATTTCATTGGAAACTACGCTCTTACTGTCGGCACTCCTTCCAAGGTTTTCTCTAGGTCTATGTTCCCACATCTGATGGCTGTGACCTGGGATTTCTGTATGTTTGTGACAAGACCCGTGGTTGTGTTGAAGTGATCCAGGATTCCGGTGAAAACTTGGACATCCTCGCGGATGGGATTGATGAAGACTACTGCGTCATTTGCATACATAGGGATACGGAGCCGAGTCGGCCTGCCCCGAAGCTTAGTGATCGCGCCTAGCTCTGTTGCCTTGGATAGGATCTGCTGGAGGGGGTCAATTGCCAGAATGAAGAGAAGCGATGAGAGGGGGTCTCCTTGTCGAAGTCCTCTTCCATGCCGAACTGTTTTGCTCGATATTCTGTTGAGGAGTACTTGAGAAGTGGAGATGGACAATAGGGCCACCAGCCAGTCTCTCCACCTTTGCAGGAATCCGCGTTGCTGCAGCAAAGCCATCAGGTAGTCCCAACGCATAGAGTCAAAAGCTTCCATTATGTCAAGTTTGAAGAGGAGCATCGGGCGCCTCAAACGGTGGTATCTCCTGGCCATGTTTCTCACATAGAGGAAGTTGTCGTGGATGCTTCTTCCTTTGATGAAGGCGCTTTGGTTAACGGAGATTAAGGATCGCATGTGTGGTCTCAGCCGCAACGCTAGGAGTTTGGAGAGGATCTTGGCAATGTTGTGTATTAGGCTGATCGGCCTGTAGTCCGCCACCCCATCTGCGCCTTCTTTCTTTGGGATCAAGACTATGTTTGCCGAGTTCAAGATGCTCAAGTTGGCGCACCTTAGGTTGTAGACAGAGTTGAAGACCATGCTAACATCCGCCTTAACGATGTCCCAGCAAGCCTCGAAGAAGTTCTCAGTAAAGCCATCTGGGCCTGGTGCTTTGTCAGCTGGCATCTCTTTGATTGCCCGGTGGATTTCTTGCTTTGTGAAAGGCTCCCCGAGGGCAGAGAGATCTGTTGGGAGGATGTCCAAGCTTTCCCAATTTAGCTCATTTGGCCTCGGTCTTAGGCATTCCATTAGCTGCGTGAAATGGTCGAAGATGACCGCTTCTTTCTCGTCATGTGTGACCGCCCAACTGCCATCTTTGCACAACTTCTGGATGCTATTTTTCCTTCTCCGAGCATTTACCTTGAGGTGAAAAAATTGTGTTTGCTTCACCCTCTCGAACATGCGTTATCCTGGAGGCTTGCCTTTTCCTCGCTCTTTCAATTGTGGCTAGGCCAAGCAGCTTACGCTTTAGGGCTGCTCTCAAACGAGTTCCTGGGGCAGATAGGTCTCTTTGCTCTTGCGCCATGTCTAACCTTTGACTGACATCTCATGCCATGTGGAACTGCAGCTTGCTTCAGTGTAGATTCCTTTGGACTAGGTTTTAAGTCTGGCTACTGTGCATTGCAACTTATGGTTTAGCCGATGCATTGGTTCTGTATGTGTTGTTGGCAGGTTCCAGACTATACTGACTATCTCTCTGAAGCCCGGGATCTTTGTCCAGAAATTCCCAAACTTGAAAGGCCGTGACTTATGCGGGCCATGAGGGTTTGAAAGGAGGAGAGGGCAGTGGTCGGACGATCCCATCGGGAAGGCATGAAGAACATGCTGATGGAAGGCGATATCCCAAGCCTCGTTGCAAAAGCACTGGTCTAGCTTTACCAAGGTCGACCTTCGGCACTCGTTACTCCAGGTGAAATATTTGTTCTGAAAATGGATCTCCCGCAGCTTGCAATGGTCAAGGGCCAAGCGGAAGCGTGGCATGCGTGCTAGGTTGACGTTTGTGTTATTTTTGTCCCTCGCACGGTAGATCATATTGAAGTCTCCGAAGAGGAGCCATCCCTCTCCTACGCTTTGCTTTAATCTCCTGATGTGTCTCAAGAATGCTTCTTTCAATCAGTGCCTCATTGGTTCGTAAACCGCGGTCATCGTGAAGGTAGTCCCTGACAGGACAATTGTCGCTTGTGCAGTGATCGAGAAGCGCCCAATACGGATGTCCTGTAGCGAGATTGCAGCATTGTTCCATAGGAGTAGGATTCCACCTCTTGTGCCTCTGGCCGGTTTGAAAACGAATTGGTCGAGTTTGTAACCTCCTAGGAACCGGGCAAGGCAATCGTTGATGTTTTGGAGCTTTGTTTCTTGGAAGCATGCCACGTTACATCTTGTCTCTAACATAAACTCGTGAACCATATTGCAGTGCACTTTAAGCCTCTCACATTCCAACTGATGAGGTCTAGATTTTGCGTCATTTGCATGTCGGGCGTTCTCTCGGAGTTAGGACAATGGGGAGGCCACGGTACGTCGAGGGACCACGCATCAGGCGATGGCCTCCTCCACCTCGTCTGCTGCCTATACGATCCCTTCGCCCACGAGGGGCAATAGCGCGGCCTTCGGCGTGCCCTGATCTTCGTCATCGATGCCAAAGATCGCCGTCAGAGCCATGATGATGTGTGGCGGCAATGGTCCCTCAAACATCACCACGTACTAGGCTAGAACCTGCTCAATGGGGACATTGTCATCATTAGGAAGGAGGCCCAAGCGCTTGAAGAGGACTCACTGGCATCTCTCCATCATTGGCAAGGCAACTTGCTTGGCAATGCATTCACTCCGCCGTCTGCCGCAGCTTTGCTGGCGCCTACGGATCTTGATGTGGCGGGCAAGTGCCACTGGTCACGTGGAGACAGGCGGGGGCAGAGGCAGCGGCGACGTGGCGATGATTGCTTGTGCCGGTACCACGAACAACTGTGAAACGATGTTGGTCGATATTAGGTTTGCTAGCGGGCTGAGGTGCGGTGAGGCCATCGATTGGGGTGTCGCTACGACTATTCCTGCAAGGAGAGCTATGCCCGTGGAGATCAGACCGCTTTCCATTCTCAACAAAGTGGGTGTTACCACACCATTGCGTTGTGCAGGGGAGGACAGTGGGGAGGTCAAGCTTGGGACCCATGTTGCCGTCGTGGCCTCCATCCTCGCGATAGCCGCTTCGACTTCCTGAAGCATGACTGTCGGCTCGAGGAAGGAAAGATCATGGCGGAGGCAATTGAAGACTTGTTGTGTCGGGATTGTCGCAAGCTTGTCATGGTTGTTGGACTAGGCCTCGTTCCCCACGAGCAAAGGTGGCCCGTCAAGGTGGATTGCACCGCACAGGTCAGCCTGATAGGGAGTTGACTGCTTGCCGACTGCTTGGTCCAGAGAGAAAGCATGGCCGGTTTGCGCCATCGCTGCTTGTGCTTGCAAAGAGGGCGGTGGGGCTAGGAGCACTTGAGGGGAGGGGAGCTTTAGCGGCGAAATTCGGGATGACGGAGCGTGTCATCTGTCTTGGCCACATGATGATGACCGCGACGGTTTCCATCTCCCCCATCTCGAAGATGCGGGGAGCGCTCTCTCTTTCTTTGGTCGTCTAGAGCGACGGCTTTGGGAGCCTCGTATCTATGCCAGTCCTCCTGGTGGCCACGCTCACCTCGGCTGTCTCTGCTATCCACATTGTTGCACCGACGCCAAGAACAGTCCCGAGCGAAATCGGGTTGGTCATCGTCGTGGCTTTTCCTGGGTGACCACGGTCAGTATTGTCGTGCCAATGACAAACGTTGGTGCGCTCTCCTTTTCTAAAAGTGTGTGAAGGGTGATGTGGAAATTCATTGGAGACACACACCGGTATCTTGGCCGGTGCAAAGGTTTGTTGGTCTAAGATATAATTTGGCATCATTTTAGCACAAACACTATCTGATCGTTACATATGAGCACCAAGTCACTGGGTTTGACTTAGTAGATGCCCTGATGTCTTAGAGAAGGATTTGGATCAGATAGTGTTTGTGTTAAAATGATGTCAAATTATATCTTAAACCAACAAACAGATGTAATATGCAAATCTACAGAGTACCATAATTTGTAACATCGTATTCTTGTATGCTTCCAGGCATCGTGGGCAATGCGTTCAAATGTACTTATATTATCGTTGTGTTTTTTTAAACACATAGACTATATTACCTCCGATTGATGTAATAGAAGATCAAATGCTTCGTAAAAAACCAAACAGCTCCTGCAACCTATAAAAAGTTACCAAGACAGTTACAAAAAACTTTCACTGTTTGTCACTTTCCAAGTTGCATCGTACCAACCTTCAACAAGTTGTGTAACTGCCGTATGAAAGGATTTTAAAGGTATTGGGCAATGAGACACGCGCATATTGCCAGAGCAAATCTGCTTAAGTCCCTAAAGACACGTGTCAAGCCACACCTGTAATATGGGTCGTAATCTTCTCATGGGTCTTGGCCCAATTACGAGAAAACCTAGCGGTGCCCTAATATTTCTGAAGCGCCGTCGTCTTCCCCGCCGCTTCATCTTGCAAAAACATCACCTTCCGCGCTCCTGTTCACAGGTTCTTCGCAGAAACCTAGAACTCGTGCGCATCCAAATCTGTCCCTCCAGAAGCTCAAGCCCCTTCAGGAGTTCTCGCGCTCAACCAATTCCCAGCATTTCCCTCAAAAAATCCCCACTCCCAGCGCCAGATTCATCTTCCCCAATCTGCATCCATGGCTGAGGAGAGAGAAATCCCCTTTGACCAATGGGCTACCTCCGACGTGAAGGAATTGACCCTGCGGGAGATGGTGAAGGACAGAGTTCTTCCGGCCAAGGAGATCATCGATTGGCGTCCGGCGTTCGGTGAAGAATTCCCGACCCCTAACACCGGTGAGATCGTTGTCTTCACCCACTTCTTTTACTACGGGTTCAGTCTTCCGACTTGCAATTTCTTCTGCGGCATCTTGGAATATTACGGTCTTCAACTCTACCATCTGAACCCTAATTCCGTGCTACATATCGCTATCTTCATCCATGTATGCGAGGCCTTCTTAGGTATCCACCCGTATTTCAATCTCTTCCGTCGTATGTTCTCTGTCAAAGCCCATCCAACCAAGGATAATCCATGCATTGTTGGTGGCGCTGGCTTTCAACTTCGCGGAACTCTTCGCAAGGACTGTTTCCCCCTTCCTCTGAAATCCTCCAACAAGGGCTGGCATGCATATTGGTTCTACATTTCAAACCCAGCCCCCAGTTTGCCCGATTTCATCGGCCTCCCACCTATCCAACGGGTCAACTGAAACACCATGCCGAAAAATCAGGATTGGATAGAAGCGAACAACCTCTTGGCTAAGATCCTCGAGCTGAAAAACAGAGGCCTCCAAGGAGAGCAGATCAGTCGGCATTTCATCAAGTGCCGACTGGCTCCCATCAAGGAAAGGTCTAAGCCAGCCTTCGAGTATAAGGGCCAAAGTGATCCCAACCGGGAGGACAGCGAGTCCCTAAATTTCTAGGTCTTGTGTGCTCGCATGTACAAGATCTTCTCATCTGGAATTGCAGTGGATTACAACCATAAGTTCCCAGTTGCTCCATTCAGTCTTCTCTGACCACCTCCTCCGGTAAGTAGACTTTGCAACTCGTATCATTCTTCACTTTATCTCTATCTTCCAATGTGCCTTAATAGTGCTGCTTCGCAGGCAAACGCTCTGATCATCTCTAGGCCGTACAAAGTCTTCCATGAAGATGCTCCTGCTTAGCCAGCTACCAAGAAACCAGCAGGCGGCCCAAAAATCAAATCACAGACCAAAAGTAAAAGAGCCACTGCCGAGGAGGAAACCAGCAAACGGGCCAGCAAGAGAAGGCTGGTCATAGATGACTCGGAGGAAGATACTGAAGAAATTCAAACTCCAAGAACGAACATAACTTCTCCGAGACCATCCACACGGTCTATTCCAAAGATCAGGAAGTCCACCAGGTATCTCTTGCTTATTCAAATTTATCTTCTCATCAAAAATATGCTTGTCTTCACTATCTTCGTCGTCTCTTGCAGAAAACCCCAGGACATAGATCCCACCGGGCAGACAGAAGAAACAAGTCAATCTGCAGTACCTGAAGAACCAAAAACTGCAGAACAAGGGTCCCAGGACCCTCTCCCGTGTGAGGATGCCCCTGTGAAAGAGCCCCCGACTGCCAGTCAGGAAGTCCCGACTGAAAACCAGCCGGATGAAGACACACAGGGCTCACATGATCAAGAAATACCAGTTGAGGACCCAGCTCCAAGTACAGGTGAGCTTCAAACAGTCTTCAGATTCTTGTCTTGAATATATTTCTGACATCCATCTCATCTGTCATCCTTAGAGCAAGCAACCGAAGAGGAGGAGATCGTCCGACTGAAGTCCTTAGAAGATTCAGTTCCTCCTATAAAGATTGAGTGGCGGGATGCGGAAGGCAAGAGGCAGGGCATCGTGCTAAACAAAGAGAAAGAAGCCGAAGAACGCAACATGCTCATTGCCAGCCTTAATGAAGCAACCCGACTGATGAATGTATGTATAGCCTTCTCATATCTTAACCATATAACCTTGTGCAGCTGACTGATTCAATTTTCGTAATGTAGAGAATACACTGTCGCTCACTGGCTAAGTCGGACACCCTCGAGAAGCTGGTGCCTCACATCAACTCTCTAGAAAATATCCAACAAGATCTCAAGAAGACCAGAGAAGAAGCAGCCGCTCGAGAGGTCGTCTTGAGGGAAGAAATTAATAAGCTCCGAGATATGAATCTAGAACTCCGTGGTTCAATCGGAGGTAAGATAACTTAACCTATCTTGCTCTTGTATAATCTGTTTGATTCTGATAATTTCAAGTCTCCTTGCTATAGCCAATGCATCTGAGATCGAGTCCCTCAAGGCTCAATTAAAGAAGGCGAAAACTGACAACGCCAAGCTTGAGTCCGACAAGAACCAGGCTTTGGAAGAAATTGAAGGTAACCCTTGAAACTTATACTTGTCAATCCATCCGATCTTGGTTATTCATGTAATTTGAATCATATCAAACTTGCAGCTAATAGGGTAAAATCCCAAGCTCAATTTGAAGTCTTCGCCGAAAAAGTCCGGAGGGCCGAGAGAGTTAGAGATGATATCGCCAACGCAGCCACGCCAATTCTGTCGGCGCTCGACGAAAACGGCCTCGGGACAAGTTCTTTAGACGCGGTTGAAGTCTTTGATAAACTCAGAACAGCACCGAAGAAGTATATGGAAAATATTACAGACGTTGCTGTCATGAGTGCGAGTCAAACCTTGGCCATGACGAAGTCTCTCTATCCTCGGGTAGACATAAACTCCATAGGAGAAGGCTTCGCTGATGGTACCACTGATGAGCAGGCCTTAGAGCTTATTAATGAAGCATAAGAGACGACCAAAAAGATTCCTGCTGACGTGGTAGATAACTTCCAAGGGTAGATGTAGCTGATGTAAACATTGTTGAAATATGACTTGTAATGTCTTAATTTATTTATGCTTATGCCCTAATCCGAGTCTTCGCATGTAAATTCTTACTTGAGTCGACCACAAAATCCGCCAAGACTTGAGACTTTATAGACGTCCTCGCCTTGAAAGTAATATCCAGCGGCATCAACTCTAGAGCCCACTTCGCAATGCGGCCAGTAACCTCCCAGTTATGGATGACATCGCCGAGTGAAAAGGATGTGACCACGGTGACCGAGTGACCCTGAAAATAATGGGCCAGCTTCCTAGCAGTAATTAGAACTCCATACAACAGTTTTTGTACTTGAGGGTAGTGGGTTTTGGCTCCTGCCAGCACCTCGCTTACAAAGTAGATCGGCCTTTGAACCTTCTGAGCTCGTCCTTCCTTCTCGCGTTTGACGACCAAGACCGTGCTGACCACCTGGTGAGTTGCGGAGACGTAGAGCAACAGAGGTTCTTGAGGGCGAGGTGAAGCCAACACGGGTGGTGTTGTGAGGAACTCCTTGAAGTCTTCAAAAGCTTTCTAGGCCTCGGTGGTCCATTGAAAATCGTCCGTATTCTTCAATAACCTGAAAAAAGGCATGCCTCGTTCGCCAAGTCTGGAAACAAATCGGCTTAGCGCCGCCATGCAACCAGTGAGCTTCTGGACGTCCTTCTGGGTACTCGGGGGCTTCATGCTCTGGATAGCGTTGATCTTTTCGGGGTTTGCTTCAATGCCGCGATGAGACACCATAAAGCCAAGCAGCTTGCCCGACGGCGCACCGAAAGTGCATTTATCTAGGTTCAACTTCATTCTGAAGGCCCGGATATTTGCGAAGGTTTCTTCTAAGTCGGCGATCAGGTCTTCCTTCTGCTTGGTCTTGATGACGACATCGTCAACGTAGGCTTTCACGTTCCTCCCGAGCTGAGTCTGAAGGCATCTCTAGATCATTCGCTGATATGTGGCTCCTGCGTTCTTCAAGCCGAAGGACATCGTGATGTAGCAATAGGCTCCAAACGGGGTGATGAATGATGTCTTCAGGCAGTCGGACTCCTTTAGGCTGATATGATGATAACCCGAGTAACAATCCAAGAAGCTTAGAAGCTCGCAGCCGGCTGTTGAATCGACGACTTGATCAATACGGCGTAATCCGAAAGGATCCTTGGGGCAGGATTTGTTGAGGTCGGTGTAGTCCACGCACATGCGCCATTGTCCTGTCTTCTTCCGGACCAGGACCGGGTTGGCTAACCAGTCGGAATGGTAAACCTCTTTGATAAACTCGGCAGCCAAGAGTTTTGGCCAGTTCCTCCTTGATGGCATCTTTTCGATCTTGAGCGAAGCGGCGGAGTCGTTATTTTATCGGTTTGGCGTCATCTTTGACGTTTAGTGAGTGCTCGATCATCTCCCTAGGAATTCCCGGCATGTCAGACGGTTTCCAAGCAAAAATATCTTTATTATTCTGGAGGAAGGTGACGAGCGCGCTTTCCTATTTGGGATCTAACTCCGCGCCTATTACAGCAGTTTTAGAAGGATCAGAGGGGTCAAGGGGGATTTTCTTCGTCTTGGCATCGCCATCTCCCGACTTGGCTATCTTCTTCGTGGGGATCTCGCCTTCTCCAGATGTCGATGCAGCTAGTCGGACTTCTTGTTGGCCGCATAATCTCTCACGAGTTTGGACCATGTCACAGCTTTCCTTGTCGCAGGTAAAAGCTTGCCTGATGTCACTGCGCAGGGTGATAACTCCGTTGGGACCAGGCATCTTCATGATGAGATAGGTGTAGTGTGGTACCGCCATGAACTTGGCGAGCGCAGGTCTTCCGATGATTGCATGGTAAGCCGCTTCGAAGTCGGCAACCTCAAAGGTAATGTTCTCTGTCCGGAAGTTCTCTCGAACTCCGAAGGTGACTGGAAGGGTGATATGCCCGAGTGGCGTAGATGACAGCCCCGAGATGACTCCATGGAAGGGGGCTGAACTGGGCTTCAATTCTGCTCTTGGGATCTGCATCTCGTCCAGCGTCTTGGCGAAGAGGATGTTAAGGGCGCTGCCGCCGTCGATGAGGACGCGCTTCAGCTTGATGTTGCGAACCACCGGGTCTAGTACCAGGGGATACCGCCCCGGGTGATCCACTCGGTCAGGGTGATCCGAGCGGTTGAACATGATAGCCACCTCTGACCATCGTAGGTAGTGTGGGACTTCGGGTTGTGCGGCGTTGACTTCTCTGTCGGTCAGCTTTTGCTTCCTCTTGGACTCGTACGCCTGCGGTCCACCGAAGATATGGTTTAGCTTGCCCATGGGGTCTTGGAAAGGCTCTGAGCTACTAGCCGGGTCGTTCCTCTTGGTTCCCGATGGGCCGGCTTCTGACATAATTGAGCTGCGTACTGCTCAGCGAACTGCTTGTAAATAAAACAATCCTTAGCCGCGTGCTTGTGGTTTGGGTGATGCGTGCACTGAGCGTTCATGATCTTGTCGTAGGCAGCGACTCGGGAACATTGTTGTTGGTAGTTCGTTGTCGTGGCGACCAGATCCTCGGGCTTACGCTTGCGATCTTTTTGGCCGTGGTTGTTGTTGTTGCCATTGTCCTTCTTAGGACACCAGCTGCTTCCGGATGGCTTGTCGTCCCTCTTGTCGTGCCTGTCTTGTCGTGAGGCCTTGATTGCGTCGTCAGATTTAGCGTAGGAGTTTGCCGTCTCGAACATCTGCTTGACCATCTTCAGTGGCTTGTGCCCAAATTTTCCGATCAGCAACTCGTCGCGGATGCCTTTTTGGAACGCGGCTATAATGACGTCGTCGGTGATGTTAGGGATCTTGTTCCGCTTTTCCGAAAAGCGCCAGATGTAGTCCTTCAGCGACTCGTCTGGCTTCTGGATGACGTTGTAGAGATTGAAGTGGGTCCCGGGCCTTTCGAAAGTACCCTGGAAATTGGCGATGAAGTGGTCCCGAAGCTCGCTCCACAAGTCGATCGAGCCTCTTGGCAAACTCGTGAGCCAGTTTCTGGCTGAGTCGGCGAGAGCGACGGGCAGGTAGTTTGCCATGGCTTTGCTATCTCCTCCTGCTGTGCGGATGGCGAGGGTGTACACGGTCAACTATGACTCGGGGTCGGTCTTGCTGTCGTACTTATCGATCCCAGTGGGCTTGAAACTACTCGGCCAATCCACTCGACACAGGTCCCGAGTAAACGCGAGCACTCCATCGTCGTAGTTGTCGGGCGATCTCCTTCGGTCTTCATGAGAGCGCCTATCGCTCTCCCGGTAGTGTCGGTCGAGTACCTCCCGCAAGTCACTCGGCGGGGGTCTTTGCGGGTTGCTTTGATAGTTGGAGTTGTAGCTGCGACGAATCCGATCGTGGACGGGTGTTCGACCGTGACCTCTCTCATGAGAGTCGGCCGATTGTTCTCGATTCTTCCATACTGCGTCGTGGCGAGGGTCCTTGGACTTGAGGGGTGTCTTGCTTTGCTCGGGCCTCTTGTAGTCTTTGGATCGTAGCGGTGGTAGGCGGCTTCTATCAGGCGTTTTAGCGATGGACTCAGTCGGTCTTCGTGCGGAGCTAGAGGGAGGGCCGTTGGCTGTAGCTGCAACGATGGTCTTGATCTTGTCCAAAAGTGGTGTTACCACAGCAAGTGTCGCTTCGATGACGGTGTCGATGAGGGTGAGGGCAGTGATGACGTTTTGTTGAGGCATCTGGAAGATGTTGGCGTTGTCGACTCGCGTCTGTAATATGGCCTCGCGGGCGGAGCGCCCGGTGGCCCTCAGGTCTCATTTCCTCTTGTCCGCTTCTTCTTTCTTCTTGAGCTCCTCCTCCTTGCGCTTGTTCTCCTCCTCCACACGCTTGCACTCTTGCTCAAGCTTGGCTCGTTCCTCCTCCGCAATCCTCCGGGCCATGGCCGAGTCGGTCTCGGCTACTTCGGCCATAAGGATGTTGAGGAGCGCCGGATCGTAGTAATCTTTATCTAAGTCGGAGCTGTTGATGTCGTCCGTGGAGATGTCGTAGAGGTCGTCGAAGTCGGTGGAGCTGAGGTGTTCATCGAGGTCCGTATACGAGTATGATCCGAGTCGTTTGAGTATGATAGCGATTTCCCTCGCGCCCAGATCGCAGCATGAAAATGATGAAGAAGATTCTCCCGAGTGGATCGAATCCAACTCGGAAGACAAAAGGTTGTGGTAGATCTTAACGTCATCCGGTAACCCGAACGGCACCGAAGGGTTTCCCCCTCCTGACTGGTGCGAATCCGAGTCAAGGAGAGAGAGCTTACCAAATTTGTCGGTGATAAAGTCGAGGCTGCCGAAGTGAAACGCCTGCCCAGGGGCGAAGACGAAGTCGTCGGAGCCTGATGTAGATCCCATCGCGCTTTGTCGGCGAGATGAAGAAGAAAACTTGACGCACTTCCCCTACCTGGCGCACCAACTGTCGAAACTTGGTTTCGGCAATAAGAATCTGGGGGTAGCAGTCAAGCGCCAAACACGATGGGTTAGTAGACAAAAGGAATTTAGACAGGTTCAGGCCCTCTCTTCGAGAGGTAATACCCTACTCATGTTTCGGGGATTCGATCCGCCGAGTGGTTTATTGATCTCTTGATCTTTTTCAATATGTGCTCTCGTGAGTTTGTGCACTCGTGTGTATTTTTCTTATGCCCCTCAAGGGACGCCCTACCCTCCTTATATAGTCCCGGAGGGTGGGTTTACAAGTCGGAGATCCTATCATACTCTATGTCGGACTCCTCAATCTTACCAACTTTGGACTATGAGCTGTTACCTTATCTCAATGGTAACATAACACCCAAGTCTTAAGTCGGTTTACATAATCATAAGTCATAACCTATCTCCTATGGTGAGTCGGATAAGCTAGCCGTGAGGGTATCTGGTACCCATAATCTCCACACAAATGTATGCGCTCACCAAAGTGGAAGGCGAAGAAAACGGTGGGTATACCGGCATCTGGTTGGATGATGAGGGTTTTGTTGCTGAGGGTTCCAACATGAATGTTGGCGTTGTGACACAAAGCAAGGAGCTCCTCATGCCCCGTTTCGACAAGATCCTTAGCGGGTGCGCCGCGAAACGGGTTCTGACCCTTGCTGAGCAGCTAGTGGCAGATGGAAGGCTCAGTGGGATCAGTTCAAGGAATGTGAGTGTCCAGGAAGGGAAGGCTGCTGATGAAATGATGCTCATTGGTAGTGGCATTCTTGTCAAAACTGTTTTTCAGTGGGATGATCAGATAATTGGCTCAGGTAAAATGAATTTCGCTCTTGAAATTCAGCTAGCTATCCTTATTTGTTTCTAGGAGACTATGATGCCTTTTGTTTTCAATAATGTTTGTCATGCAACTAAACAGTATTCTTTTCCTTGCATCACCAGCCAAGACCATTGTCTTTTCTGTGTTTGTTGGCACCACTTTCAATACCATCTTCGCACGATATTTGCATGAAAAGAAGTTGGATGCTCCTTTTGTTTCAGACAGATTGTCCTGTTCTGATTACCATTCCTCTTGTCTTAGTTAATCTTCACTTGATTGATACCTGGTTATCTACCTTATATAGTACATTGTTGTCATCCACTCAATTGGCATCCATACTAGTATGTTTTAAGATTTTTTAGAACCATTTTGCTGCAACCACAGTATGATTAGAGCCGTCCAACGTTTCAAAACACTGTTTCCTCTAGGCTTTCTTAAGTTGACTACGGTTTAACAGTCCACAGTATTGTGCAAATACATTTGTGGATTACACATAGATTGTGTTTCACAAGCTGACTTTTTTATTCAAGAGAAAAAACAACATATCACCCTTATATGGAGAATCAGATAAAGAAATGCAGTAATCTTCTTTTTTTTGTTGTAAATATATTTGTATCTTTTTAATAATCATGTACCAAAGTAGGACTACTGTTTTCCCTAAAAAGAAATTAACTTTGTATCATGAAATTCTAGCATCATATTATATTGCTATAGGCAAACTGTCGGCCAGAGTATATTAAGAAAGTCCAACAAGTTCTAGTTGAAGCCATGTCCTAGTAGTTGACATGAGAGTGGTAACTGTTGACAACCTTTGAGTATTTGTTTAGTAACTTTGATCTTGCAGTTTAACACAGTCGGATTTGATAGGACTCTGAATAACTTAAATTATGCACCAAAACACTGATAATCTGAATTGAGCCCTTTAACAAGTTCCATCTTTGGATATAATTCCAGTCATGCTGATTACTGTGTTTCCTATCTCTTTTCAGAGAGAAGGGATGTTCATAACAGTATGTGGTTTACTATCTGTCTAAGAGGTGCTCACGATTCACGAAACTATTAAGCAGAGTAGGATCTTGTCTTGAAAAGTGCTATGACAACAGATATGTAAAATCAAAAACTTTTTCTCATATAGGTTGAAGAAAGGCTTGATGAATTCCATGCATCTGGAACCAGAAATCAAAATTACATAGCCATGTAAGTGTTTTTGGTGGAATTACCACAAATCCTTCTGCAATGGTGATACCAATCGACGATCACATGGTCCACAGAGGACATGGTGTTTTTGATACTGCAGCTATTATGGATGGGTGAGATCTTTGCTTCAATCAACTATGCCAACCCCCCAAAAAAACAGATACCTGACTATCAATAACAAATTTGTAGTATTTTTCTTAGTGTGTGGAAACTTGTAAGTGAACAAGAAGGGATCATTCTTTTTACTAAATTTCCATTCAGTTCTGATCCAAACACCATTATTGTCAATATTAACTTTGTCATATTATTGTCAAGCACCTCTATGAGTTAGAGCAGCATCTTGACCGCTTCCTGAAGTCTGCATCGATGGCCAAAATCACGCTGCCTTTTGATCGGTCAACTATTCGGAGCATACTTATTCAAACTGTGAGTGCATCAAAATGCACCCAAGGATCACTCAGATACTGGCTATCTGTTGGACCAGGAGACTTCCAGCTATCTTCAGCTGGTCGTGCAAACTAAGCCCTCTATGCTATCGTCATCGAAATTCCATCGTTAAATTCAGCTGGTTGCAGGATGCAAGGTGATCACATCATCGATACCGATAAAATCTCCACAGTTTGCAGTCATGAAAAGTGTAAACTACCTACCAAATGCGCTCACCAAAGTGGAAGGCGAAGAAAGCGGTGGGTATACCGGCATCTGGTTGGATGATGAGGGTTTTGTTGCTCAAGGCTGCTGATGAAATGATGCTCATTTGTAGTGGCATTCTTGTCAAAACTGTTGTTCCGTGGGATGATCAGATAATTGGCTCAGGTAAAAAGAATTTCGCTCTTGAAATTCAGACAACATAATTGGCTTTTTGTTAAATAATCAGTGTATTTGTGTTCATCTAGGCAACGGTTTGACACAAGACAGGAGTAATTATATTTATGGCGTCATATTTTACACAAGTATTGTTATGCAGATGAAAACCACCTATATAAGTTTTTTCACGCTTGTCAATTCCGGTAAAAAAAAGGTTTTTTCACGGTCCCATCACACCAATCTAAGCTCTCTGATCATCATGTTGATGACAATCTCTGAGCAGTTGTTTGGATCAGATCCTGAAACAAGAACGCCCAGTTGAGTACACCACAGTTTGATTACAGATAAAATAAAAATGACGACAAGTTGGTCTCTGCAACCCAATCAATCTCTATAGATGATTTATGCAGCTGACAACAGTATTCTGCATAAATAATTTCGAGTGTACAAAGCTGCTTTAATTATACAACAAAGGCGTTCTATGTTTGCCCACATCATGTTTTGAGGAAACACATTTAGTAATCTCGAACTGATCTGGCATGACAAGAAAGAACAGCACTAAGAGCAGCATGGTGATTTGGAGATCGCTAACAAATGGGCTGGGAATTCGCTACTCGTCTGGCTTCTTCATCCAGTGTTGATTGTACCTTTGAATCTCGAGAGTGGGACGGTTGGGATGTGCAACCGCTGCAGCCCTGATGTCATCCTCCGACGACTCCACCTCATCAGCAACGGCACCACCACAGTCGAGTTTGAGATCGATAGACTTGAGGGCTGAAAGATGGTGCAGCCCCACTATCAGACCACCATGGATATCTATGAAAGATGGTGCATAAAACCGGAGTTTCAGCCTTTGGAGCTTTGGCATGGCTCCTGGTTCAAACATCAACCCCACTACCGAACTTCCAAAATTGAACTTGCGTAAATTCTGGAAGCCTTGGCCGCTGATGACCTGCCTCAAGTTGGGGACGACAGATATTGTGTGCAAGTTAAGAGATTGCAGCAGGGGTAAACTTGCAAGGATCTCAAGGCCTCCCACTCCAACATATACACACAGGCGGGTGAGGTTGACGAGCGATGCAAATTGGCTTGGTATGGCAGGGAACACATCGTGAATGACAAGTCTCCGTAGAGGGGGAATGGAACCACACGAAATCATGAATGCAGCTATGACATCAGAAAAGCTCAATCCCCATCTAACACCCAATGATTGGAGGCTGCAGTTGAGGAGCTTGGAGAGAGAGGAGATGCATGCTGTCTTGTGGCCCTCGTTACTGTTATTTTCGTCGAGACATTGCCACCGGATTACGATTTCTCTCAGTTTGCTCAGCTCACCTAGCCCATAGATAGATTTTACAGATGATGTATCTAGATTAATAGACGATAGCACCTCCAGAGCTTGCAGATTTCCTATTCCGTCAGGCAATGGCACTCGAGAAGGGGTGAGAAGGTGCACCAGTTTCTGTAACTGGACAATGCTTGCAGGTAGTTTTTCTATATCAGTTCGTAACAGATCAAGTGTTTGTAGATGCTGCAGCTTACCAATCTGTTCTGGGAGCTTGCAGATATCTCCTTCCATTCTCAAGTACTTCAGTTCACAAAAATGTCCAATATATTTAATATGCTTGTCCTCCAAATGAACTTTTATATCCAGCACACGCAGGACTTGACATTTTGCAAATTCTGAAGGGACTACTGGCAAACTTTCAGACTCAAACATATGCAATGATCGGAGATGGGATAGGTCCTTTGATGCTTTAGGCATCTCTAAGCCTTCAGAAAAGCCACTTTGCAGGGATAACCGGCGAAACTTATTTAAAGTATAGTCACAGGGGTCACTATTATTCAATACAGTAACAAAATTCTCTTCCTTAGCTTGTAACACAATAAAATCGAGTACGACGTCGTGTATTCTGCAGAATTTTACTGTGGTACCATCTGCCCCAATCTTTGTCGGTTGTATCATGCTTCTGTTTATAAGCTCACGCAAGTGGTTTTCTCCCAGCTGCTCCATACATTCTCTTCTCTGTCCATGAATTAATCCTTCAGCTACCCAAAGCCATATCAAACGTCTAGCATCAATATCAGAATCCTCTGGAAAGACACTTAAATATAGCAAGCACGTCTTTAGATAGTGAGGAAGATCAAAATAACTGAGAAACAGTATCCTCTTCATTTTGTCAACAGAAGAATCTTTCTCAACTGCAGAAGAAATAGAGTTCTTTATTTTGGTCCACGCTTCCACTGTTGGATTCTTATTGGACAATAACCCAGCTATACTGATAATGGCTAATGGCAAGCCACCACATTTCTTCAATATTACACTGGCTACTTCCATCAAGTCTTTCGGGCAATCTTCGCTAGAAAATACTCTTCTAAAAAGTAAATTGCGGGAGTTGTCTTCACTTAGAGGCATTGCTTCATACATATGCCCCACAAAGTCATGACAGCAAGATTTTGCTACATCTCTAATGCGTGTTGTAGTTATTATTCTACTCCTATTTTCATTGGTAGGTAAGGCTGATTTCAAATGTTCCCATGCATCTATGCTCCAGATATCATCAATGACGACGAAGTACCTTCATGGAAATTTTGTGGGAGTTGCATTAATAAGGCTATGCCGTGCTTTGCAAATACTTGTACTGTATTATTGTTTCCAATGCCAAAATATATATATATCATATTTTTTCACTAAGCACAAGTTAATAAGGTGTAGTGGCATTGGGGTGTGGACATAGGAAAATTGCAAAATCATTAAAAATTGCGTTAACTTTGGTAAATATAGTGTTCGCCGATGCATTACCAAAATAGCCATTACTAGCAGTTGGTCATAGCGGCCAGGCTTGAAGAGAAAATTTTAGGAGCTAATGTGCATAGTTTTTTTGGTACATGCACTATTTTGCAGTTAGTTTGCTATTAAAGTCATAAAACAAAGGAACTTCATAGTGTTTTTTTTTCTTTTTGAAAGTTGGGACCATACCCCTGGTTAGTTAAGCATACATATACTCAATGGGCTTGGACAATATAACCATCCATAGTTCCGAAGTCCTAATAATTCGTAAAATTTTAATTGATGTTGAAGAAGAAATTGGGGTTAATTACCTCTTGTCTTTCAAGTTCTTCCTCAACGTCGGTATAAGTTGTTCCATCTCCCAGTCTTTTGACTTTTCATACTCGCTCTCGTTAATCTGAAAGAGTATGTCTCTAAGAAGCTTCTTGATATGAGGAGCTCGAGATAGAGAGATCACCGCCCGACAATCAAATGATTCATCAATCTTGTGATACACCTCCATAGCTAGAGTAGTCTTGCCCGACCCTCCTGTTCCAAAGATGGACACCACCTTCAGTTGCTTCTCTTCACTCTTTATCCAGCCAATTATCTGTTCCCGAGGCTTATCAATGCCAACAAGGTTTTTCGCCTGCTCATACAAAGCAGGTGCTCGAGGGTCTAATTGAATATGTCGGGATGAAGTGGTGAGCTGATCTTCGATCTTATACCGTTCATGCCTCTCTTTCTCTTCAAGTACACGGGCCTTGAGTTGTTTGATCTCATCTCCAATCTGATGGTTCTCCCACAGCTTCTTCATCTTGCGCACGCCCTTGCGCACGAAATTAGCCTTGGCATCACCACCACTGTGTTTTCGCAGGAAGCGGTCGATGCAGTCCTCGATGTCGTAGGATAGCTCACGCACCTTGTTCCTCCACTCCTTGGTCTGCACATCGATCTGGTCGTCGTCCATGTCTCCCAGCCTCTGCAGCACGGCGTTCATGCTGCCCAGCTCATCCTTCATCCATTGGATCCCGCTCTTGACGCCCTTGAGATGGCTGTACTCGTCGGTGAGCAAGGAAGCCAGCTTGCCGATGACGGAGTTCATCGCCCCAGAGGAAGCGCTCACCGCCGCTCCAGCCATCTCGAGCTCACCGACGACGCTGCCGCCGCCGCCGCCGCCGTGTGGGTGTGGAGTGGTGTCTGGTGGAAAACTGGAATGATTCTTCTCCAGCTGGAAAGGCTCCAGCTTACAGGACCCAAAGTACTGTAGACGTACTGTACTCGCGTGTTGGCACTGTAGTTTTGACCGTTCCTGTCTTAGTGTCTTTCAGCTTTTGACGGCACCGTGAGGCACCGACAAAAATCGTCAAGTCGCGGCTTGGAGGCGTTGCCGTCGTCGTCGCTGCTCTGCCGACCGGAAAAATGGTATGCGCCACGAGGAAAATATGTTAGCAAGAACAAATAAATTTATGGTGTTTTGTAGGAATATATTTTCAATAATAATATTTAAAGAGATGTATATCGGTGAAAATAAAAATAGCCAGTCGTTTTTGCTGAGATGGTTGAGACAGAAAGGAGTACACGAAATTTACTGCAAAACTACTGATTAAAATTTATACATAGCCTGACCGGTATGTAACAACCACAGCACATAAATGACGTGTATTCGTAATATTGCGTCTAGCATGAAAAAATTGTACCGTTGTTACGGAAAAAAGTCCAATTTTTAAAAAACCTCAGGACTGACTTGGAAACTACGTAAATAATAACTGAATCCAATACATATTCAAATTACATAATAATTGACGCGTATTTGTATTATTGTGTCCAGCATTACAAAATTAAAACGTAGTTAGGAAAATAGTTCAATTTATAAAAAAGGTCAGCAATAACTTGGAAACTGCATAAATAATAATTAAATCCAATACATATTCCAATTACATAATAATTGACGCGTATTCGTAATATTGCGTCCGGCATGACAAAAATAAAACGTATATAGAAAAAAAAAGTCTAATTTTTAAAAAACCTCAGCAATGATTTCGAAACTGCTAAAATAATAATTAAATCCAATACATAATCTAATTAAATAATAATTGACACGTATTTGTAATATTGTGTCCAGCATTACAAAATTAAAACGTAGTTAGGAGAATAGTCCAATTTATAAAAAAGCTCAGCAATGACTTGGAAACTGCATAAATAAGTAATGAGCCTAAACATATTCCAATTACATAATAATTGACATGTATTTGTAATACGACGTGCGGCATGAGAAAATTTAAACGTAGTTAGGAAAAAACATGTAATTTATAAAAAACCAGAGCAATGACTTGGAAACTGGTAAAATACGCGTTACATCCAATACATATTCCAATTACATAATAATTAACGCGTATTTATAATATTGCGTCTGGCATTAAAAAATTTAAACGTAGTAAGGAAAAAAGTCTAATTTATAAAAAAACTCAGCAATGACTTGAAAACTGCATAAATAATAATTAAACCCAATACATATTCAAATATGCATAATAATTGGCGCGTATTCTTAATATTGCGTCCGGCATGACAAAAATAAAACGTATATAGGAAAAAAAGTCTAATTTTTAAAAAACCTCAGCAATGACTTGGAAACTGCTAAAATAATAATTAAATCCAATACATATTCCAGTTACATAATAATTGTCGCGTATTTGTAATATTGCATCCAGCATTAAAAAATTAAAACGTAATTTGGAAAAAAGTCGAAATTTTAAAATGGGTCAGCAATGATTTGGAAACTGCATAAATAATAATTAAATCCAATACATATTCCTATTACATAATAATTGACGCGGTTTTTTAATACGGCGTACGGCATGAAAAAATTAAAACGTAATTAGGACAAAAGTCCAATTTTTTAAAAAGCTCAGCAATGACTTCGAAACCGTATAAATAATATTTAAATCCAATACATGAAAGAATTTTTGTATAAATTAGTACGTAGTTAGGAAAATAGATTAATTTTCCTAAAAATCTCAACGATGACTAGGAAACCAGGTAAATATTAATTTAATGCAATACAGAGTGCATGCACCTAAAAATTGATGTGCGTGCCTTATTGGGAAAAACATGAAAAAAGAGTTCTCCATCACAATAAAAACAATACAATTTCAATAATTGATGCAGTTCTAAATATTGTAATTAAAGGTAGTACATATTCCATTTTACAATAAAGCTGACGTCTATTGATAATGATTGAACAACGCATCCGCAATGCAATCACGCCAGGTGGTCATAGCTTGCTCGTTATTTGTGGTGTAATACATCTGGTCAAATGATGTGTGCTGTGGCACCACGGGATATCCATTGTACAGAGGATTGTTTTGACGGTAGTACACATCAGCAGCACTATCCAATTTGAAATTGTGCAGAGCAAAAGCTGCATGTATTATGTGCTTCGGAACATTCTCTTCTCGAAAGTAGGGTATTTCCTTCAATATCTTCCATTGTTTTTTGACGATGCCAAATGTTCTTTCAACAATACATCGCAACGACGAGTGTCAGTGGTTAAATGTCTCTTCTCATCCTACAGGTGGGGGCGCACCTTCATCTCCAAGTTGATCCCTGTGGTAGCGTACATGTGGGTATGGTGCAAGACATCCCATCCGACTAGAAAATCCAGAGTCCACAAGTAAATACCTTCCTGTCCAACGTAGCAGAACAAATGTTACGCATTAAAGGTACCTTGTGAAAAATAGTGTCTGTTCGTTTTCATAATATAAATGGCAAAAATAAAATGCACTGATCTAGGGGTATCCTTGGGAAATTGTCGGGATAATATTGCACTGCCTCGATCAGAATCCTTTGATCGTGCATCGAGCCTGGCCATCCAGCATCACAGAACGTAATTCTCCCGTAGTAATTGCAAATAACTAGAACATTTTTGCTCGTTACATGGTGCCGGTTCCTGTGTTCAATAGGCGTGGCAGCAGATGTCACGACTTGCACATGCGTGCCGTCTACAGCACCGACCGACTGATAAAATGGTTTGATCCAGTCTTCATTCAAAAACTGAGGATGAGTTTCCGTGAAGTTGGGATCCACAGGTTTCAAAATATTCCCCGCCAACGCGTTCATACTGATCAGTACTTGGTGGAAGTTAATGGACACAGTTGAGCTTGACCGTACGAAACGATTGTTCGTGTCTCTGTTCGGACGATTTCCTACCATAGCATACAAGAACATCCCAAGTTTTTCTAACGCACATACCTCGGATGTCTCAGTGAGGCCATACGAAGTGACCAATAGGTCATGAAGACTATGTATTTGCTCCGCAGTCAAACGGAACATGGCTCTACATTGCCTTCGATTCGCCATAGTTTCTAGCATCCAACTAATACCGAATTGAATCGGTATTCACCTTGGAGCTCTCTCATTTTGTTGGAAACTTGCAGCGAGTAAATCGATGACGGCATCATCGTCATCGCTTGTTGAGTGCCCTCCTGTGCCGTGCGAGCCGGACGCACCACTAGCCATCGCCAGTCCTTTCAAAATGACAAGTTGCAAAATACAAACAGAGTCATGTATATGTATTCAGTTATGTAGGAACTTGCAAAATGGGAATAATAGCTAACATTGCAGTAAAAAACTTGTAGTACTAAAACTTGATATGTCACAAAAATGAATTATGGAAAACTGACATCACAATTATGTTAAATCCGCATTTATTGTTAGCTCAAACCGTCTATTCAGCAGCATGAAGATTGTACAGATTATTTCGAAAATTTGGTACAGCTCTGCAATGAAACAAATACAACTACAAGCTAACAGAGGAGGACGTGCTTCACTGAAAACCACCGGAGGCACCTGCACCACTAGCACCGCCACTACCCTGTGACATCACATGGATATAATCGAGGCGATCTTCGGCTGTCGGGATTCTGATGAAGCATGCGCAGTGGTTGGGATTCTAGAATAAACGACAAGCAGCGTACCACACCGGACCAGCGATACGGTGTCCATCGTTTTCAACCAACTCCATGCATGCCTCAATCCCTTTGGACTTAGCTTTTGCTGCTTCTCTTGCCCGACTATGCAGGGACTCACACCGTAGGTTGGCAAGACTTTGTAGGGCCTCCCCGGTGCTGTCACTGCGGGACTTCTTCGAAGACCCCCCTGAGGCAGCACTGTCAGTGGCTGCCCTTTTTCCCTTGCCCCTTGACGTAGACTGAGGTGCTGGTGGAGATGGCATTGGAGGCATGTAACTGGCTGTGAGCTGCACAACATCAACATGATGCCATTGAGCTTGACCTTGTGCTGGTGATGGCGAAGCTCCAGCAACATCTGAATGGTTGCCAACAACGGTGCGTGTCACGCCCCAAACTGGCCCCAGGCGGAGACCAGGATAGAGCGGTCCAGATTGACCTGTATGCCTGTACCAGTCCCAGGAAATAGCGCTGGTACAACAGGAAGATTGAATATCACAACAACAGCGGTCTCTTTATTAAGAGTAGGATTACAACCAGGGTTGGAACTGCGGACAGAACCCGAGTTCGCAACAGCATTACAAAAAGGCGGAAGCGGAAAGCGGCGACTGGCCCTAAGCCACAAGCAAAGCCTTGGGGAAGGCCGAAACCCTACTACTGCTCGAAGTCTGCTTGCTCCTGGAAGAACTCTTCGTCAGCAGGGTCCACCTCTTCGTCTTCGAGAACTGGGGGGGGTTTAATTATATAGAGCAAGGGTGAGTACGGGAGTACTCAGCAAGCCAGGGGAATTAAGTGTTTAATGCAAGCTTCAAGGGAAAGCCAGTTGTTTTTCACAATTTATTTTAGTTTAAGACTTTCAGAAATATCTAAGTGAGTGCTTCTCGACGGCACGGACGAGAAGTGCGTCTCATCCGGCCGGAGCAGTGAAAATGTATCGATTGATTCTTGTCGGCACGAGAGGCTCCCTGCCAATCGTTCACCGACTCCGGCTGCTCCAACAGCCACAACTCACCCACGCCGGTACGAGAGGCTCCCTGCCAATCGTCACCGACCCGGCTGCTTCAACAGTCACTAGTCAAGCACGTCGGAACGAGAGGCTCCCTGCCAATCGTTCACCGACACCGGCTGCTTCAACAGCCTTAAACCAAGCACAGAACGGAAAACCTCACACCAGCAGCAGCTCACAAGGTGCTCAAATAAAACTACGCTAAGGAATCACCTCACATCCGCCCATGACCGTGGGCACGGCTGTTCGAACAGTTGTTAACCTCTGCAGAGGGGGTACACTTTACCCACACGACGTTACTAACCCCGAATCACCCAGCCCGCGACCCTCGGTCACGTCTGGCGACCTTAGGGCTTTCACGACAAGGCATTTCGAAAGCCGACCAGGGTCACCTTATGCCAACGGGAGGGGTCCCACGGACCAACCCCAGGTTAGGTCCCAGACCATACTGTGCCAGGAAGCCCAGGGGTCCTCCCCGACACCACCCCGGCGAATCCACTTGTCCCTTGGCATCAAGATTTCCCTGGCCTAGCTAATTACTCAGCCAGGGGCGTCCCATATCACCCATGTGGTCGTACTTGACATATGCTTGGATGTAATTCCCAAGGAATCGGTCCTTATAGCGAGAGCGGGCAGACCGTACCTCCAGTACGTCTCCCGAACCGCGAGTTTTAGAAACTCACTTTAGTTTTCAAGGCACCGACCCAAGTGTCGGGTTTTCCAAGCGTTTTGTAAACTCAAGTTTTACCCAAGTGATCAATTTTAAAGTTTGAGGGGAGTCTCGATATTCGTACACGAGGTACGGATACCGAGGCATCACCTGAGGGGTGACAAGGGTGTTAGGGTATTCAATTATCAAGGAGGGTGAATGCAGCAAATGGGTAGGGCCTGGCGGTTATCTTGCAAACCGGGGCCAAGTGTCAAGTGTGTGACCTAATTAATGCATAGCTTGCGGAATCAAAATACTTAATTTAAATTATGGGTTCAATTGATCAAAGGTGACTTGCCTTGCTCGAGATCTTGAGCTTCTTCCTCGAAATCCGCGCACTGCGGGTCTTCGGGCTCCGAGACTACACGCGAAACGAAACGACTCAACAAAGCGATAAAAAGAAGCCCTATTAAGGACCACTAAGCGTGCCATTAGGTAGATCTCGATTTTTGAGGAATTTTGGAAGTGGAACGGAGTCAATCGGACTAACGGTTGAAAAGATATGAATTTCCGAAGATTAAAGGATTTTCTGGAATAAAGAAAAGGAATTAATAATCAATTAATAATTCCCTGGAAAAAGAAAAGAAGGAGGGATGAAATCTAGACTTTGTTTTGGGCGGCTAAGGGCAGCCCAAGTGAATAGAACGGGCGTGGCCGAGTTAATTGGGCCGGCGGCCCGAAGGGAACCGGCCTAGGCCGAGCAAGGGGGCCGTTGGCGCGAGCGGGCCGAGCGGACCGGCGCTCACGGGTGCGGCCCAAACCGAGTGACACGGCCCGGTCCGTGTGGCGCGCGGCCTGGTCCGGTCAACGGGGCCGGCGGACCGGACCGAGGGACTCGGGCCGATGGCCGAAAAGGCCGAGTGGCCGAGCGGGAAAAGAGAGGCCGAGCGGGCCGACGCTTGAGGGCGCAGCCCACGGACGAAAGGCCGAGTGGCCGAGGGGGTCCAAAGGCCGACGAGCCGACTGGGCCGAAAGGGGGAAGGAGGCCGAGGCCGGCTGGCGCGCGGCCCGGCCGAGGAAAGGGGGGTTTTGACCGGCCTCCGTGGGGCCGGGGCGGGCGGACGTGGCGTCCACGTGGACTCCACGTCGGACCGAGAGGGGGGATGAAGGGGGAGCTCGCCCCCGGAGAGGGCGGCTCGCGGCGGGCGGCGACGAGCGCGGGCTCCGGTGGGGCGGCGAGCCGGAGCGGGCGGCGGCGGGCACCGGCGGGTGAGGGGATGCGGCGGAGTTGGTTTGCCGGCGCGGGTTGAAGAGAAAAGGGGGGGGGGGTAGCGGCCGACGACGGCGCCACGTGACGGCGGCATGGGCGCACGGGGACGGAGCTAGGGGGAAGGGCGACGGCACGACGGCGGTGCCCGGGGGAGAACCACGGCTACCTAGCGGCCTAACCGCGAGGGAAAAGGGGAGAGGGGGAGAAGAGGGGGGGTTACCGCGGCGGGCGGTGCTTGCCGGGGACGGGGTGACGACGCGGGCGGCGGCGCGGGTCCGGCCGAGGGTGAGGGCGGGCAAGGCGGCGCCCGGGGCTCCTTCGGGAGCCCTCGGCTGCGGCGGCGGTGGTCGGCAAGGGCGGCGGTGGCAGCGAGGCGGAGTGGAGAGCTCGGGGTGGCAATGGCGGCCGGGGCGAGAGAGAGAGGGGGGGAATTTGTAGAGGGGAAATTAGGTCGGTTTGGGGCGGAGGGGAAATGCCGATTTTGGGCCGGGAGAGGCGGTGCGGCCGAGCGGCGGAGCGGGGACCGGCGCAAGCGGCCAAGCGGCCGGGTGACGTCGGCGGCGGTCGGCTGCCGAGAGAGAAGAGAAAAGAAAAGGAAAAGAGGAGGGGGAAAGGGGGCTTGCCCCCTTGCCGATTCGGGCAAGGGCGCACGCGCGCGCGGGGGAGGAGAGAAGGGGGCGAGGGGGCGCGCTCGGCGCCTTGTCGGCACGCGCGCAGGCGGCGGGGCCGAGGCGGGGGCCAGCGGCGGAGGCGGGACGGAACGGCGCCGGCGGGGGCTGTGGGGAGAAGAAACGGGAAAGAGAGAGAGAGGGGGAGAGCCGGCGGACCGGCTCGGGCGCGTGCGGGCCGAGCGGCCTGGCGCGGCCCAGCGGGAGGGAGGCGGCCGGGCAGGCGGCTGGGCCGAGGCGGCCCAAGAGGGAGAGAGAGCTGGGCCGGGGGCGGCCCAGGAAAAGAAGGGGAGAGAGAGGGCGGCCGAGAGGGGCTGGGCCAGGGGGCGGCCCAGGGAAGGGAGAGAGAAGGGGCAGAAGGCCGAAGGGAAAAATTCGGCCCAGGCCAAGGGAGGAAACTTAGACTTTTTCTTAGGGCTTGGTTCTGGGAGGTTTAGGGCTCGGATTTGAAATCCGATTTCGCGGTTTTCTCCGGGATTGAAGTGGGAGGGGAGACACGAGACCTTGGCACACGACAAGACTCAACCGAAGAGCAAATTTTCGCAAATAGGGTTTTTAGCAGACTAGTTTTCCCACTAACGCCGCGACAAAACGGGCGTTACAGTGCGCCTCCTGAACACTGCGTTGTGGAGGTCAATGTGCTTCAGAGGATCATTCTTGAAGGTGCTCACGCCTTTCTTCATCTGCGAGGAGGTTTTCATGCACAAGTCAATACATAAATAGCAGGGGTACAAGCTCTAAAGTACTTACTAACAGAATTGTTCAATTGGAGAAAAAAGATTCAGACTTGCAACTAGAATATGAGATACACATAATCTCAGCAGGAGAGCTGAGAGTGCAATGTCTTTCACTGTCACATATACACTCCATCTCACTGTGAGTGTGTAGGCAGCCAAAACATATTGACAGAATGAATGCATAGTGTATGCTGCTATGGAACAGTATCAGAAGTGAGCCAAATCATCTGAATAATAGCATGCACTTACCAATTACCAACTCACCAGGAAACTAGCACAAGGTGCAAATAAACCGACCTGTGCACAGGTTAACTATAAAGACCAGGAAGCAAACAAGCTGCACACAAGCAAGTTTCTTTAATAAACCAAAAACACACGCACTTGAAGATGATATGCTCCAATCTGGTATGTGTGTGACAATCATTGACACCTAGCAATGGTGGCTCTTTGCCTTTCACAAAGTGCCTAACTCAGACCCTAACTCAGGAGCCTTTAGTAATCTAGTGCTGTCTCATAAGAGGCAATTTAGTACAGACTACATAAGGGGCGTGTGTATAAGTTCTGTTCCCAGGGTAACAACCGTCAGCAGTAAACTTATCTTTTTTTTAAGGGAAACAGCACGAGACTGTGCCTTTTCATCAAATATAGCAAAAAAAAAATACAACCCCTAAGGATAAGAAAAGGGGAAAAGTTTTATACACTCTACAGTGTGGGGCAAAAGGTTACATAAGCGCTTTGCTTTTGCCATTGCCCATGTCCACATCTCTTTCTTGATTTTGGCGAAAAGGAATGATGACGCAACCTCGTTATGCTCAAAGATTCGTTGGTTCCTCTCCATCCAGATCTCCCAAACAAGGAGGATGAGAGTGTGCAACCCTCTTTTTGGAACTTTTGTTGTGTTTGCTAGAGCTTCCACCAGGCTTTTACGGTCTGGGTCGTCTCCCATTGTCCAGGTCAAGCTGTTGGTAAGCCTGAATTTTTTACATTTTGATCCTTTTCGAAAACATATTTGTAAATAGGCCCTTAAAAAACCTTATTCCGGGAATGGTCCTTTTTATAGCGCCAGAGTGCCTGGCACCGTGGTCCAACAGCACGGCGCCAGCATAAGTGGCGCCGCCATGGTGCCATGGTGGCACCACGCAATAGCCCGGCGCTGACGTGGCGGGAGGACGGTGCTAAAACTATTGGCGCCGTCCCCCCACCACGGCACCAAAGTGTCTGGCGCGCTCCCCAAGGGTGGGAAGCACTTAACCACGCAGGCCCCACCCTCGTCCCCTCCTTACCTATTCGCCCCCATCTCCCAAGCCGAGCCCAAGCCAGGCGCTCATCCCCTCTCTATCCCCTCTCACCTCTCCTACTCAAATCCATTCGATTTGGAATCATTTTTCGTGGGATTTCTTGGGGAAACCAAAGAGCAAGGTATACTCCTCCATTCCCCCCTATTTTTTCCGTTTTAATCGATGGAATTTGTAGATCTGAGGGTAACCCTAGAACCCTTTTTGGCAAAAATTTTGATTTTCACTGTTGAAATTGAGGATTTGATGATTGTAGTGTTACATGTGTGCAATGTGCTCATTGGTGCTATGATTTTTTTGAGTATATATGTGGTAATGATGATTTTTAGTTTGGGGGCAGCGCCAAGGCCACGAGCGAGGCAGGAGCAAGCCGGGGGCCGGCGGTGCTAGTCAGGCGTCACACGAAGAAATGCCAGCACCATTTTCGAGGGGCCAGCTAGAAGGGGACGTCATGACATGGAGTGGGCTACGACATGACACAAAATCGAACCTACAAAAAAACATACAAAGTCACTCACATACATGCACATCTACTTCCTCGATACCAAAAAAATGTGAATCCAAACACAAGAAAGTGCAATGGCAACATCATCGAGTTGAAGTCTTAGATTTAAAGTGTTTCACACGATTCATGGCATGCTCGCGTGCATTCCAACTTGAAACGTTCAATACTGTCGTTATTACATGCCTTAGGGAATTTAAAAATGTCCTACAACTCCAATTGAACTACTGGATGCAACGAGGATATTTCCCCTTGTTCGTGGCCTCCAGACCAGTCTCCTTGGCATGCTGTGCCCTAGCCAGCTTCCTGGCCCGCTCCTTCGCACACTCTTTCTTCTCCGCAAACTCCCTTGCCATCTCCCTAAGCTCCCTCTCCTCCTTTCTCTTCCTCTCCGTGATCTCTATTGCCGCAAGTCGGAGACGACAATCGAGTCGTTCCTCTTCCCATTCACGTTCCCTACGAAGAATCTCCGCATCACGGGGATCAATCAATGTGTCAATCCATTCCACAAAGTCGCACAGAGGAGGCAGTGTCTTCGGTATCTGCACATTTCACGATTTAAATGATCTTCATTATAAATTTCAGTGCATTTAGTATCGCAACCTCGAAAGTATAACAAATTATCTCCTCTGGCTTCGTTGCCTTTTCTTTCTTTCCCTTTGCCTTAGGTTTCGACTTAGGCTTTTCCGGACTGTACGCATAATTACGACACCTCCAGTACCTCTGGTGGTATGTCTTGTGGTCATCACTGATTGCAAAACGACAATCGTCACCGCACCAACACATGGGATGGTTAGCGTCCGGTGGTGGTAGCTGCCTAGGGCAATACCCCGTTTCATCCTTCCTGATCATTCTACAAAACCAAAATTGTCTCTTGCCAAGTAAATTATTGTGAAATTTTATCAACCACTACCTTATAACATAATTAACTTACTAAGCACTAAAAACCCGCCTATATTATTAAAGTTAATATATTAAATTTGTCATTTTTCACAAAAATTTATAAATTTATATTTAGTTACAATTAACTTCTAACATGAGACCAAATTTGTCTATCCTCCATATAGTACATAGCTAAAAAATTTAACCTACACCAATTTTTCCATACAACCACGCATTCAAGACTAAACTAAAAATCATCATTACCACATATTTATTTGAATAAATCATAGCACCAACGAGCACATTGCACACATGTGACACTACACTCATCAAATCCCCAATTTCAACGGTGAAAATCAAATTTTTTGCAAAAAAAAATAGGTTCTAGGGTTACCCTCCGATCTACAAATTCCACCCATTAAAATGAAAAAAAATTAGGGGGGAATGGAGGAGTATACCTTGCTCTTCGATTTCCCCCAAGAAATCCCACAAAAAACAGCTCCAAATCTAGTGGATTTGAGGAGGAGAGGTGAGAAGGGAGAGAGAGGGGATGAGCACTTGGCTTGGGCTCCGCCTGGGAGATGGGGCGAATGGGTGGGGAGGGGACGGGGGGTGGGGCCCGCGCGGTTAAGTGCCTCTCACCCCCCTGGGGGAAGCGCGCCAGACACTTTGGTGCCATGGTAGGGGGCGGCGCCAATAGTTCTGGCGTCGTCCTCCCGCTACGTTGGCATCGGGCCATTGCGTGGTGCCACCGTGGCACCATGGCAGTGCCACTTATGTTGGCGTCGTGCTGTTGGACCACGGCGCCAGGCACTCTGGCGTTCAAAAAAGACCATTTCCTAGAATAAGTTTTTTCAGGGGTCTATTTGCAAAATAAGTTTTTAAAAAGGACCAAAATGTACAAAATCCAGTTGGTAAGCCACCCAGGCAGCTACCATGCTCCATATTCTTTTTGTGTATCTGCAACTGACAACGAGATGTAGAGCCGTTTCGCCTTCTCTATGACAGAGGAGGTATGCCATCCTCTAGTCGCAAGCCAGTCAGAGGTCCAGACCCTGTTTTGGATGACTAGCCATGCGTGAAATTTGCATTTCCCCAATGCCCAAACTCTCCAAATCAGTGAATCAAAGACCGTGTTTAGTGCCCCAAGACACTGTGCCTGGTAGGCCGACGATGCTGAGTATTGCCCATGGCTTGTGAACTTCCAGACAATTTGATCAGACTCCTTCTCGTTTAGTTGGATGTCCTGCACAGCAGTCCATAAGGCGGCTAGCTGACCAATAAGGTCTACCGAGATTGGAGGGTTGGCTTCAAGGTTTAAGTCGTCAATCCAAGCATCGTTTTCCTTTCCCTAACGCAGGGACTTCCCTTTCTTCTTAGAGATTGCATAGACCAATGGCATGAGGTCCTTTGGCCTGCGTCCTTCTATCCAAGTAGAATCTCAGAAGTGCGTAATGTTTTCGTCTCCAATGGTTATTTTTGTTGACGCGGCGAAGAGGAGCTTGTCTACTTCATCACACGGTGTTTCCAACACCACCCACGGCTTGCCTGGGTCCTTCCATTCGTGCCATAGCCATCGTAGACATAGAGCCCTCGTGAACTTTTCTAGATTAAGCACCCCAAGGCCTCCATGGCAAGTTGGCATGCACGTTTTGATCCTGTTAATCTTGCACTTTTCTCCCGTGATATCTCCTATGTCGGCCCAGAGGAAGCGTCGCCACTGCTTGTCCAGTCGCCCCAAAGCTTCCTTTGTGACTCTGAGGGCAACGAGGAGATAGATTGGTTGCGCCGTTAGGACTGACTTGACGAGCGTGGTCCTTCCCGCTGGCCCCATGTTCTTCCTTCTCCAGCCCGCCACGTACCTAGTGATCTTATCAAAGACGGGCTGCATATATGATGTTCTCATCCTTCCCAGGGTTAGCGGGAGCCCAAGATATTTCATTGGAAACTACGCTCTTACTGTCGGCACTCCTTCCAAGGTTTTCTCTAGGTCTATGTTCCCACATCTGATGGCCGTGACCTGGGATTTCTGTATGTTTGTGACAAGACCCGTGGTTGTGTTGAAGTGATCCAGGATTCCGGTGAAAACTTGGACATCCTCGCGGATGGGATTGATGAAGACTACTGCGTCATTTGCATACATAGGGATACGGAGCCGAGTCGGCCTGCCCCGAAGCTTAGTGATCGCGCCTAGCTCTGTTGCCTTGGATAGGATCTGCTGGAGGGGGTCAATTGCCAGAATGAAGAGAAGCGATGAGAGGGGGTCTCCTTGTCGAAGTCCTCTTCCATGCCGAACTGTTTTGCTCGATATTCTGTTGAGGAGTACTTGAGAAGTGGAGATGGACAATAGGGCCACCAGCCAGTCTCTCCACCTTTGCAGGAATCCGCGTTGCTGCAGCAAAGCCATCAGGTAGTCCCAACGCATAGAGTCAAAAGCTTCCATTATGTCAAGTTTGAAGAGGAGCATCGGGCGCCTCAAACGGTGGTATCTCCTGGCCATGTTTCTCACATAGAGGAAGTTGTCGTGGATGCTTCTTCCTTTGATGAAGGCGCTTTGGTTAACGGAGATTAAGGATCGCATGTGTGGTCTCAGCCGCAACGCTAGGAGTTTGGAGAGGATCTTGGCAATGTTGTGTATTAGGCTGATCGGCCTGTAGTCCGCCACCCCATCTGCGCCTTCTTTCTTTGGGATCAAGACTATGTTTGCCGAGTTCAAGATGCTCAAGTTGGCGCACCTTAGGTTGTAGACAGAGTTGAAGACCATGCTAACATCCACCTTAACGATGTCCCAGCAAGCCTCGAAGAAGTTCTCAGTAAAGCCATCTGGGCCTGGTGCTTTGTCAGCTGGCATCTCTTTAATTGCCCGGTGGATTTCTTGCTTTGTGAAAGGCTCCCCGAGGGCAGAGAGATCTGTTGGGAGGATGTCCAAGCTTTCCCAATTTAACTCATTTGGCCTCGGTCTTAGGCATTCCATTAGCTGCGTGAAATGGTCGAAGATGACCGCTTCTTTCTCGTCATGTGTGACCGCCCAACTGCCATCTTTGCACAACTTCTGGATGCTATTTTTCCTTCTCCAAGCATTTACCTTGAGGTGAAAAAATTGTGTTTGCTTCACCCTCTCGAACATGCGTTATCCTGGAGGCTTGCCTTTTCCTCGCTCTTTCAATTGTGGCTAGGCCAAGCAGCTTACGCTTTAGGGCTGCTCTCAAATGAGTTCCTGGGGCAGATAGGTCTCTTTGCTCTTGCGCCATGTCTAACCTTTGACTGACATCTCATGCCATGTGGAACTGCAGCTTGCTTCAGTGTAGATTCCTTTGGACTAGGTTTTAAGTCTGGCTACTGTGCATTGCAACTTATGGTTTAGCCGATGCATTGGTTCTGTATGTGTTGTTGGCAGGTTCCAGACTATACTGACTATCTCTCTGAAGCCCGGGATCTTTGTCCAGAAATTCCCAAACTTGAAAGGCCGTGACTTATGCGGGCCATGAGGGTTTGAAAGGAGGAGAGGGCAGTGGTCGGACGATCCCATCGGGAAGGCATGAAGAACATGCTGATGGAAGGCGATATCCCAAGCCTCGTTGCAAAAGCACTGGTCTAGCTTTACCAAGGTCGACCTTCGGCACTCGTTACTCCAGGTGAAATATTTGTTCTGAAAATGGATCTCCCGCAGCTTGCAATGGTCAAGGGCCAAGCGGAAGCGTGGCATGCGTGCTAGGTTGACGTTTGTGTTATTTTTGTCCCTCGCACGGTAGATCATATTGAAGTCTCCGAAGAGGAGCCATCCCTCTCCTACGCTTTGCTTTAATCTCCTGATGTGTCTCAAGAATGCTTCTTTCAATCAGTGCCTCATTGGTTCGTAAACCGCGGTCATCGTGAAGGTAGTCCCTGACAGGACAATTGTCGCTTGTGCAGTGATCGAGAAGCGCCCAATACGGATGTCCTGTAGCGAGATTGCAGCATTGTTCCATAGGAGTAGGATTCCACCTCTTGTGCCTCTGGCCGGTTTGAAAACGAATTGGTCGAGTTTGTAACCTCCTAGGAACCGGGCAAGGCAATCGTTGATGTTTTGGAGCTTTGTTTCTTGGAAGCATGCCACGTTACATCTTGTCTCTAACATAAACTCGTGAACCATATTGCAGTGCACTTTAAGCCTCTCACATTCCAACTGATGAGGTCTAGATTTTGTGTCATTTGCATGTCGAGCGTTCTCTTGGAGTTAGGACAATAGGGAGGCCACGGTACGTCGAGGGACCACGCATCAGGAGATGGCCTCCTCCACCTCGTCTGCTGGCTCTACGATCCCTTCGCCCACGAGGGGCAATAGCGCGGCCTTCGGCGTGCCCTGATCTTCGTCATCGATGCCAAAGATCGCCGTCAGAGCCACGATGATGTGTGGCGGCAATGGTCCCTCAAACATCACCACATACTGGGCTAGAACCTGCTCAATGGGGACATTGTCATCATTAGGAAGGAGGCCCAAGCGCTTGAAGAGGACTCACTGGCATCTCTCCATCATTGGCAAGGCAACCTGCTTGGCAATGCATTCACTCCGCCGTCTGCCGCAGCTTTGCTAACGCCTACGGATCTTGATGTGGCGGGCAAGTGCCACTGGTCATGTGGAGACAGGCGGGGGCAGAGGCAGCGGCGACATGGCGATGATTGCTTGTGCCGGCGCCACGAACAACTGTGAAACGATGTTGGTCGATATCAGGTTTGCCAGCGGGCTGAGGTGCGGTGAGGCCATCGATTAGGGTGTCGCTACGACTATTCCTGCAAGGAGATCTATGCCCGTGGAGATTAGACCGCTTTCCATTCTCAACAAAGTGGGTGTTACCACACCATTGCGTTGTGCAGGGGAGGACAGTAGGGAGGTCAAGCCTGGGACCCATGTTGCCGCCGTGGCCTCCATCCTTGTGATAGCCGCTTCGACTTCCTGAAGCATGACTGTCGGCTCGAGGAAGGAAAGATCATGGCGGAGGCAATTGAAGACTTGTTGTGTCGGGATTGTCGCACGCTTGTGATGGTTGTCGGACTAGGCCTCGTTCCCCACGAGCAAAGGTGGCCCATCAAGGTGGATTGCACCGCACAGGTCAGCTTGATAGGGAGCTGACTGCTTGCCGACGACTTGGTCCAGAGAGAAAGCATGGCCGGTTTGCGCCATCGCTGCTTGTGCTTGCTAAGAGGGCGGTGGGGCTAGGAGCACTTGAGGGGAGGGGAGCTTTAGCGGCGAAATTTGGGATGACGGAGCATGTCATCTGTCTTGGCCACATGATGATGACCGCGACGGTTTCCATCTCCCCCATCTCGAAGTCGCGGGGAGCGCTCTCCCTTTCTTTGGTCGTCTAGAGCAACGGCTTTGGGAGCCTCGTATCTATGCCAGTCCTCCTGGTGGCCACGCTCACCTTGGCTGTCTCTGCTATCCACATCGTTGCACCGACGCCAAGAACAGTCCCGAGCGAAATCGGGTTGGTCATCGTCGTGGCTTTTCCTGGGCGACCACAGTCAGTATTGTCGTGCCAATGACAAACGTTGGTGCGCTCTCCTTTTCTAAAAGTGTGTGAAGGGCGATGTGGAAATTTATTGGAGACACACCGGTATCTTGGCCGGTGCAAAGGTTTGTTGGTCTAAGATATAATTTGGCATCATTTTAGCACAAACACTATCTGATCGTTACAGATGAGCACCAAGTCACTGGGTTTGACTTAGTAGATGCCCTGATGTCTTAGAGAAGGATTTGGATCAGATAGTGTTTGTGTTAAAATGATGTCAAATTATATCTTAAACCAACAAACAGATGTAATATGCAAATCTACAGAGTACCATAATTTGTAACATCCTATTCTTGTATGCTTCCAGGCATCGTGGGCAATGCGTTCAAATGTACTTACATTATCGTTGTGTTTTTTTAAACACATAGACTATATTAAATAATAACATAGAACAAGTCAACAAGAGGCTCCATATTTTAAAATGCTACAAGCGATACGAACAGACGTGCACAGCCACAATATTGATCAACTCCAACACGCGTAAAAGCAGATGAATAAATATTGGCCACCATCTCCATCCTTAGTTCCTTACAATCTCCGTTTTTACGATGGAACAAAAGTCATCGAATAAGTCGGTGACCCAAATGCCACAATTAATCAACACCGCCGATTCGTTCTTCGATAACCCAACAGATCAACCATTCTAGGTTTTTATTGGTGACCATCTGGGTGTGGCTGGTGATTTTAGGTTGCGTTTGAATCTCCTGGTTAGAACTTCTCTTTGACCGTTATAAACGTGAAATAGAGTAACTCATTAACAAATAATTTAATTAAAAATTAGTTAAACAAACTTAAAAATAAATTAAAATAATTTTTCAAAACAACTTTTTTATAATTTTTTTTAAAAAGCCTATTGTTTACTAATTAGAGAAGTCATCCGTGTAAAAAACAAAAGAATAGAATAGAAGTTGAGAATGGATAGATTCCAACTCATCCTTTTAAGTCTATGCAGAGTTTTGTCTATTTCTTTGTCTCATAAAAAAATCAATCTAATATTTGACGTTAACATATCACAGGATTGGTTGGGTTGGGTTTTTTTGAGACGGAGAAAATACGATGGAATTGCACGTCAAAATCATGCACAGCACAGTGACAGATGTAGGAGTATTATTAGCATTTATCAAGAATGTGCGTGTTGTTTGCAATGCCGTGGATACCAGTTCAGCGAATTAATTATTAGTCAGCAAGTGTAAGTGATTGCGAAAATGATGGAACTAATGTCCGTACATATGAAAGTACTTGCATTTCATTATTGCTCCATATCTATGTTTATCTGCTCTACCATGATGATTTAATTTTAAAATGAAGTTCCTTTTTTTTAGTTACGGCATGTTTATTTGCCATGTGCAATTTATGTTAGAGAGGTGGGGTGGTCAAAGTAGAATACAGGTTAATATTACTTCTTTCGTCCTAAATTATAGGTCGTCTTTTAAAAAAATCAAACTTAATAGCTTTTTTAAGTAATAATCATACTAATCATATCTATATTAAGTATTATGCATGTCATATCATTAGATTCATATTTTAAAGTACTTTCACGTGATGCTAATTTCATATTCACTAAAAACATAATTTAAAATAAATTAATGGTCATATACTATAACGGTAACCCTCATCTGTGTCGGGCTGCAACCCACATCTGTGTCGGGTATGACGTCCGACACAGCGCAAAGGTCAGTGATGTGAAGAATCATCTCAAACGGATATAAGTCCGTCACGGATGAAGCTATCTCAATCGGGTCTCAACTAATGCCTGTCACCGATAGCTTTGACCCAGACGACTAGTCAAACTATAGTCCGTCACGGATGACTTATCTCAATCGGGTTACAACTAGTGTCCGTCACGGATGACACTCATCTCAATCGGACCTAAACTATAGCCCGTCACAGATGAGTATAATCCAAAAAAAATAAATTTTATTTTTTTGTTAGCCATATCATGCAATCCCACCTCTCCCAGGTGGGTCTTTTTTGTCCTCACTCGTGTGCACCCGGGAAGAACTTCCCAGTCGGTCACCCATCCCAAAATTGCTCCTGGCCAAGCACGCTTAACATCAAAGTTGCTCCTGGCCAAGCACGCTTAACATCAAAGTTCTTTGGAGATCGACTTCCGGAAGAGTAGTTGTAACTTTTTAATATGAATATTCTATTAATTCTATTAAGCCTTAGGCCAGAATGTCACATACAACAAAATCCTTGGCAATCCAAACAATAAAATTGGATTAATAGAATTGTATAACTCATTGATATCTACAACTATTGTATTGGTCCTTTGTACAAATAAGTTCATTTGAACAATTCAAATTTTGAATTTTCAAAATTTGATAACTTCGAACAAAAATTGGGGTTAATAAATGATTTCAAATGGAAAAGTCACCAAAACCAAAGTTGTAGAACTCATCGAGGTGCAAAATTTTTATTTTGGTCATTTCTCTATCCCACTCTATTTGAACAATTTGAAATTTGAAATTCAAAGTTTGATAAATTCAAATAGAATTTTTTGTTAGTGAACGACTTCAACTGAAAAAGTCATCAACAACAAAGTTGTATAACTCATCAAGATCTATAACTTTTATTTTGGTCATTTTTCTATATAATATTTTTTGAACAGTTTGAATTTGAATTTGAAAATATGACAACTTCAAATAACATTTTCAAATACTAAATGATTTCAATTGAAAAAGTCATCAACAACAAAATTGTATAACTCATCAAGATCTAAAACTTTTATTTTGATCATTTCTTCATCCGACAAAGTGATAGTAATATTGTTCATAAAATTGACGTATCTCTTATCTGGTTTTATAAACTATAACACATATATGTAAAATTTGTAAACAATGTTACTAACACTTTGTCGGATGAAGAAATGACAAAAATAAAAGTTTTAGATCTTGATGAGTTATACAATTTTGTTGTTGATGACTTTTTCAATTGAAATCATTTAGTATTTGAAAATGTTGTTTGAAGTTGTCATATTTTTAAATTCAAATTCAAACTGTTCAAAAAATGTTATAAAGAAAAATGACCAAACTAAAAGTTATAGATCTTGATGAGTTATACAACTTTGTTGTTGATGATTTTTTCATTTGAAATCATTTACTACCCGTAAAATTATTTTGACTCATAAAATGAATTATTATACTGCAGTTAATTATTTTGCTATAGTTCAACTTACAAATATAAACATTTCATATAAAAATGAAAAAAATACTCATCGGTGATGGGCTTTAGTTAATGCCTGATAGAGATTAAGTCATCTCAATCGGGCATTAATATATAGCCCGTCACTGATGAGTCATCTGTGACGGGTCTAGATGTTATCTCAATCGGACCTTAAGTTGGTGTCCGTCACAGATATATAGCCCGTCACTGATGAGTCATCTGTGACGGGTCTAGATGTTATCTCAATCGGACCTTAAGTTGGTGTCCGTCACAGATAAGGGTCATCCGTGACGGGCCTAGTTGTTATCTCAAACGGGTCTCAAATTGGTGCCCGTGATCATCCGTGACGGGTCCCAACTTGAGGCTCGTTTGAGATATGGAATGTATCTCAAACGGGTCTCAAATTGGTGCCCGTGATCATCCGTGACGGGTCCCAACTTGAGGCTCGTTTGAGATATGGAATGTTATCTCAATCGGGCCTCAAATTGGTGCCCGTCACGGATAGTGTCATCCGTGACGGGCCTAAGTTTTATGCCTATCTAATATGTCTGTGCGATCATATCTCAATCGGACACTTTTTCGGTTCGATTGAGATGACTTACTTGTGACGACCCGCTATTTTCAGGCATGTTAGAGGCCGTCACAGATGAAAGGATCTGTACTAGTGATAGTATATTATTGAAGACCATGTAAAAAATATAGGCCTTATAATTTGGGACAAAGGGAGTAGTATACTTGCTTACAAAAATTGTCTCAATAATTCTACAGGTTTTAGTCCAGGTCTTGCTATACGTACGACTGGAGCCGTACAATCCACATCCAACCATCAATCAGTACGCTCAACATCTCCCCATGTAGGCCTAGGCATGTAGCAGCCCTATATTAGTCAGACATAAGTTGTACATGTTAGTAGTCGTATGTAGTCATATGGCTACTTACTATGTGGATGGCGGCATTACTGTTGTCATTAATGCAGGGCAACTTTGCTGCAAATAAAAATGCCGTGGCATGACAAGGTGAAAAAAAATCTAATCTTTTGTAAAAAAAAAAAAGTAAACATGGACTTTATATCCTGGCTCCCCAATGAAGTGCCCATGACATACCATTTCATCACTTACTTACTTGTATTATCTACACAAAAAAAGATACTATTAAGAGGGTATGTAATTTCTCTGTTATTTTTTTAATACAGATCTGTTCATATTATTTTCTAAAAAAATATATTCGCCTTCATAGATATTTAAGAAGCTAGTGTCGTTTTCAGAAAACAGGAGCACTGCAGTGGAGTCGCCGGTGCCTTGTGTGGTCTTTGTACAAATGCATGCCATGCATTTGTTGGAACTTGGATGGTTATGAGCAAATTTGATCCGAATGTTTGTCTCTGTCCACCATTGCGTTGAAATTATTGCTGCAAGACGTGTGGAAGCACCCAAGAAGAATTCTGCAGCATGTTCTCACTTGCCGTGCTGTTTGGTCATGTACTCATGTCCATTTCAAAGAAATAACTTTTGATGCTTTTAGAAAACTTTATCATGTTTATAGCCTTAAAAAAACTAATTTCGAATTGCCGGTGTAATTCTGTCGTGTTACACAATACTTTGAGATGTAAGATCTGGTTACTCTGCTTGACGGAGATGAGAGATAGAGTTGGAAATGAGATATATAAGGGCATCTTGCTAATTGTATTATTAGTAAAAACAGTTTTTACTAACTAGAAGCAACAGCATATTTTTGAACAATGAGCGTAGTCTTGGGTATAAAAGGGATAGCCAAGTCAACGGAAAGTAAGTAGTACATACTACTCCGTTCTCAAAAGAATAATATTTTAGACATCTATACAATCTCTAACACACATGTTTTATCATTTCTTTCTACAAACTATATGAAAAATGTATTTATAAACAATATGAAAAATGTAACTATGTGAAGGAGTTCCTCATGACAAATCTACTAATATTATTGGGGTTTGACCGCACGTATCTTAGGATTTTTTTTCTTTTAAGAATGAAGACACAACAACTTGAATACTTGATGTTGCAGAATAGATTTTTGTTTACAACAAAATAGCTATATGTACAACCAGTGTGTACGATTCACATCTGACTCAACTAGTGTTTAGATAGATCTACTATTTTTTTGGCCCACATGGAGAGTAGTCATACGGCATGGTCGTATGTATAGCAAGTTAGATTAATGCCATTATTGTTGTCATTAATGCAAGGCAATTTTTTGGATTAAATTCACAAATATGTGATTCGTAGGATTCGAACACAAGACCTCTCTCTGCACACATGTGTTATATTACCATCTCACTGTGAAACACTTGTTGTCTATATTCAAAATGCAATTGTTTTGATTTTCATTGTTCGAAACTTAAAATACTTATTTGCATCTCTAAATGATTTCAAATAAAAAAGTCATGAACTACAAAGTTGTAGACTTCGCATAGCTCTACAACTTTGACATATATCATGTGTCCATTGGAGGTTATTTGAATCATATATCTAAAATTTTGTAAAATAGATCTTGAATCTTATAACGAATATTTTGAACCCTAAATGATCTCAAATGGAAAAGTTTTCAACTAAAAAGTTAAAAAGTTATATATCTCATTGAGATCTACAAGTTTGGTATAAATTTTATTTTTATCTAACTTTTTATGAAAAAGTTAGATACAAATACATATTTTTGTAAAATTGATTTTCACTTACGAACGTCTTAAGCGGCCGCTAGTAAAAATCGATTTTCATTGGCGGATGCTTATGTCATCCGCTAGTAAAGATAATGTGATTTTCACTGGCGGATGTCTTAAGCGTGGATTTTTTACATTTTGGTCCTTTTGAAAAACTTATTTCGTAAATAGACCCCTGAAAAAACTTATCCCAGGAATGATCCAGTGCGCTAGAGCCTCTGGCGCCGTCCTCCAACACTACGGTGCCAGCGCCGCCAGGGTGCCACGGTGGCACCACGCATAGGGCCGGAGCTGACGTGGCGGCAGGGCGGCGACAAGGCCGCTGGCGTGCCACCACCTACCATGGCGCCAATGGCGCTAGCGCGCTCCCCCCGGGGTGTGGGCTAGCCTTAACCCCACGGGTCCCACTCCGCCCCATCCTCCCCATTCGCCCCCAAACCCTCCATCCAAGCCCGAGAGAGCTGAGAGCTCTCTCTCTCTCTCCCCTCTCACCTCTCTTATTTAAATCCACTCAATTTGGAGCCGTTTTTCGTGGGATTTTTTTGGAAATCGAAGAGCAAGGTATACTCCTTCATTCCCCCCTCTTTTTTCTTGTTTTAATCGGTGAAATTTATAGATCGAAGGGTAACCTTGGAACCCATATTTTGCCCAAATTTTTTATTTTGAAGATTTAAATTGGGGATTTGTTGAGTATAGTATTACATGTATGCAATGTGCTTGTTGGAGATACGATTTTTTGGAGTACATTATGTGGTAATGTTGATTTTTAGGTGGTTTGGTCGGATGGATGGATGGTTGGAGGGAAAATTTTACTTGAGACATGAAAGAATTTTTATGTTGATGAAAAATTGCTTTCGGCCAAATCTTTAGGTATCTATTATATGGAGGGAAGTATTGTTTCGGTGGGATGATAGAAATTTATTGAAGTTAACTACAACTAGGTTGGGTTGTATGACGGAGTAATTGTAATATTTGTATGTTTAAGGCACTATTAAAGATTCTTGCTATTGTTAGATGTGAATTAAATATTTTTGGTTAAGTAATAGGTTTGGGACAATTTAAGTTATGCATTAGTTGTAATTAGTCAGTTTGTATGATGTTTAGGAAGGATGAGGTAATTTTTTTCTAAAGTGACATGATATTTTTCGGTGTAGATGGATAGACTTGTTCGTATTTACTACGGTGGTAGAGTGGTTGAACCTTACGTTGGTGCACGTGTTGAGTTTGAGGATATGTCGTTGAAGACCATTTTATTTCTCACCTGCCCCACTTTTGATGAACTAAGGTCACGAGTGAAAAAAGTTCTTGAATGGACCAAGGATTATGTGGAGATTGGTATTTATGGGAGATACAATGTCGGTCAAGGACATAAGTATGTATTGAAGGTGCTAGGTTAGTTGGATTGGGAAATTTATTTTAATTTGGTAAATACTCGACGAAAGTAGCAGGCCAAAATTATGATCCAGCTGATTACTTTGTTGTGCACTTGAGTGATGGTCACGATTCTGTTTCGGTAGAAGTCAATCGAGAGGAGGTTGACGAGGAACCAAGTGTTGAGCAGTATGATGTTGAATTTGCTGATGACTCCGATGATGACCGTACATTCCCTGCACTAACCAACAATGACAAGTTAGCATTAGAGGAATGTTGTGCGTTCGAGAAGGTGTTTGGGAGGAAGCCAGACATTCCTGAGTTTAGGGACCTAACACAAGCCCATGGTGTAATATTAGATGGTGACATCAACATGAATCACTTGTCAGAACCATTCCAGGTGGATGGCCTCAAGAAGGGTTTTGAGTTCCCATCCATGGTTGCATTGAAGCTATAGCTACAGGAGTATACCATTGTGCACCATCATCCATACCGTGTTGTGAATTCCGTCACAAATACAAGGTACACTGTTAAATGTGAACACAAATGATGCAAATGGAAGGTGCACGCAACAAAGAGGTCCAGTGGCACGTGGAGGATATCACGTGTTGGTAAGGCACATAGTTGTGCCACTGCAGAAGGTTCAGGGAGCCACCGGCAGTTGACATCTAAGTTCATAGCAAACAGGTTATGCAATGCCATCTAATTGCAACCTACACTCTCTACTTCAGCGTTAGTTGTCTATAAATTTGAGGTTTTCCAATATAGGGTGACGTATGGCAAGGCTTGGAGGGCAAGAGAGGAGGCTATGAAGCTCATTTATGAAGAATGGGGTGAAACATACGTCCATTTGCCCATGATGCTACAAGCCATTAAGCAGAGAAATCCAAGTATGATATACCACAATGATACCCATCCCAATAGGCTAGTGAACATTGGTGGGGTGACGAAGAAAATATTTATGCGTGCATTCTGGTGCTTTGGTCCTTCTGTCGAGGCATTTAAGCATTGTAGGCCAGTACTAGCTATAGATGCAACCTTCCTAACAGGAAAATACAGTGGTGCCTTGATGATTGCATTGTTAGCTGATGCGAAGGACCGACTTGTACCATTAGCTTTCACCTTGGTGGAGAAAGAGAACTCGCGAAACTGGTGCTGGTCTATCGATCTTGTCCGACGGGTTGTGATTGGGCCGCATAAGGAAGTTTGTATTATCTCAAATCGACATGCCGGTATAATGAATGCCATGAGGACTCATGTTCAAGGATTGCCACCGGTTCACCACCGTTGGTGCCTGAGACACTTTAGAGCTAATTTTCACAAGGCTGGTGCGGACAAGCATCAAACGAAAGAGCTACTAAGGATATGTCGGATTGACGAGAAGTGGATATTTGAGAGGGATGTCGAGGCACTAAGACTGTTGGTAGCCGAAGGTCCTCGTAAATGGCTTGAAGATGAGTTGTTGGACAAAGATAAGCGGTCCCGTGCGTATGACAGAAATGGCCGCCGGTGAGGTTACATGACAACCAATATGGCCGAGAAATTCAACAGTGTGCTAGTAGGTATTCGAAGGCTACCAGTGACAGCCATAGTATCGTTTACCTTTATGAAGTGCAATGAGTTCTTTATGAACAGACATGATGAAGCAGTGAAACGCGTTCAGTTAGAGGAACGCTGGTCTAAGAAGGCCGCTAGTAAGATGAAGACGCAAAACACCAAGGCGAGTAAACATACTTCAAAGTGCTTCGATAAGGAGAGTAAGACGTACGAGGTAACTGAGAGGGGTGGAATAACACGTGGTAGTGTTAGGTTCGGTGCAAGATCATTCAAAGTAGAAGGTGAGAGGAACTCGTGTACTTGCCAAATGTCATTGTTATACCATATGCCTTGCTCACATCTCATCAACGTTTATTGGATTCATGCAGTTGACTCAGAATCTTCCAACCGTATGCCGTACGAGTTCTCATCGAAAGCCATTGTGAACACATGGGCAAGTTGCTTTGAGCCATACCTCGACCCCACACAGTGGCCACCGTACGATGGTGAAGAATTTGTTGCGGACCCAAAATTGAAGGTTAAAACAAGGGGGAAGAGGAGATCGAAGCGCTTCAAGAATGAAATGGACTCGGGCCTTGGTGGTTCTAGAAGGAAACCGCCTTCAGGTCTTCAAATTGATGCTACACCGTTGCAAAATAGGTGTTCGTTATGTCACCAGGAGGGTTACAAGAAACCTAAGTGCCCTAAGCGTTCGAAAAAGAAGAAGTCCAAAAAAAACAGCAAGATAATTTTTGTTAGGTCTATTTAAGTCAATGAGTGTTTTTGGTGATATCATATATATTGTTTTCTTGTTCTTGCATTCATTTTTTTATCGTATGTTATGCAAATATTGGTAACTGACAATATCTTTCTTTTCTCTTAATGCAGGATGGACGGGGAGGAAGAGACGCTGACTTACCTGGCCTTGGAGAAGTACTACGAGGCCTGGCATCGCGGGGCTGCGATTGAGCGGAGGAGGGTATGTATCGACATCCAGTCATTTGTGCCTAAGTATCGATAACGTCTGTTTGACATTGTACTAACTATTTGATTTGAAAATGCTTCTGCAGGTGCTTCAACCGCTCTGAGTTAGAGCATACACCCCCCCCCCCGGTGTTTGACGAGCGGTACGTCCCGTACCTCAGGACCGCTGGGTTGCTCGAGGTAGCCATGGTTATGAATAGAGGATTGCCGGTGTTCAACGCTCCTGCACTTGTAGATAGATGGAGAACTAAGACACACAGCTTCCACCTACCAAGTAGTGAGATGACCATCACTCTACAAGATGTTGCTATGATCTTGGCCCTCCTAATACGAGGACATGTGGTGACAGGCAAGACGAAGACTTCTGGATGGCTTGGACAGGTAGAGCAGTTGTTTAGCATGCCACTAATCATTGAGCAGGGGCAAGGGAGGAAGAAGAGGCAGAACAATATACCCCTTTCTTAGCTTACTCAGAACTTTTCAAACCTCGATGAGGACGCTGAGTCGTGGCGTGTTGAGTGCTATACACGTGCATACATCTTGCATTTGCTGGGAGGGGTACTTTTTTCAGATGCTGGTGGTGACATTGCTTCGGCAATTTGGATCCCTTTGGTAGCCAATCTTAATGATCTAGGGCGTTTTAGTTGGGGTTCAGCGGTGTTGGCATGGACTTATAGACAGCTCTGCGAGGCTTGTTGTCGTCAGGCACCATCCTCCAACCTTAGCGGCTGTGCACTTCTGATTCAAGTGTGGATGTGGCTACGACTACCGGTGGGTAGGCCAAAGTGGAGGCAAAGTTTTACCCCTTGGCTTTACATCGAGCCAGACATGAAGAAGTTAGTGGCCTACTTATTTGAAAGTACGGCCACCTTACATGCTCGTAGTGAGGTTGAGTACAAGAAGTACATCAACGAGATGGACTGCCTCTAGCCTAGGCATGTAAGTACTTCTAATTTCAGTCAAAATTTATCAATAGATTCTATGTCAGAGGGACTCACCTAACACAATTCTTCTATATGTGTAGATCACTTGGCTACCATATCACATGCCTGAGGCAAGCGAACTTACACTGAACACCTTGTGCAATCGAGACGCATATTACTTCATGTATCAATCTCCACTTATTTTTTTTCTGGGTTGTTGAGTACCACCTGCTGCACCGTGTCATGCGACAGTTCCGGAAGAGGCAAGATTTCCTGGTTGAGGACATCTCAACTAGAGTGGATCTACACAGGTAAGATTTTTGGCCCTTGCTTGCTTCGATTCACGCTCTTCCATTTTTGTGCCGTAAAACCCATGTTTTACACATCAACATATTGTACTTTTGAAGGTATGATAGGGTTAAAACAAAGAAGGTGAAGGATTGGGGGTTAGAGCACAGTATATATATTGATGCTTAGAGGACAGCGGAAAGGAATGATAGGTACATCGAGCCAATCCACCAAAACAAGCATTTCGGTGAGTACCTTCGTTGGCTACACAGGAACTATCGAATTTTCCTACGGCCTACTTGGACGGAGGTCGACATAGAGGAAGACCGCTCTTCTGACGAGGGGTGGGATTGCTATGACATTCGGACTAGGATTGGTAATCAAATGGAACACGTGCCACTTAGAAATAGAGTCGTAAGTTCTCTTGCATTTGTCAATTTGATTTTATTGTTCACGAAATATTTAAGATACATCGTGTCATGCTTGTGGTCCAGAGAGCTCCTTAGGAGCATGAATGAGATGAGGCATGCCCTCGGACCTCCGAGGGGTGGTGAGGAGACAGAGAACACACTTCACAATGTGCTCGAGGTAAAATGATTTAACATTCCATCCAAAAAAAGCAATATATGGCTTATGCCTAACAAAATCTTTTTTTAATGCAGAAAGTTCGTCAAAGGTGCTGCAAGCTGGCTGCAAGACTAGGTTGCAGGTCGGTTGGATTGGACGACGTATACCAACCACGTAGACTACCACCACTACTACCTCAATCCGCACCTCAATCCGCGCGTCCAAGTACCACCCGATACTCCATCATGTGAACTTATGTGATGTTTGATGTGCAATTGAACTTGTCGAGTTGTTTGATGGAATTGAACTATGTGATGTTTGATATGGTGCGGATAATTGATTAGTATACTTATTGTGAATTGGTTGAAATATTTGCATTTGATGGATTTTCTGTTTGCTGTTTCCAATGTGGATAATTTGCGAGCAAGATCGGCAAAGGAGGGCGCTAGCACACCTAGTGTCGCGCTGTTGGGGGGCGACGCCAGGCTCCCGGCCAAGGCAAGAGCGGGTCGCCTGGACTGGCGCCGTGCTCGAGGGACAGCGCCAGCAACCCTGGCGCCATGCTCGGGGGGGACGGCGCCAGCCTCCCGGCGGAGGCAGGAGGGGGTCGGGGTGGCTCGGTGCGGCGCTAGCCACCCTGGCGCTGTAATGTGGAGGGCGACGCTAGCCTCCTGGCCGAGCCAAGACTGGGTTGGGGGTGGCCGAGGAGGGTGGCACCAGCCTCTCGACCGAGGCAGGAGGGGGTTGAGGTGGCCGGGGCGGCGGCAACCACCCTGGCGCCGTCATATGGGTGGCAGCGCCAGCCTCCCAGCCGAGGTAGGAGGGGGTCGGGGGTGGCCATGGGTCAGCACCAGCCACGATAGCATCGTGCTTTGGGGGACGATGCCAACCTCCGGCCCGAGACAGGGTCGTCTGCACGAGGAAGGGTGGTAGCAGCCAAACAAATGAGGGAAGGTGCCACCGGTCAGCAAACACATAAGGGGAGCCTGGAACTGTGTCCGAGGAGATGAAGTCCCACAACCAACATATCACCGCGTGAGCCAAAAGGGGGACCGACAGCGCCAATCAGGCATCACATGGAGGAATGCCAACGCGATTTTCGAGGGGCCAGCTCAGAGGGGACGCCGTGACATATAGTGGGCCAAGACATGACACAAAATCGAACCTAACAAAACATACAAAATTGCATACATGCACGTCATACTTCATCCAAACACGACAAAGTACAATGGCAACATCATCGAGTTAAAGTCTTAAAATTAAAATGTTTCTAGCTTGATATTTCAATACTATCATTATTACATGTCTTAGGGAATTTAAAATTGTCCAACAACTCCAATAAAACTACTGGGTGCATCGAGGATATTTCCCCTTGCTCACGGCCTCTGGACCAGCCTCCTTGGCATGCTGTGCCCTAGCCAACTTCCTCGCCCGCTCCTTCACACGCTCTTCCTTCTCCGCAAACTCCCTTGCCATCTCCGTGACCTCCCTCTCCTCCTTCCTCTTCCTCTTCGCGATCTCTATTGCCGCAAGTCGGAGATGACGATCGAGCCGTTCCGCTTCCCATTCGCGTTCCCTATGAAGCATCTCCACATCGCGGGGCTCAATCTCCGTGTCAATCCATACCACAAAGTTGCACAGAGGAGGCGGTATCTTCAATACCTGCACATTCCACGATTTAAATGATTTTCATTACAAATTTCAATGCAGTATCGCAACCTCGAAAGTATAACAAATTACCTCCACTAGCTTCGCCACCTTTCCTTTCTTTCCCTTTCCCTTAGGCTCAGGCTTAGGCTTCTCTGGATTGTATGTATAATTACGACACATCCAGTATCTCTAGTGGTATGTCTTGTGGTCATCACTTATTGCAAAACGACATTCGTCACCGCACCAACACATGAGACGGATAGCGTCCGGTGGTGATAGCTGCCTAGGGCAATAGCTAGTTTGATCCTTCCTTATCATTCTACAATACCAAAATTATCTCCCGCCAAGTAAATTATTGTGAAATTTTATCAACCACTATCTTATAACATAATTAACTTATTAAGCACTACAAAACCGCCTACATTTTTAAAGTCAATATATCAAATTTGTCATCTTTCATAAAAATTTATAGATTTATATTTAGTTACAATTAACTTCTAACATGAGACCAAATTTGTCTATCCTCCATATAGCACATAGCTACAAAATTTTACCTACATCAATTTTTTCATACAACCATCCATTCAAGTCTAAACTATACTCAACAAATCCCCAATTTAAATCTTCATAATCAAAAATGTGGGCAAAATATGGGTTCTAGGGTTACCCTTCGATCTATAAATTTCACCGATTAAAACGAGAAAAAAGAGGGGGGAATGAAGGAGTATATCTTGCTCTTTGATTTTCACAAAAAATCCTACGAAAAAGGCTCTAAATTGAGTGAATTTGAGGAGGAGAGGTGAGAGGGGAAAGAGAAAGAGCTCTCAGCTCTCTTGGGCTCGGCTGAAAGGTTTGGGGGTGAATGGGGAGGATGGGGCGGGGTGGGCCCGCGGGGTTAAGGCCAGCCCATATCCCGAGGGGAGCGCGCCAGCACCACTGGCGCCGTGATAGGTGGTGACGCGCCAGCGACCTTGGTGTCGCCCTACCGCCACGTCAGCTCCAGCCCTACGCGTGGTGTCACTGTGGCACCTTGGCGGCGCCACCAATGCTGGCGCCGTGGTGTTAGAGGGTGGCGCCAGAGGCTTTGGCGCACCAAGAAGGATCATTTCTGGGATAAGTTTTTTCAAAGGTCTATTTGCGAAATAAGTTTTCCAAAAGACCAAAATATAAAAAATCCTATGTCTTAAGCATCTACCAGTAAAAATCGATTTTCAGTGACGGATGTTTATGTCATCCGCCAGTAAAAATAAATGTGATTTTTACTAGCGACACTATTTTTAGTTCACCTGAAAACATAAAAGAAAAATATCATGAAAAATCGTTTTGCAGTAGTGTGCATGTATGTAGTCTTGCTCATGAGTAATAATAAAAAATAAGGCCTCGCCGCTCTTGCCATCAAGGCTTGAGCTTAGAGCATCTACATTTGTAAAAAAAGCTAACATTAAGCAATATATGTTACAACAATTAATACAACATATTACTCTTGTGGACCATAAGTTTAAGACGTGGTCACAAGGCAATAAATACAATATTTTTGTTGTTTTATTGTGGAATGGGGATTTTTCTCGAGCGATGGGGTTCACGAGATTATTAGAGAAGCGATATTTTTACTCGGTGGGACCCAGTAAGACTCACCTTAATTACTTTCTAGCAGAATTTACCATAACTACTGGGGTCCTATTGTCAATGTGGATTGAGACCTTACTATTGTATTATATTGTCGTGTACTTGTTTTTAAAAATTATGATACAAATGAAAACACATAATCGTTTGTAATTTGTTTTACCAATCGAACTACGGTTACGTAAAACATGTTACATGTCAAATCTCTTTCACCTTCTTCATTTCTTTTTGAAAATTATAATAATACTGCTCCGTATAATTTATGGTATAGATTTAAAACAAAAGCGGTCTAATTTGTCAAACACCAAAATATCTATCTAAGAATGTTGCACCATCATCCATCGCAACATCCAACGGAGGCTAACTATGGCCGATCGACCGGATCAAGTCGATCTGTTCTACCAACGCCGATTTACTGCCCTGCCGATTGAATTTACTGCATGATTCGACACGAATAGACGACGACGACGACGACTTCACGTAGACTTCAACAATAATCCAGATTATTTCAGAATCATCTATATATGTAGTAGTAACATTGCTCGGTTAATCACGGAGCTAATTAAGCTGAGAGCCCGAGATCTTAATTCCTAGCAATGGCTCTTCTTCAGAAGCTCCGGTGCATTGGCGCCATGATGTGCGCAGGTGGTGCGGCGATCATCTTCTTGACGACGCTGTCGGCGTCGTCCGCGCTCGGTGTCGCCGCCGCCGCCGGCGTCGGCGTCTGCGTCCCGAGCGAGCGGGCGGCGCTTCTCGCCATCAAAGGTGGCTTCACCAGCGACCCCGACGGCCGCCTCGCGTCGTGGGGCGCCGCCGCAGATTGCTGCCGGTGGGACGGCGTCGTCTGCGACAACGCCACCGGCCACGTCACGGAGCTCAGGCTCCACAACGCGCGCGCCGACGACGACGGCGGCGCCGGCCTCGGCGGGGAGATCAGCCCGTCGCTGCTCGGCCTCCCGCGGCTCGCCTACCTCGACCTCAGCCAGAACAACCTTATCGGCGGCGATGGCATGTCGCCGTCTCCTCTCCCACGGTTCTTGGGCTCGCTCTCCGATCTCCGGTACCTCAACCTCTCCGGCACGGGCCTCGCCGGCGAGATACCGCCGCAGCTCGGGAACCTCTCGAGGCTGCGGCACCTCGACCTGAGCTCCAACAGCGGCGGCCTCTACTCCGGCGACATCTCGTGGCTGTCCAGCATGTCGTCGCTGGAGTACCTCGACATGAGCGTCGTCAACCTCAACGCCTCCGTCGGCTGGGACGGTGTCGTCAGCAACCTCCCTTCCCTGCGAGTCCTCTCCTTGTCGGACTGTGGGCTAACGGCCGCGGCATCGCCATCGCCGCCGGCACGCTCGAATCTGACACGGCTGCAGAAGCTGGACCTGTCCACCAACGTCATCAACACGTCGTCGGCGAACTCGTGGTTCTGGGACGTGCCAACGCTGACGTACCTTGACCTGTCGGGAAACGGGCTGTCCGGACTATTTCCTGACACACTCGGGAATATGACCAATCTCCGTGTGTTAAACCTTCAGGGAAATGACATGGTAGGCATGATCCCTGCAACATTGCAGCGGCTGTGCAGCCTGCAGATTGTCGACTTGACGGTGAACAGCATCAACGGCGACATGGCGGAGTTCATGCAACGGCTGCCACGCTGCGCGTTCGAGAAACTGCAGGTGTTGCAGCTGTCGGCGGTGAACATGTCTGGCCATCTACCCAAATGGATTGGGGAGATGTCTGAACTCACAATTCTTGATCTGTCTGTCAATAAGCTTGCAGGGGATATACCGTTGGGGATTGGTAAGCTATCAAACCTAACAAGGTTGTTTCTGCAGAACAATTTCATGAATGGAAGCTTGTCTGAAGATCATTTTGCTGATTTGGTGAGTTTGGAGTGGATAGATTTGTCTCTGAACAATCTGTCCATGGAGATCAAGCCAAGCTGGAAGCCTCCTTGCAAATTGATTTATGCTTATTTTCCAGATGTCCAGATGGGCCCCCATTTCCCTGCATGGATCAAGCACCAGCCAAGCATTAAGTACCTTGATATCTCAAATGCTGGCATAGTGGATGAATTGCCACCATGGTTCTGGAAATCCTATTCAGATGCAGTCTACCTGAACATATCTGTAAATCAGATTAGTGGTATGCTGCCACCTTCTCTGAAGTTCATGAGGTCCGCGCTCGCGATATATCTCGGATCGAACAACCTCACCGGCAATGTGCCGTTGTTGCCAGAGAAACTGCTTGTCCTGGATCTCTCCAGGAACTCCTTGTCAGGCCCATTTCCACAGGAATTTGGTGCCCCAGAGCTTGTGGAGCTAGATGTCTCCTCCAATATGATAAGTGGAATAGTGCCAGAAACTCTTTGCCGGTTTCCTAATTTGTTGCATCTGGATCTTTCAAATAACAATCTTACAGGACGGCTCCCCAGGTGTAGGAACATATCATCAGATGGCCTTGGGCTCACCACTCTCATCTTGTACAAAAACAATTTCACCGGGGAATTTCCTGTGTTCTTGAAATACTGCAAATCCATGACATTTCTTGATCTGGCTCAAAACATGTTTTCGGGGATCGTCCCCGAGTGGATTGGGAGGAAGTTGCCATCTTTGACACATCTGAGAATGAAATCAAACAGGTTCAGTGGTAGCATCCCAACTCAGCTAACAGAGCTTCCCGATCTGCAGTTCTTGGACCTTGCTGACAACAGGTTATCAGGCTCCATACCCACTTCTCTAGCAAACATGACAGGGATGACACAGAATCACCTTCCCCTTGCTCTGAATCCGCTCACGGGATACGGCGCATCGGGCAATGATCGGATCGTGGACAGTCTTCCCATGGTGACAAAGGGGCAAGATCGTAGCTACACAAGTGGAGTCATCTACATGGTGAGCCTTGATTTGTCTGACAATGTTCTTGATGGAGGTATCCCTGAGGAATTGTCATCTCTCACTGGGCTAGTCAACCTGAACTTGTCCATGAACCGTCTTACCGGGACAATCCCTCAGAAAATTGGAGCTTTACAGAAGCTTGAATCTCTCGACTTGTCGATTAACACGCTTTCTGGTGGAATCCCTTCAAGTTTGTCAGATTTAACTTCGCTGAGCCACTTGAACTTGTCCTACAACAATCTGTCAGGAAGAATACCTTCAGGGAACCAGCTTCAGGCTCTTGCTAATCCAGCATTTATCTACATTGGCAATGCTGGCCTTTGTGGGCCTCCTCTGATGAAGAATTGTTCATCTGCGAAGAACACACCTAACAAAGGTGGTATCCATGAAGATGCCAAGGGTTTATCTGACGCAACGTCGTTTTACCTTGGTCTTGCTTTGGGATTTGTTGTTGGGCTTTGGATGGTGTTCTGCTGCTTGCTGTTTGTGAAGACATGGAGGATTGCTTACTTTCAGGCTGTCAACAAGGCATATGACACTCTGTATGTGTTTATCGGTGTCAGATGGGCAAAATTCAGGGAAGACAAAACAGCTGCCAGCTAGATAGATCAGCCAAGAGCCAATAATGTAGACCACAAATGCAGCTTTAACTCTGTGATCTCATGGTCTGTTGGTGTATTGCTCATCGCTTTCGAACATTTGAATACATAAAACATTTGAATGCTCTGACTTGGTTCCACAATTCCATTTGGTCATAGTAGTAGATGCGCACACACATCACCACACAAGGACACAACCACCACTACCTCCGGACTGAATTATTTGACATTTCAAACAGTGAAAATAACTTGCACTTAGTAGTATTTGGCTGTCCGAAACGTCAAATAATCCTAACTAGAGGGAGTACATGATAGACTTTACCTTAGGTTGATCATCAAAGCTAGACGTTCAGACTTTCGGGAGTCTCAGATTACTGCCTTCCTCTTATGTTTTCCCTTTTAGGGTTTTAAGTGGAATTATTTTGCTACCAGTTAAAAAAAAATCACAGTACCATATACATTTACTGTAACACCGGAGTATATCGGCTACTATATAGTTACAGTTTTGTGGCATCCGTAGCCAACATTTATTACTCCGATCGCCATAGCAGCCCAATTAGGAAAACGGAAGAGGCCAAAATATCCAAAAGAGATTACAGGGTGAACACTGCTCTGACCTCCTTTTTCAGGTCCCAGACACGAGGGTCAACTAGGGTGCCGATGCACATAAAGCAATTATTCTGCCAACAGCTGAAATAGCACCTCACATGCGTGACCTCGACGAAGCCTGCTGGGTTGCGTTTGGCGCGCTCTGCAGAGATTGTAACATGATTAATTATCGAACAAGCTGATAGAGCATCAGAACACTACAGCGAGAAACACACAATGAATGAGCGTATGAGCAGGTGCAGTAAAATCAAAGTCGAACTGTATGATCAGGTGCCGTGGTCGTCCCACCATGTAACCAGTTTTGAACCAAGGCGGTCAGTGCTGATACAGAGGCTTCGTTCGTTGCATGTACTAATAGGATTATTTCTACTTTCTAGTGAGAATATCAAACTACTGAAATGTTTGTAATAATCATATGCACTCGATACACATGCAGATCTATAATATTTTCCTATAGCATACTAATTCATAATTGCAACCGCTATACTCAACATATACTAAAATTAGGAAAGGCAAGAATCGGGCACCATCCATCAGACACAGACTGCATAACTATTGTGTGTGCACGCGTGTCTTTGTGTGTGAGTGAGAGAGGAAGACAGAGAGAGAGAGAGAGAAAGTACCAATGGTAGGCTTCTTTTAGCTCTTTCTTCCAAATAGGATGATGGTTTGAAGAAGTCGCCATAAATTTCAGTCCACTTGCTAAGCTTTGAATGTATATAAGGTGCTCCAATAGTGTCAGCCCAAAAGACAAGACCACCCCTTCATAAAAAAACATCAAAGGTTAAACTAACACTCAGAATAACCACTACACTTTATGCGCGACAAAAAGAAAAATAAAGCAAAATTATACATGTGAGGACTGACGGCTAACAGAACCATATCATGGATTGACAAAATTATACAGCTTCACACGTATGCATAATATAAAACTTGAGAGTTGTTTGGTATTAGTCAATGATGTAACAGAACTTAGCAATAAACACTCATTTGGAATACCTTATGGTATAATTCCAAGTGCTAAACAACACGTTATAAAGCAACATAAATTTATTTTGATATATACGCCATGCAGCGCTACCCTACATAAGGATTAAATAAGGTTCATGTTTAGATATTAGAAGTGTTCTGATAAAATTTCAGTTCATATGTTATATTTGTGCACAAACCAGATATGCATCTCAATCCAAGTATCTAAATATTGATACAACTAAGGCATACTTCAAGTGCATGCTAATTATTAGCATTTAGTTACATAAGACGATTATTCAAGTGAACGTAAATTGTCACCGGTTAATAACATACTGCACAACTTAAGCTTAAGCAACAGTTGTTTACCTGAACTTGGGAAAACCCATCCCAAGAATAGAAGCAATATCAAGATCGGAAGCTCGGATCACAACATTTTCGTCCATGACCCTGCATGCCTCATTAACAACGGGGAAGAAAATCATCTCCAATATATCTTGATCAGATAAAGTAACAGGCTGCAAGCAAGATAATGTCTCCATGTCAGAAATTTTTTCCATCACCAGCTGGGATTGCATGGGAATTTTTAAATGAAAAATCCATGACTCAGGCAGGGAAGGAGGGAAACCTTTCCACCAGGCATTGTCTTTGCACATCTTCTGTACTCGTCAATCACAACCTGAACACTCGGGTCAGGCTTCGGCTTCCCACCCTTCTCATAAATGTAATAACCTTTACCATTGCTCTTTCCTATAAAATACAGGGAAATTTCACATCAAAGGTGTGTTTGACTACTGTTTCTTGTCCAGTCCATCCTATTTGCTCAGCATTGCAGGAGCAAAAGCAGGTTAGGAAGCATACCCTGCCGTCCATTCTTTACCATCAAATCCACCAGATTAGAATCAAGATTCCTTGTTCCAAAAGCAGCCGCATAGATATCCTTTACTGCCAATGCCACTCCATATCCAGCCAGATCTTGCAGTCTGCAGGAGTGCAGGGGGAAGAGGGGGTATTTATTAGATATAAAAACCGTTGGGAATGATGATTACAGGAAACAGGTCAATCAACAACGGCTCAGCACTACACTGTTCATTTAAATAATCTAGGTAAGGCACACAACAATATCTTGCTGTTGATTGTTCATGCACAGAAGGTATGTAATTTGAGGTCATTAGATATTTATGCACAAAGGTATAAGTGACATGTTGCATTACAACAATTAAAGGAAATGTGACCTCCATTGAGTTATTGAGGAGGCATCCAATCACATTCAAAAGGTGTAGCTTACTAAAGCCCACAATAATAAATTGAATCGGACTAAAAGAATGTTCACTATAAGCTATATATAAATAAATAAGGCATAAAGCGCAAACCATGAATTTATTCAAACTACATATTTCCTATCTTGTTTTGTCTATTTAAACAATTTTCAATACAAATACCAATATTTGTGATGATAATCTAGTGTGATATAAAGGTGTATAAAATAAAAATAGAGTTGAACACTTACTGAAAAGGTCCCATTGGCATGCCAAAGCTGCTTATTACTCGATCAATTCTGAAAACATCGATCCCAATACTAACTAGAAGATGAGAACCCTGTGTGTAAGGGAAAAATGTACGATTGACTGCGAAGCCTGTGCAGTTCCCAACCACAACAGGGACTTTCTTTATCATTTTCCCAACTGTGATGAGATCAAGAATAGCTTGCGGTGATGTCTTCTCCGTCCGGACAATTTCAAGCAAAGGCATAATATGGGCAGGGCTGGAAATAACATAACATGAGCATGTTGTCTCACAGTAAGCAAGCACAGTGTGCTTGTTTGATATAATGTCCAAACCAGAAAGGCTAAAGAGAACTTATCGTTATTTATAAATGCATTCTACTTCTCCGTACATTCTATGTGATGCTCATACATAAGTTACTGTACATATCCCAAATAAAAAGATATTACAAGTTTGCAAAAGCTACTAGCTTATGAAGTCATAGGCATCTGACTTAGAATTAACTTAAGCCATACTGATCTGATGCTTGCCTTTCAGGGATACAATGATCAGTTTGACATGGTTAAAATGAACTAATTATTCATGCATTTCAAGGATTGACTTACTTATATTCTGTTATATCTACTGGGTTTCGCATGATATCATGTAATAGCCATGCTTTTGCAGATAAAAGTGTCATAAACAACAATCAACAACTCAACATGAATTTTCAGTGACCTTACATAAATTATCGTGCGGAAAATTAAAAGTGAACATTCCTCTCCCTATATCCTGCACTTTTTACACCCAAACAAGAATACGATAGAGAACTTTCACGCAGGGTTTGCATGTGAACACTGAGGAGTTCCTACTGGATATTTCCTCCATTAACATATTCATCACATTCTCATTTCTTCTAATAAAATAAGTTCCTACTTCCATCGTAAATTATAAGTTTGATTGGAGAGTGTGATCAAGAACTTCACAGTTAGATGGGTTTCAGTAACCTAGATGCATAGGTCATAAGTGTACTAAAAAGTTGGCAACTTCGTATTGCTAATTTTTAGGATCTGCTGCAATCATAATCAATAAGATAAGAAATAACAAACCTAAAGAAATGTGCCCCTATAATTCTATCTTGAGAATTTGTCTTCTCGCCCACAACATTCAAATCGATGGTAGATGTGTTTGTTGCAAGTATGCAGTGGGGTGGGCATACTTTCTCAATGTCAGAAAATATTGATTGCTTCAAAGGAATCTTCTCTATGACAGCCTACAAGAAGAAAAAAAACGGTGTCATAAGAGACTAAACAAACAATTGTGTGCCATGAAAATACAGTGTACATGAATTACAGAACTAAAATGAGTTATCTAATAACAATGTTAATTATCTTGAACACAATACAATGTCATGGTCATATGCTTCATCAACCAACAGAGGGACTTCCAATAACTACAGACGAAGTACTTTGCCAAACTTGAACCATAAAACATATGAGGGATTACCTCGATGACCATATCAACATCCTTGAAGTCCGAATAATCCAATGCACCCTTGAGAAGTGACATGGCCTTGTTCATCTTGTCCTTTGTCAATGAGCCCCTCTTGACTAGACCCTCAAGATTAGCTGTCGAATAATTGTTGCAACTTATCAGTAATATAACACTGAAAATTAACAGATAATGATAATCCTAAAGCACAAGCATAACAAAAAAAAAAGGTCAGCATTCGGTATAGCTAAGGAAATCTCAAATAAATACTGAGGGCAAATAATATCCCAAGAAACACAGCAGTAATTTAGCAAAAATGACCTGCTATCATCTTCTGTCCCCTTTGCAGGAATTGAGGATTTACTTCCTTGAGCACAACAGATGTATTGCTAACAAGAAGAGCTGTTGCAATTCCAGAGCCCATCAAACCACCACCAATAACAGCAACTTTTCTTATTTTCCTAGGTTTCAATTGAACATCAGTAACACCTGGCACCTACACAAAATGAACTATAAGTCATAAAATGGCACCAAGAAATCCATAACAAAGAAGGGTAAAACAAAAATTGGTGTATTAAGTGTTGTGACTGCAGAAACTTGGGTTTCATGCCTACATGTATAGATTATTCCACCTACGAACCTACTTGCATAGCATCCATATAAATATCAAGGTAATGTGGTTCAAAATCTCATATCCACAAACAAATAGTTGAAAAAACAGGATCGAGCTATGCATTAGATTTTTGTGATAGTGATACAGCTCAAGAATGTCGACATCCACATTTAGTCATTGTCTAGCTCGATCCCCGTCAGCATAAAATGTTTATGCTGACATGAATACCAACATAAAATCCACTCTTAAGATCATATAGGTCTACTAAAAAAACCGACCGCAACAACTTCTGAAAGCAACCAAGTCCGCACAGTTATATAGGTATAGGGTTTATACATAATCAATTTCCTAGTTCAGAGGGTCAAGAAAACTTTTGAAAAGTTTAGGATTGCAAAATGGATTTATTCCAATACAAGACCAGGTAATGTCATTCAAAATAACAGGTACTGTAGTCTGTAACTAGACATTTGCAACATATCTAGAAGATCAAAAGAATTAGAAGTGTTTGTAAGAAAGTTAATGATTTGATGCAAAATCAAAGACATCAGTGACTAATGATGAAGTGCATCATGAAAAGAAATGATATTGTATGCTCTAGAAGGTAACCTTTGTGGTTAATCGCTGGGCAAAGAAAGCATGGACAAGTGCCTTTGATGTTGGTGATAGCACCAACTCCTTGAAAACTTTGGCCTCCTGCATTTATTACGGTATGTTCAGTAAATAAACACACAAGCTGTAGTTAATGGTGGAAGAAACAGATAAGCATATAACTTGGTACATTTTACTTGTACAGTTCTCAATGTCCTAAGCACAATCTCAACATAAATGCCATCCTAATTTGTCAATCTAGAAAGATCAGATGAAAAGCTACATTCTTCTAAAAAATTTCACCCAATGGACCTGATTTTTCATAAAGATTTTAAACTTATCAAGAATAACGCATCAACGAGGTCAAAAAGGTTCCCAGGTAGCTTTGTAGCTAAATGTAGTGCAGAACTGGCATACTTGCTGCATCTGTCTCATATTTAAGGAAGATAAATGGAGAACGCTGGAAGGTACAAACCTTCAGAACACCAGCATGGCCTCCACATAGTACACCTTCTTCCATAACATCTAGGCAGGCCTGGTGCTGTGGCAAGTTTGCTGCAACCTTCTTCGCTTGCTGTCTTGCACTATTTAATACAGAACGAGCTTCAGACAGTGAACCAAGCCTATCTGTTCTGGCAAGAGATCTTATCCAAGGTTTACGGTAATCAGCTATCTCCAGAGCCCAAAGACGTGACATCTTTATCAACTCATCAGGGGAGCACAGGGCATCAACAAGACCACGTTCTTTCCCTTCCTTTGCTGTAATGAACTTTGATTGCTGTGAACAAAACATCATGAATCCCAAGTTGAAAAATATGAAATTGTGTTCGACATGAGTTATTACTACCATAACCCAAAAGTATGATAGTGAGTCGGATAGAAGGTAGAGCATACAAGGCATCAACCATTTAAAATGGATCATATTTTTTCAGTTTTTTTTTTGTTCCTCGGAAATGTTAAAACTGTATCAGCTGAATATAACTCATTTTGCCAAAGAAAAATAATTTTCAAAAACATGGTCGATTGTCTAGTTGGAACATTTTTCAGCTTTTGACCAAAAACTGTATTAGATAGAAAGAATACTACTAGGACAGTGTGACCAATTAATTAAGTTAGGGAGAAGATAGATTAGACTCACCAGCATCATTTCTATTGCTTTGGGCAGACCTACAAGCCTTGGCAGACGCTGGGTTCCTTCATAATAAGCAAACTTAATCAAATCATGATATGAACTAATACAAAGCAAGGGATGTAGAATAGTGGAGCATTAGTTCAATCTGACATAGAAAGAAACACTAATACCTCCAAATCCAGGAATTATGCCCAGAGTCAACTCTGGTAGTCCAAGTTGAGCTTCAGGGGTAGATATCCGAGCATGGCAACCCTGAAGAATTTGTCATTTATGTAATACACATAATTTAGATTACTCCCTTGAGCAAGGTTAGGGATCAACTGATAAATATTCTGCATAACAATTGAAATACCATGGTCAACTCCAAACCACCACCAAGAGCAAGGCCTTGAATGGCAGCAACTGAAGGCTTTTTGCCCGCTGCACATATCAATAGCTCTATGGTCAGATCCAGGTATATAATCTTGGTAAGAACTAAACATATATACACAAAGGATGCCAGCACTCATGTTGGCGATATAAGAGGAAGTGAGAAACTATGACAAAAATTGGAAGTAGAGATGGCCAACCTTCCATCAAATTCGACACAAGTTCAACAGATACATCAGGCATAAGAGATACATTTCCTGCAAGCCAATGTCATGTTTGTAATGAAAGTGAGCAATATGCCATAAGAAGCAAGCTCAGAGCAAAACATTAATCACATGTACAGATGACAGGACCATTTACCAGTCTTATGAACTTCTGTGAACACATTGATATCAAAGCCTCCACAAAATTTGCCTCCAGCACCTAGTAAGGATTGAACATAATTTAGAAGAAAAGCAACAAGTATGACAAAAAAAAAAGGTCAAGTAGTGACTTTCCCAAACTAAAATTTACAGTCCCCTTTCTCACTCTTTCATTCCTCAAATGTACAACGGTACATTTTAACCAAAAGTTTGGTGGGCATGCACCACTTGAATTGAAGACGAGCTATTAGGACCCTTTAATAGCAAAGACTGTTTGAAGAAAAAAAAAATCTCCTAGGGGACCTGTACAGAACTAAGTGGGTTCCTTCTGATCAAGGGTTATAACTTGTCATTGCTGCAGTTTCTATTTCAGTGAGATAGCCGGATTAGCATCCGACATTCATCATTTACAGTTCAGCAGCTCCACTACAGTCCCAGGCCACCAGGAAAGCAAATCTTGTACTGCTGGAGCAGCCCACTCATTAACCCAGTTGACCAAGATCAGCACAAATGATAGGACAGCGACTACTCTACAACCACTCAGAACAACAGACCAAAAATAGCTTGATCCAGTTAAACCATACACATCTAACAAAATCACGAGCAAAACAACAAAACAAATCGCGTCTTACGTCAACCCGTCGATCAGTAAGTAAAAAATCAGCGGAGATTCGACGACCGCCACAACAGACAAACCAGATATTTCAGCGCTACATAGCCAATTCTCTGATCAATTTTTCGCAGGAAGGGGGGAGGGACGATTAGCAGGAGGCCTCACCGGTGAGCACGATTGCCTTGACGTCGTCGCGATCCATCGCCTCCGCGTACTTCTCCTTGAGCCCCTGGATGACTGCACGCCGTCGCACAGGGAGCAAAACCCAAATCGGAGCAGGGGATCAGAACAAAACCACCACAAAACGAGTAAACAACAAAAAAAATCGAAATTAAGAATCGAGAAGGCTTACTGATGGGATGCAGCGCATTGACGGGCGGGTTGCAGATGGTGATGAGCGCGACGCCGTCGGCGCCGACCTCCATGGTGACGCGGATCGCCCCCGCCATGGAGGACCTAGGGTTGGTTCGATCGAGAGAGAGAGGGGAGAAGAGGAGATGGAAGGTGGAGGAAGTAATCTCGGGGGAGCGTGGGGAGAAGTTGGGTTGGGGGTATTTATCGGAGAGGAGGAAGACGAAATAGGATAGTAGTAGTAGCGGCTGATTGGGAAGAAGTTGATGTCTCTGCGAGAAGAGTCCAAATACCCACTAGCCACTACTAGGTCCACGTGTTCTGTATTTTAAGCTCTAATCTTTTATTATTCCCGTCATCAATATTTTTATCAACGATTTTCATGCTACTAATATTGTACTCATAATAATTAGTACTAGTCACCAAATATCGTGCCAACAAAACCGAGTCTTATCATTTATTATACACAGGTATAGGCATCTTATAATATTTTGTCGTCTTTTTTATTCGAACGCTCTTATGTACTCCATCTTTGTCAAAGTATGTACCAAACGGCATTGTATTAAGTGTCATGATGAAACAAGTCCCTAATAATATAAAGCACATGAAATACCAAGTTTCTATATATTTTAAATGATATTAGTGGTAATATCTGAGTCTACCTTTAAACATCGCAAGCTGACATTTAATATCTGAGTCTACCTTTAAACATCGCAAGTTGACATTTGGGATCATAAGATCCACACACATAAATACATTTGAATTGAATATGACATTATATGCCTAATCAACTCAACTAACTATACTATAAACTTATAATTTTGCTTTTGCTTTTGCTTTTATCTCTTATAATATCCGTTGCAACGCACAAGTCATTAGCTAGTGTTATATCAAAAGTTATATTGATCCTTTTAATTTTTTTATATGACGTTGGTTAGCTCCAACAGGCAACAATATAGAAGGAAGTGGAGGTAGTATTTTGTTTCTTTAGTTACTCGTGCAAACTGTTAGCTAAAAACGGAATTTAATCAAGCCAATCCAACCTAATCACCCGAATGCACGTGACTCTCTCCCTATCAAACCAAAATGGCCTTTTATCATCGTATAAACATTTACGAAGATTAAAAAACGACGCTATTGCCAACTCTCCTCATATGCTTAGCGTATGCAATGACGCAAGACGCGCGTAATTAAGCACCCTCTTCAATTCTAAAATTAACCAGGTACAGTAAAGAAAATCCCTTTTAACTCCAGCATCACATTACCCCTTTTTTTCTCCTTGATTTAACTCAATATACATAGTACTGTTCCGGAAAAGATGACTTTGCTCCATACCGCAATAATGCAACGGAATTGTGAAAAAGAATACACAGAAAATAAAAAAAAAGGGGGTAGGTATGGGCGGTATGGTCAGACTACCACGCAAGCAAAAGCAAGTAACCAGACGATAAGATGAGATGAGAAGCGGGCTCCCGTGTTTTGTCCGGAAATGCGATTTCTTCTACTACGACCTATCCCCGCCGTCCAAAGTGGATCGGACGGCCCCTGTTCGACGCAGGCCGAGCCAAATACGTACTACGCGGTGGTGTTGCGTACGGCGCACCCCCCTATCTCTCGTATACGTCGTGGCGGTAGCGGTGCAGCCCTGGCCGTCGGATCGGAGCCCCCGGACGGCCGCGATTTTATCGACATAGGTACATAAATGAACACGAAATAATATCTTTGTTCTCGGATGAGTATTTGATTAGTAGTGTGACGTGGACAGGTGGTGTTGCTGAACCGTCGAAAGTCGCAATCCACCAAGATGACAATTTCGTGTCTTCTGACAGCAATCTTGAGTTATTATTAGTTTATTACTAGTACTAGTATAACGATATTATGTCAAGGGTATGCATGTAGGACGTATATATGTACGCATATTTTAAAAGAAAAAGGCAAACTTATTTATCGGAACACTTAACCCCTAAATAATTTCTCGGCTTATTTTAAATCCTGAACTATTAAAAATGGTTCAACTTACTCTTCAATGATATTTGTCTTCATATTTTGCAATAATATTTGATGCGATTGATATATATGCATTATAACGTATCTCTTATTTTTTTGAATTTTTTTAATCATTGTTTACGTAAGTTGAAAGCATTGCGACTATTTAAACGTAGAGGCTTTAAATTTCAAGCAAATAGTCATGAACAATTTTAAAACTATTTTAGAACTTTGACAATAGTGTCATCTAGGACTATAAAATAGAAGCTTAGAATACAACTCGTATAAAAAGAAACAATGAAGAGACATATAATTAACCAGTAAAATGAACCATTTTTAATAGTTTAGAGGTAAAATGAACCAAAAATAATTTAGGGATTAAGTGATCGAATAAAAGTTCGAGAGAGTAAATTATACTTTTTAATTTTAAAAAGAGAAAATCTTCGTAGTCATTTCAGTGTAATAGAACCGCTGCTCCTGAATATTATAGGGTATACTTAAGTTGTCAGAGTCCAAGCTTTTTACACTCATCTTTACTATTCAGAAACGTGTAGAGGATAATGATGTGTGCTTCGCCACCTAAGGATGTGATAGTTAAGGTAAAAAGATACAATTTTTAAAGATAGTATAGACGCAACGCTTATATACATTGTGCATTCTCAACCATGTGAACCCAAGCACACATGCATGTTATACAAATATGGATATGTGTTTGTTTAGGTTTTTTATTGGTATTTTCATGCAATGTACTTCCTCCGTTTTATATTATAAGACGTCTGATTTTTTTCTAGTCATTGATCAACTTTATAGAAATATTTAGCAACATCTAAAATATCAACTTAGTTTCATTAAATTTAACATTGAATATATTCTGATAATATGTTTGTTTTGATTAAAAATATTACTATATTCTTTTATAAATTTGGTTAAATTTAAAAAAAATTTACTAGAAAAAAAATCAAACGACTTATACTATGAAACGGAAACGGATGAAGTACTATATAATTTTTATAACATGAGGATAATAATTGTTTTTCTTTGCATTTTAAACTCTAGATCTTAATTATAAGATATTTATTTGGCATATGTTTGCGGCCTGTGGCTAATTAATCGCGAACCAATAATAACTTTGGCATGGATTTTTCAACATGTTTAATCATGTCCCCTGTAACTTCTACAACAATTACTGAGTTAAAAAACAGCCAGACTTGACTCATAGTATAATCCTGTAAGATACACAAACAAATCGCTTTCCAGTCAAATAATCAGTCAATAATACAATATGCTCAACCCGACAAGCCAACTAAGCGATCCAACTCCTACCGTGCCCTACTTTAAGAAAGGGAAAATGGTTTAGACTTCAGAGTTCAGACCTGTCCATGAACTGTCTTGACTCTTGAGTGACAAGACTCACAGATGTTTGAACACAACAGGAACTTCTGACAAGATATAAATGGGCCTGTTTAGTTCCCTTCAAACTTCAAACCAATCACATCGAATGTTTGGACACATGCATGAAGTATTAAATGTGGACGAAAAAAAAAACCAATTACACAGTTTGCGTGTAAATTGCGAGACGAATCTTTTGAGCCTAATTGCGCCATAATTTGACAATGTGGTGCTACAGTAAACATTTGCTAATGACGAATTAATTAGGCTCAAAAGATTCGTCTCGCAGTTTACAGGCGGAATCTGTAATTTGTTTTGTTATTAGACTATGTTTAATACTTCAAATGTGTGTCCGTATATCTGATATGACCTGATGTGACGTTTTTTTTCAAAGTTTTTTTGAAACTAAACACGGGCAATTTCTCGCCACGCCCTAATAGTTTGCTTGACTATACAAATCTACAATAAAGACTGTTTTTTTTCTAATCTAAAGACTGCACGTTTTTGTGACAAACATGTTAGGTCAAAAAAATAAAAGAAGATTAGAAGAGAATATCATAGCATCTACCTTCAAAAAAGGACGAGACTAGACCAACAAGCAAGTCAAGTCTGAGGAATTCAGACGGGAAGTTGCCATAAAACCCCAGAGAAGTTGTCATGAAACCCCAGCGAAACGACGCACTCCGCCACTGTCATTGTGCTTTCAGATCATCACACAGCGCACGCCATGGTCCAGGGAGTCATGTAGAGGGCTTTCAGATTCCAAAAGTCTCAGACTCATCTGAGAAATTCAGTGTGAAATCCGTCCACTGACTAGCATATTTCCAACATTTGAGTTACTTTAACTGAACCAAGGGAAAACACCGTCCAAAAGGGTCAATTTACGATTCAACATTCTAAAGCATTCCAATTTCAACACCTGTAATAACACGGTCCATTTGGATGTACCACAGCACTGGACTCACATTGAAAGAAAATTAATCTAGATTAACGTCGACGGTGCGATGGATTCGTGTTGATTAGATCGCACAAAACGACGATGGAGAGAGTACATATATATGCGCTGGAGTTCTGGTAGCCGGATCCTAATTACAAGAGATAATGACATCCTGGACTAACTACCGGCCACCTTAATCTCTAATGCATACGGATTACATAACAGAAACATGTATATATTCTAACACTCCCCCTCAATTGAAACTTCTTAAGTTGAGATTGTTTCTGAAATCTTCAAACTGTCTCACAGCCAAAGGTTTGGTGAACCCGTCTGCAACTTGATCCTTGAAAGAAATATATTCTATCTCAAGTAATCTTCTAGTTACTCTTTCTCTGACAAAATGGTAGTCTACTTCTATATGCTTAGTGCATGCATGAAAAACAGGGTTAGCAGATAAATGTTTAGCTCCAATATTATCACATCAAATCTTAGCAGTTCTAGGCGTCTCAACACCTATTTCCTGTAACAATGTTTGTATCCACATAATTTCAGCTGTAGCATTAGCTAAAGCCTTATATTCTGCTTCAGTACTAGATATGGAGACTGTAGCTTGTTTTCTTGCACTCCATGACACTAAGTTTTCTTACGTCTCAACACCTATTTCCTGTAACAATGTTTTCTTGTAGATCTCCTATCATCTACACAGCCTGCCCAGTCAGCATCAGTAAACCCATTTACCAGCATAGAAGGAGATTTATGAATCTCTAAACCATGACCAACTGTATACTTAACATATCTCAGAATTCTCTTGACCACTGTCTAATGCGTTAGAGTAGGAGCATGCAAAAATTAACAGACTTTATTTACTAAATAAGCAATATTAGGCCTAGTCAAAGTTAAATATTGCAAAGCTCCTACTACACTTCTATACTGTGTTGCGTCCTTTGGGCCAAGAAGTATACCTTCATGGGCTGAAAGTTTTTCTGAAACAAGTAATGGGGTACTTACAGGTTTACAATCTTGCATCCCTACTCGTTTGAGCACATCATTTGCATACTTTTCTTGTGTCGAATTACTCCATGATTTGTCTTATTTACTTCAATTCCTAGAAAGAAATGCAGTTCTCCCAAATCTTTCAAGGCAAAATCTTTAGTAAGATCCTTTAGCAGGGCTGCAGTTGTATTGGATACAGAACTTGCAACAATTATATCATCAACATAAATCAACAGGAAGATAGAAACATTTCCTTTACTATAAAAGAACAGAGAGGTATCCGCCTTTGATGGTTTAAAACCAAGTTCCTGCAGTTTAGTACTTAACCTTGAATACCAGGCCCTGGGCGCCTGTTTAAGCCCATATAGAGCTTTATCAAGTTTACATATATGATCTGGATATTTAGGATCTTCATATCCTGATGGTTGCCTCATGTACACCTCTTCTTCAAGAATTCCATGAAGAAAAGCATTCTGCATATCTAACTGTCGCAGACTCCAACCTCTAGATACAGCAATAGATAAAATGGTTCTAATAGTAGCTGCTTTAACAACAGGACTGAAAGTATCCTCATAATCAATGCCATACCTTTGTTTGAAGCCTTTAGCAACCAACCTGGCCATGTACCTATCTAGGGTACCATCAGCTTTTCTTTTCACCTTGTACACCCATTTGCAGTCAATTATATTTGTTCCTTTCTGAGAAGGAACTAGGTGCCATGTGTCATTTTTCATCAAGGCATGATACTCTGCATCCATAGCATCTTTTTAAATTTTATCAGTAAAAGCTTCATCTAAAGATTGAGGCTCACCTGACGCAGAGAAACACCCCCACTTCACTGTGCCATCTGTATAGATTTTCTCTTTTCTTATACCACTTTGAAGCCTTGTTTTTGGTCTGACTGGAGCATCTTGTTGCATAGAGGATCCTGGAGCTGTTAGCTGGTAATGTTCAGGAGCATCAATAGCGTCAGACTGCGCGTTGTCAGCATCGATGCCGTGCTCAATTTCTTCGTTGGGTCCACTGACAGACAGCTGCATATGATATGCAGCCTCTGATGTGTCCACCGACGCCTATACTTGAGCGGGAGAACCTGCTCCCGAGGCTGCCTGCTGTGTTGACCTTGGAGTGGATTCTTCATCAGAATTAGCTCCGTGTACATCCTCCTGCGTCCCAGCACTACTATCTGCATCATCTTCTGCTACATTTTCTCCAGAAAAATCATCAGATGGCTCATTAGGCGCAGTATTAAGCATATGATCAATAACATGTTCTCCCCCTTGATCAGTACAGTGTGGGACAAGGAAGCTAGGCAACAAAGATATCTCAGCACGAAGACGAGCTCCAGCATTAGAGTGAAGTTGGGAGAAAGGAAAAATATTTTCATCAAAAATAACATCACGGGATATATATACTCTCCCAGTAGATATATCTAAGCATTTAAAACCCTTGTGTAGGGACTATATCCAAGGAAGGCACATTGCTTAGAGCGAAACTGCAGTTTATGATTGTTGTATGGTCGAAGGTTAGGCCAGCAAGCACACCCAAAAACTCGTAAAAGTTGGTAATTGGGTTTTTGATGAAACAATTTTTCTAGAGGTATCTCAAATTGGATCACTTTGCTAGGGGTTTTGGTAATTGGGTTTTTGATGAAACAATTTTTCTAGAGGTATCTCAAATTGGATCACTTTGCTAGGGGTTCTGTTTATGAGATAGGATGCAGTAAGGAAAGCTTCATCTCAAAATTTCAAAGGCATAGATGCTTGAGCAAGTAGAGCGAGCCCAACCTCAACAATATGATGATGCTTGCGCTCTGCTAAACCATTCTGTTGGTGAGCATGAGGGCAAGATACATGATGGATTATCCCAATTTTCTCAAAGAAAAAGTGGAGTTTTTCATATTCTCCTCCCCAGTCAGTCTGCATGGCAATAATTTGGCGACCAAGCAATCGTTCTACAAGAGCTTGAAACTCATGGAACCTTTGAAAAACATCAGATTTATACTTAATAGGATAAACCCAAGTAAACTTGCTATAATCATCAATAAAACTCACATAATATTTCTTACCCTCAACAGAATCAGGAGCAGGACCCCATACATCAGAATAAATAAGATCCAAAGGATTACTTGAAAAACTAGATGACTTGGAATAAGGTAGCTGATGGCTTTTAGCCTTCTGACATGCATCACAGACTGACTCATCTCTAGACTTAGTAAGACATGGTAACTTATTTTTACTAATTATTCTTGCAACAATAGAAGTGGAAGGATGGCCGAGGCGACTATGCCATCTTGTAAAAGATGGTGTGACACTGTAGGCTTCCTTGGATGTGCTGGAAGGCAGTGGATAAAGACCCTTGTGACGCCTCCCCCTAAGAATTATTTTCTTCGTGGCCAGATCCTTAACCAAAAAATATTTAGAGTGAATCTCAAGGAAAGCATAATTATCTTCAGCAAGGCGAGATGCAGAAATAAGATTTTTCGAGGCTTGTGGAACATGAAGAACATTTTTTAAATTAAGTGTATGATTAGGGGTATGAATCAAGGAATGACCTATATGCTCAATTTCATACCTGCGCCATTTGCAGTGTGAATTTGATCGGTCCACTTGTATTTCTCCCGAGTCGTCAGCTTGTCCAGCTCGCTTGTGAGATGATCTGTAGCCCCAGTGTCGATATACCAGTTGGTATCAACACCATAGGTGTACGTGGCAGCAACTACATGCCCAACACTCAGCAGCGACGTGGCCTCTCTTGTAGCAGACCTAGCACACGGGGCGCATGTCAACACGCTGCTGGTTGCCACCCTGTTCGTCGCCGCCGCGGTTTCCTCCTGTGCTTCCACGGCCGCGACCACTGTCACCACGGCCACGTCCAGGATTCCCTCCGCCAGCAGCGCCAATGGCACCTTCGCGAGGGATGAAGTTTCCACGGCCGCCATTGCCGCGATGTGCTGCATTTGCCGAGCCTTGTTGTCACAGATGTAGCCTGTTCTCAAAGTTGAGCAATTGTGCATACAATTCTGTCATGGTGATGGGTTCAATCCTCATCCCAAGAGCAGATACAAACGAGTCATAGTCGCCATCTAGGCCGTTTACAATATATGCAATCATATCTTCCTCATCTAGAGGTTTTCCAGTAGATGCATTCTCATCGCTATAGGCTTTCATCTTGCCAAAGTACTCAGAAATTGACATTGTACCTTTGCGTGTTGTTTGGAGGGCGAGACGCACGTTCAACGTGCGCGCGCGAGTTTGGGATCCAAACATGTCGCCAATTGCTCTCCATACCTGCGCCGAAGATCTTGCTCCAGTAACTTGATTCAATATGTCACGTGACAGAGAGGAGAGGAGGAAGCCGAGCACCTGTTGATCGGCCGCAAACCACTCCTCAAATGCTGGATTTTCCACCATTGTTGTCTTATCCCCTTTCTCTCCTTCTTTCCGCTCGATCTGAGCAGCCGGTGCCTCCTTCCCGGTGAGATAGCCCTCCAGTCATGCGCCACGAACAGCCGCCAGGATCTATGCTGTCCATGCCGCATGATTCTGCTTGGTGAGTTTTTCAGCGACATGCACACCGAAGAGAGGATTGCCGGTGGAGGTGGTAAATGAGGAGGAAGCCATGACAATCTATGTTGAAGGCTCGGATACCATGAAAGAAAATTAATCTAGATTAACGTCGACGGTGCGACGGATTCGTGTTGATTAGATCGCACAAAACGACGATGGAGAGAGTACACATATATGCGCTGGAGTTCTGGTAGCCGGATCCTAATTACAAGAGATAATGACATCCTGGACTAACTACCGGCCACCTTAATCTCCAATGCATACGGATTACATAACAGAAACATGTATATATTCTAACACACATTTCCAGTAGCATGTCAGATGCTGATGCAGCTGAGCTTCCTCTCGGTGAGGTCAAGACATGATTTACTACCGGTAATGTGAACGAAATAAACATGCACGGCAGGCACTCTTGTAGAGTTCTACAGATCAACCGATAGGCTAGTGCTAACAAGTAACAATTATTGTTGGAACATTTCATTGTTTGCATCATATCCAGCGCGTTGCCTTCGAGCAATCAGGTTTTTCTCAAACTCCTTCAGGTAATCTAGGACTCTAGGAGCAACACAAAGGTGAAGAGAAGAAACCCACCGAAGTAGTTGCTGGCTTGCTGCCACCTCCACCACCACCACCACCTTTGCCGAAACGGAATGGAGGGAAACCACCGCTCCCATCATCCAATTTTGGCCCGAGTTTTCCCTGAAAGTCACAGGACAGATAGCGAAATCAAGCGATTGCATTCCTTCCACCTATAGAACAAAATTCAGTTAGATGCAGACCTACCTTTGGGGTCAGATCGTTTAACGGTTGCAGTTGAAGATTTCCGCTGAGCACTTTGGGTCTGAGTAGCATTGCATCTTACGCTCTGTTGTAAATAGTGTTGGCACAAAAATGGCAGTCAATGAAAAAATCTGACAGTGAAGTATGCAGATAACCAAGCTAGCATTTTCCTTTTCATCAGTTTTGAAGCTCAATAACTCAGAACACATCAGGTAAGCATCATGAATAACTCAGACCATATATCAGTATATTACACCCTCTGTATCCAAAATAAGATGTATTTTGTTTCGTAAGGAGAAGGCATTGATCAACAATTACTCTATTATGATATAATTTTTGCAACACAAAATTGAATTTATTAGATTCATATTTAAAAGCACTTATGATTATGCTTTTGTATTACATAAATGATATCTTAATAGAGCAATTTTCTCTACTAATTAACAATTCAAAGCACCTTATCTTCAAAGTTATGCACATGCCATAAGATATGCACCTACTGAGCACTATGATTAGTAGCTAGGAAGGGAATAATCAATCAACATGAATATTTCATAATAGTTACTACTAATTTAAATTTAGCATCATTATATTAATCTTATACTCATGTACCCTATAATTCACCAACTCATCTTACTCATCATCATCATCATTGGATAAATCTAACAACCCACGTCATCTCATCCCGATCTAACGACCCACACTAACACGGACTGCTCCTCCATAATCCTTCCCCTTTCTCTCAAACGCAACTGCTCGATTTTCTCCGCAATCTCTTCCACCATACGCGTGGCCGCAATCTCCTCACCAACACCGCGCCGCACATCGCCTTTACGCAGTCCGCAATCTCCTTCCCTCTTCTCCGAGTGTAGTCCATCTTAGCGCGCAGCCCCCAATCTCCTCGCCACGAAGAGTGTTGTTGGACCGACGAGCGTGAGGACTCCGGCCCATGACGACAGGACAATGATGATATGAGACGACACCGCTGGCGGCGGTGTTGGCGGGTTTCAGGAGCTCTTTGATTCAGTCCACCGCTCCATCTCCTTCCATCCTGAGGACAGTGCCGCAGCCTTCCTCAACAAGCAGCTTATGCCTCGCAAATGGTGCTTCACTGCTTCCAGTGGGGGTTCAGGGGTGGATTAGCACGTGTCTTCGCCACTCGAGAGTGAGAGACGGTGGGAATGGAACAGGAGGAGAGGAGAAACCGCCGATCCTGTGGCGCGTGAAAGAACTATCTCATTGGGATCAGGAGCAGTGTGTTCAGGAAAGTCTACAACGGGAGATATTTCGTCTGATTTGATGGTGTATGATTTGAACAACGATACTAAAACAGTGTGCGACAGTCGGAGAAATCACTAGATATTCCACTGAAGTTTATATGTAGGATCAATCCAGTCCTTAGGAGGCTTGGGTCATTCCCTGAGGCTATAAATACTAACTTTTACGTATATATGTGTGTCCTGTCTTTGATGATTTAACAACTAAAAAGTGACGAAAGAGTGGTTTAGCAGGTCATCAGGAAATACACTAAAGAGATTTTGCATGCTCAGGAGTATATACATCGCAATGAAATCATACGCAGGGATATAAAAAAGGCTGCATGAAGAGTATTTGAATTTTGTTTACCCTGAACGTTTTTGTTTCATGGGCGTGATTTATAAAAAAGAACAAAGCAAACCCTCGGTATTAGACCGTAGTTGGCTTATATAAAAAAAACTCGCACAATAGATATTATATAGAAAATATGTTCTGGGTAAACATAATAAATTATTGATCTAGAAAAGTTACGATAAATTATATGTAAAATATTATGTATCTTTTTAGATATATATTGGATATATCTACGAAATTAATAGACTAATTCAAAAAACTAATCTACTAAGTACCTTAGGGTGTGTTTAGATTCAGGGGTGCAAAATTTTGGCGTGTCACATCGGATATACGGACACACATTTGAAGTATTAAACGTACTCTAATAACAAAACAAATTACAGAATCCGCCTGTAAACAACGAGACGAATTTATTAAGCCTAATTAAGCTGTCATTAGCAAATGTTTACTGTAGCACCACGTTGTCAAAACAGGGAGCAATTAGGCTTAAAAGATTCGTCTCGCAAATTAGTCGCAATCTGTGTAATTAGTTATTTTTTTCATTTATATTTAGTACTCCATGCATGTGTCCAAATATTTGATATGACGGGTGTAAAAATTTGGCGGAGGATCTAAACATGCCTTAGTTCGCATCTGTTGATGCAAATATGACACGTCCCAACAGTGTTTGTGGACATATATATACGTACATGCTTGTCGTTTGGTTCTGATTGATCTTGGCTGCTCCTATATTTGCCGTGGGCCCGTGCTCACATTATTTCGGCTGCTCACATGTATAGCGACCAGCTGATGAGAGCAGTCAGCCGTGTCTGAGTGCGAACTTGTCTTGTATGCTTGTCGTGAGATGTGGTGGACGGCTGGGCCGCGTGTGTTCCGAATGATTACGTCTCGTTACGACAACCGATGCGGCGCCTCCAAAAATCAAATCGCCGCGGATCGATTGTCGGTTCAAGAGCAGTCGGTTCAGACCGAGGTCCCGCGGTTGATAGTATTAAACTGTTGCATTTCGCGACAACAATGTTTCGAAGCTTAAATGATCTTAATAGATCGAATTGTTGGCGATGATAATTTCAATCTGATTAGAGAACATACTTTGGTCAGGTTAGATCTCCCAGTGCTCAAGTCGTTAAAGTATCCCTCATCGAAAAATTCATAGGGCAATATCTTAATGAAAATTGAGATGACGAGGGTCCTGATCTATTGGAGAACGCACTTCGGTTGGGTCGTATCTTCCAAAACTAAAATCGTCGAAGAGTTTTGTTGTCGGGAAATCCATCTCTTAAAACTCAATTCGTCGAAACCTTGAAGCACCAAGTCCCATACCTGACGTATCATTGTCGACGGGTTATACGCCGACCATGATATTTGTAGAGTATAGGGATCGTTAGAATCAGGATATACACGAGATTGAGGTAAAAGAGAGGAAATATAGTGATTTTTATATAAGTTCAGACCCCTTAACTGACAGGTAATAGCCATACTCCTGTTGACCGAAGTCGGTATTACCTTTATATATTGATATCACATGAGTATAATATTTGGGATGACCTAATCTAATCGGCGTTAGCTTGGCGGCATGGAGATCGAACACGTAGTCGACGACTAGCGTAGTCTTTTTCCTCGAATATGAACTCGGCGAGATTAGAGACAACTCTAGATCCCTTATGTCGGCCTTTGTGGCTCTAGATTGGGTTTGTCTAGATCTGTGTTGGCTTGTATTCTGACTTGGCTTGTGATGTCCTTCGTTGGCTCCCACCTCTCCTTATAGGGGATCTTGTAAAGTAGAGAGATAAGTATGGATATGGTCCTTGTAGTGTCCAACTAGAATTCTGTTTCTCCTTTCTTATCCGGAACATTTTTTTTATGTCAGTGTTATGGATAAGGCATATCCAATGATCTTGGGTTGGGCTCAGGCGGGCTCACTACATACCAAATCTTATACGATCATGCCTCATATACATAATGTGTTCTGGATAAGAAGGAGAAGTAGAGTTCAAGTTGAAAACTACAAGTACTACTCAAATTGTATCCATATTTTTTCTCTCTAGTTCTACTTGGACAAGAGAATATTTGTGGGTATAAATACAAGACCCCCTAGGAGTAGAGGAGAGACACCAATATACGCCAAAAAACACCAACATGAGGGATGAGTCTAGATAGACCCAATCTAGAGCCACAGAGACCGACATAAGGGATCTAGCGCTACCCCCAATCTTGCCGAGTTCATATTCGAGGAAGAAGATTACCCTATCGTCGACTACGTGTTGGAGATCCATGCCGCCAAGTCGACGATGACTAGATTAGGTTCTCCCAAATATTGTACTCATGTGATTCTGATATATAAGAGCAACACCGGCTTCGACCAAAAGGAATAGGGCTATTACCTGTTAGTTAAATAGCCCGAACCTATATAACAATCCATGTCTCCCGTCTCTTTTACCTCAGTCGCGTATACCTTGGTTCCAACGATCCCCATACTCAGCAAATACCGTAGTCACGATTTACTCCGTCGACACTTTATGTGGGCCCCCAGTTTTTATACCGGAAACCCCATGTGTATTACAATACCATTCCCTGGATCAGTAGATGGTACACACATGACACAGTTGTATATCACAAGCTGACATCGTCATACAGGTCTTACAATCTATTAATAATACAATGATAGCCCAAATGGGATCCGAATAGACCAAGCATGATCGACAACAACACAAAATACCAACACAAATAAATGAGGTAGCGGAAGCGAAGCAGCGGCGGTCCATTTTATCCCACACGCATCGACTGGTGAACCTAGGTCCCTATTCCGTCGTCCTTGGTAACTCCTTGCCAGCATAGCAGATGCACAGATCGACACCAACACCTTTTTCTAAAAAAAATTTAAATAAGTAAGAGTGAGTACCAACCGTACTCAGCAAGCCACCACTACAGAATGCATATAATGTTCATAGGGGTTCAAGGATGGCTTGGTTTATTTGCATAAAGCTAGTTTTCACAATTATTTCACAAACCTATGCCATAACAGTTTTAATTGAAAATCACGTTAAGTTAAAGTTGTCATTAACCTGCAAGGGTTCATCCACCTTCCCCAAGCCTCGCTTGGTCCTGTTTACCCTCGCATCCAATTTCCACAGTTTTAACCACTACGACCTTTTTGCACATCAGGCAAGGTCACACCTTCCATACCCATCATATTTTAAGCAATATTACAAATTGATGAGGCTAGTCAAGAGTAATACAAGTCCCGGCGCTCATTAACCGCGAGCACGGCTATTCGAATAGTTTAATTTACTCACACTGCAGTGGATGTACGCTTTTAATCCCACACTCCGTGACGCACCCAACACATGAGACTTGTCACGGCCCGGTTTTTCAGTTACCCTCGCATGGCGGCACCCGCTCCAAGGACTATGAATCCCCATTGCACCCCTGGCGCCACATTCCTACCTCGAGCCGATTGTGAGGGGAGTCCTGACGCTCCCGAGATTGAAGGTTACATTATTCATATATAAAGCTTGACATCATTAAACCACACACTTCCACATTTTCATACCGATATCCAGAACCGACCATGTCTGGGGTGCCACCCCACGAGAATAACCTAGTCCACCGGGTCTAACCCCACTCAAGAAGTGTGGTCGTACTCGGTTCGTTTCCTGCTTAGCTTCTTGACTCGGTCCTTAACTGACCAGGGTCGGCGGCTTACCGTTCCCAAAACCACCCATATTCTATCCGTGCCGCCCCAGTCGAAATCACTTTTGTTTAATTAAGTTTTTGGGTTTTTACAAAGGTTTTCATGCTGTGGGTGGCGCTTATGTCTCCACCCGATCTCTATCAATCACTCCCATCGAGTGATCAGTATAACCACCTCCACATATCACACATATCGAGTGTATAACGTCTACGTAAGCAGGGCTAAGCGGTGAATAAATAATCACGCGTAAAGTAATATACTCAGGTAACAAAGGTGTGTAAATACATAAGGATAACAATATCAAAGGTAAGACTTAAGCAAATGTAGGTACGCATTTTATAATTAGTATGCAATTTTATTTGTAATCAACACATTTATAAAAATAGGATCAACATGTTCAAGGAAGGGGGCGTAGTGACTTGCCTTGCTCAATTGGGGGTTCGTTCTCAATTAGCTCGGTTTCCTCCTCGCAGATGTACCCTGTCCGATTGAATACTAACGTCACAAACTACTCGCTAACACAAAAAGAGCCAAAAATTCCAGAACAATCAAAAAATAACCAAACCAGTGCCATTGCGTTGATCTTGATTTTAGAAAGATTTTGACGAAAGTTTTGTTCAAATCCGACGTAAAACGAGGGAGATACGACATTCAAAAGATTGGAAAAGTTTTAAAACAAAGAAAAGGGAAAAGGTCTGACGGGTGGGACCGCCCTTAGCTCCTCACGTACAGGTTTTGTTTTTAAATTGGTGTGCGCATGGTGAGGTGAAGGGCTTGGGCGAGCTACAAGCATGCATGCATATGCATACACACGACTAGCTAGCTGCATGCATATGAGCTGCTTGCATGCATGCACACGTACAGCCAGCTAGCTGTGTGGCGCATGCATGGCCGGCGGCACAGCGGCGATTGCTGCGGAGGGCAACCGCGCAGGGAACGGGTACGGTGATGCGCCTCACGACGTCACCGTGCCGCGGCAACAACGGCGGTAAGGAACAAAAGCAAGAGGAAGAGCAGAAGAGGAGCTCACCTTGCGGCAGCCGGGTAGCGGCACACCGAGCAGTGGTCCTCACACGAAACTACGGTCGTCGATGTACAGCCTGGGGACGATCGGCCCGCGGATCGTCCTCGCACACCACGTGTTCGATCGGTGGTAACAAACGAACACACAGCGTTAAGGAGTAGATGTTAGTGGGTTAGTGCAAGTTAGGGGTTAGGGGTTAGCGAGTTAGAGGTCAGTGAGTCAGTAAGTTAGAGTGTCAGCGGGTTAGTGAGTCAATAAGTTAGAGTGTTAGCGTGTTAGTGAGTCAATGGGTCAAATGTTAGATGTTAGAGGTTAGTCGTTCAATAAGTTAATCGTTCTCGGGGTTCAGATGACGGCGCGGCGCGCGGCGACGTCGTCGCCGGAAGCAATACCGGGGAGGAGCATTAGATTTTATCTTGTTATTACCAACCCAACAGGAATGAATGGCTTGGGGAGGCAAGATGGACTTCAATAGAGGGGGTTGGGTGAGTAGAGGGATATATGTTAGACTTTGGTGAGGAGGATGGCTTGTTGGTGGACTTCGGCCCGAGGAATAAGAGGGATGTAACATGGACTTGTGGATAGGTTGTAAGGCTGTTTGGCCCAATGAGGTAGGGGAGGCGTTGTAGACTTCTTGGAGGACTTTATGGGCTTCGGCCCGATAAAGAAGAGGAACGTGATTTAGACTTTTTGGAAGTCCGCGGTCAATGGGTGGCCCATGGAGAGAGGTAATAACACGTGGGGCCCACTGGTGGGTCCCACCTCCTATTTCCTCTTTCTCTTTCTTTTTTTTCTTCCTTTTTCCCTTTCCTTCTTCTCTCTCCTTATCCTTTCCTTCTCTCTCCTTCTTCCTCTCTCTCTCTCTCTTTTCTCTTCTTCTGCTGCTGCTTCCTGGGAGGAGAGGAGGGGGCCGATGACTGGGGGAGGCGGCCGGCCGGGCAACGGCGCGGCACGGCCGGCGGAGCGGCGCCGGCGCGCGGCCAGGGACGGCGTGCAGGCGCGGCGCGTTGGCGCGGCGTGGCGTGCTGGCGGCGCGGCCGGGGACGGCGCGCGGACGTGGCGCGACGGCAGGGAGCGGCGTCGGCCGGCTCGACAGCATGCCGCCGGCGGCGGCCGGGCAGGAGGAGGCCGGGGACGACGGCGTGCGACACGGCCGGGGTGGCGCGTGCGGCAGTGCTGCGGGCGGGTCGACGACGTCGCGGCTCGCGCGGCCATGACCCGAGGCGGCGCGCGACCGGGGCTGCGGCGGCTTCTGCTGGGGCGGCACCGGCCGAGGCGGCGTCAGGGCAGGAGGGGAGGGCGTCGGTGGCTCGGGGTGGCGTCGGCGTCCCGGGGCAGTGCCGGCCGAGGCGGCTCGGCGCACTGCAGGGGCGGCCCTGGCTTGGGCCGGGCGACGTTGGCCAGGGCGACGCACACCGCGGCATGGAGGAGGCCGGGGCGGCCTAGGACGGCTTGGGTGCCAGCTGGGCGCGACGCGGCACTACCAGGACGACATCGGCCGGGGAATTGGCCGAACGACAAGCGGCTCGGCCGAACGACGACGACGTTCGGCCTGTCGGGTGCCGGCATTTGGCTTGGAGGTTGAGAAGGACGACGATGGGGCAGTGGCTTTTATAGCCATCGCGACCGGCGGACGGCGACAAGGGCGGCTCGGCCGAGCGGGGCCGACGGTCCCGTTGGGCGGTCGTCGTCGACAAGGAGTCATAGCAGAGCGAGGACAGTGGCCGGTGCGGCATGGGTGAGCTCGGTTCACACCTTTTGGCGTGGACGAGTGACACCGGCAAGCTCGTCGCGGTGCCATGGCGCACTGGACCGTGTGCAGAAATGATCGTATGCTCGGCGGAGAAGGCGGCGATGGTGCCTAACCATGCTTAGTGCACAGTGCAGGACGGTGCCTAATCTCCGATTTGCAGGGACGGTGCCTAACCATTGTTTTGCAGGGAGCTCAGGAAATAAAGAGTTGAAGGACGTGTGCATGCATGCATGCTGGGAGAGTAATAGAGTTTGCTTGTTGCTGCCTTGTGTGTTGGAAGAAAAAGAAGTTTGCTTGTTGTTGTTCTGTGTATACAGGGAGGTAGATGAGTATTTTGGCTTGCAATGAATGGAGTGAGTAGAAAGCAAAATAATTTAGAACTGGTAAAAATTGGATGAGCGATTTAGGACGCATTTCGGATTCCAAAATCCAAACATGAAGATTTTATTTGGAGAAAAGATGACTGGAGGAAAAACTCGGCTTCTGCAGGTTCCATCGGTTAACGATAAAATTCGACGAGAGAAATGGCCGTCGAATTTTGATATGTATCTGCACAAAAATATTTGTTGGCGGTAGGATTCCGGAAACAAATATTGCTAGGATCTCCGGATGGAAGAAAAATTATTTGGAAAGATATTTTGGAGGGAAAAGAAATGTGAGTCCACAAGGAAAGAATTAATTGAGATCTTTGGCACATAATCCTAAGTACACTCAAAGAACCAAATTTTTGAAAATAGGTTTTTAATAAAATAAATTTTTTTTTCGACGGGCGAAAATCAGGGTGTTACACTTTATATGAGGCATATTTCCGTATAAGGCTCGGTATATGGTGGGTCTCGCCAAGCACAACCCAAGACTATTGGGTATGCTTTATCTATAATACTGATAACTTGGTCGATGCATAACTTAGTGGTCAACTGATTTGAATCGATGGGATTTTTTGGTGGAGGCTATTAGTTTGGGAATAGTCGGCATGGATGAAAGTTTCGTGACCGACAATATTGAATTGATATCCTTCCCGGCGATGGCTTGAAGCTTGGTCGATCTTGATAGATTAAATTGTTGGCGGCGATGTACTCTGGTTGGGTCATATATCTGTAACATACCACAACGACCTTTTGGAAGGCTATGTAATATTGAATGGTGGTCAAAAATAAAAATCTCCTTTTCTGAGTTTGTGATTAAATTTTTTTCCTAGCCCGTTTATTTTAATGCATATGCATTGTAGCCATTTGATTAAATGAACCTGATAATTAAATACCCAGATAAAAATCTAAAACATTAGAAATAATGGAATAACTCAATGGGTTTGACCCATGGGTATGGAGTAAATTATAAGTTTTGCTAGATTTTAAACTTTCCTTTTCAAACTATTCAAAGAAAGAGTTTGAATTAAACTTAAAATCTGAAATTTCAGATCCTCTAAAACCTACTTTGGAACTTCATGAAAATTAGATCAAGAACATTTTAGTGTGGGGAATTTGACCATATTGAAGATGAAATAGTGCACTACCAATTTGCCATTTGGGTTTTTACCAAAATGTCCATGGAAAATAGTTTGAATCGAGGGCAAAGTTGGAATTGAACCATCAGCTTAGACTTAGCCATTTCCAGCTCCTTCTTCTTCTCTACACACAGCATCACACTGCCTGGTGGGGGCCAGACCGCTGTGGGACCCGATTGTCAGCTACACAGAGACGCACACGTCATGCTAGCGCCGCTCCACCGGCTGCCAGGCGCCCAACACGCGTCGACGGCGCCGATCACCGCTCCACCGCCACCTCATTGCCAACCGCCATATAAATTCTTCCCGGCCGACACACATCCTCTTTTCCTCACTGTGGTTCCATTTTTGCGAAGAAACCGAGGGCGTCAAATCCAGAAGCTCGAGTAGCGAAGTAGTCCTTCCCGGCGCCAGCGAGATCGCCTCCGTCGTTCCGCATCATCGGGTAGGTCGCAATCCGAGTTAAATCGTGTTCCAAGGTCCTTATTCGATGCCATTGCTAACCCCTCAAAGCCCTGACGATTTGGTGTAGCCAATTCCCGGGAACGCGCACCGCGTCCACATGAGCCATCGGTGAACTCCGAGCGCCGCCGTGGAGGTCATCATCGTCGCTAGGCTCCAAGGCTTCAAATCCGTCCGAGTCACTTCGCCGACATCTTCACCAACTCAACACCATTCCGAGACCCAGAGGAATCGAGTCGGGAAGGCCTCAGTCAGGAGATCCCTTCTCTCTTCTCCATCCCCGGCCACCGCCGTCCTCTAGCTATATCTCTCTCTCTGGTAAGTCTTAAGACGATTCCTTTCGCACAGAACTACCCCATGCCGTCTCTGACCGATGCTTGTACTCCTCCTAGCTTGCCTGGACCGGGAACTCTCTGCCGACGACGACCGCCAAGCCGCGCCGCCATCGGAGCTAGACCGGGTCTCTGGGAGTTTGCCGAGCTCCACGCGCGTGTTGGTAAGTTTCCTGGACACCCTTAGCCTCGCATGCATGCACGCGCACGCGCCGAAGACGTCCTGAACCCGGCATGCACTTGCAAGCCGTAGCAAGCCGCCGCTCCTCCCGCTGCTGCCATCGAGTTAGATCGTCATAGCTCGCATAAAGGACATCGATAGCTTCGGCTTGGAGCCCTCCATCTTTCTCCCCATAGCCGCCTCGCCGGAAACCTAACCAATCGCCGTCGAGATCGCCGCAAAGTTCGCCGCCGCGCCACTGCTCTGCCGCCGCTGCTCCGCTAGGTTTAACCGCGAGCCAGTTGAAACTCTAGGGGGATTTGCGCAAATAGGTCAGCTACTTACATGTGGGGGTAGGGCCCAAATGTAAATAGACCAAAACCCGAGCACTACTTTGAATAAAAGCCAATGCCACGTGCTTTAGGACTGCGAGTTCCATTTGCTGAAACCCTAGGGACCTTTAAGCAATTATGCAGTCACTGACTAGTGGACCCGAGGTCTTTTAGAATTTGTAAAATCCAGAGAAATTGATTAAGGCATTTTCTGTTGCACTGAAAATAGCTTTAACTTTGGAAATTCATAGTAAATTCATTATAACTCCAAAAATTTCAAACTAAATTTTGTTAGATTCCTATTTTCATGCTCTATCTTTTGGAAATGCTAAACCCAGCAGAACTTTAGAGATTTATGCCTTAATATTTAAAGTTTGTACATAGGCCATAATTAATTATTTTCCAACTTTGCAAATTTGTAACTTTTGAATGTAATTTGATTAAATGGAAAATATTGCACTAAAAACTCAGTCAACCCAACATCACATCACCTCAAGCATAGCATTTAATCTAGGGCATGTTAACTTTTTCTTCTACATAAGTTTAATTCGAATCTATTCGTGTATGGTTAGACGACGGTCAGTTCCTCGTCGAAGAGGTGCATTATATAGCTGGACCAGGGGTGGAACCAGAGCAAGGCAAGCCAACCTTCCCTTTCTCCTTTGATCATATTGATCCTATGTTTGAAGGTTAACGTTTTGTTTGCAAAGATGCATAGTTATGTTGTCCAAAATAAAAGTTGGGTAATTTAAATGATTATAGCTATGCCTAAACCTTGCATGTATCCATTTGAAAAACTCCAATTATTTTGAGCACCCTTATGATATTATATATGCTGTTACCTCAAGTATTGACTTGTTAGCTCAGAAATGTTTAGAATATATAAAAACTATCATTATGGGCATGTTATATTTTCAAAACTTGTTGTTTTTAAGTAATTTCTAAATGATTCAAAATGTGAAACTATTTGAGAAATAAAAGGAGAAAAAGAAGGTATTTACTTCTTGGGCAACAAGTGGTACACATATGGTGATTAGTTGTGTACCGATAGGGGGAGTGTATGCCTGAGATAGTTAAGGACTTCACTCAATGTCAGTCTCTTGTGTTTTTAGTACGACCACATGTGCTATTATGGGATAGCCATAGTTGATTAAGTTGTTAATGGTTTAGTCTTGCATTAAGGTAGGCCGTTGTAGTATGAATTAGTCTTAGCGATGATTCATAGGAACTACCTATTTACCTGTATGGTAGTTTAGGCGTCTAAGTCTGTCCAATACAACGATATGGTGCCTCATGGTAGGAAAGGATGTTTTCGCTACCATGGTGTTAGGCTCAGGCGTGGGCCCGCCTCCTAACGGTTCTAGGTCATATGCCTAGGACGAAATTACACCTATCGTGCTGGTGCAAGGCTAAATCATGGATAATGTAAAGGCTATGTTGTGGGTAGTAAATCGGGTACTTCGGTATCGCGTGGCATGTTTTTACATGATTACTATTTCACATCGTGTGGGTACAGTGTACGGGCTCTGCAGAGTTTTAATCTAATCGATTAGCCGTGCTCACGGTTATGAGCGACATAAGGATATGTGTTGAGTATAGACGATTGATTTTCTATTCTGAGTCTATGTTATCTTTCAAATTCATGTTTATGGAATGATGTGAGTAATGTTGGATAATGAAGTATGCACTTGGTGTCTTGGAGGATACCAAGTACTATATAGTTTGAGATACCAAAATTTATATATATATGATGCCATGATGATATAATTAATTTTACTGAAAAGTTATCGTTTCCATACATTTTATAAAATGATTTGTAGAAATAACTCTTGCTTTGAGCTGAAAGTATACCAACCTGAACTTTTCCTTTGATACTGCCATGCATGTACGTTAGGATTGGCGATGCCAGTACATTATTCGTAATGTACTGACTCTTGCTATTATCGTTGTTTTCTGTTTCAAATGTTTTGTTTTAGATTCAGACGTAGGAGAATCCTTTATTGACAATGAATGCTTTGTTGAAGTTGCTCCTGGGTTTCAGGATGGTTCTAACTAGGGTTTACTCTAGTCGGTTGCAGAAAGGTTTTGGGTAGTGATGCTTCCGCTGAACCAATAATTATTAGGCCGGTCGGCCATATGTATAGTTAAGATACTGTTATGTAATAACCAAAACTCTGAATTACCCCTATTACGATATCAACTGCTAGATGAAAGTGTATTAGTAAGTTTGACATGAATTCGGCTTGCTAATACATGAGTATGAATCTTGATCATGGAAGATGTTGTAGAGCTCATGCATTTTAGTCAAGTCTCCTGGATGTGTAACACATCTGGTCGCCACCTTCGAGGGGTTTGATGGGCATACTCCAGGCTGAAGTTGACTGGCACGCGTGAGTCCCAGCAATATCTTCTTTGCTCATTATTCGGTGCCTCGGAATTTATATTGTTTGATGTTACTTGTGATTTCTTGTTCACATAGCGGTTTGAATGGCTATTATGCGTGTATGGATCCCATTCACCGAGACTATGTGAGAATCACAATTGACATTAAAAAGTATAAGTCCCGGGTGGCTCGACAATATCCCAGAGCCAAATCCGTTGAAGTATCCCTCGTCAAAAAATTCACAGTGACGATGTCTTGACAAAGATTAAGATGACGATGGTCCCGCTTCATAGGAGAACACAATCCGATTGGATCGTATCTCCCAAAGCCGAAGTCGTCGAAGAGTTTGTCATCGAAAAAATCCGCCTCTTGAACCTATCTCGTCGAAATCCTTTAGCACCAAGATCCCCTACCTGATGCGCCATTGTCAACGGGTTATACCGAAGACGGTATTCGTAGAATATTGGGATCATTGAAACCAAGGTATAAGCGAGATTGTGATAAAAGAGATAGGAGACATGAATTTTTATACAGGTTCGGTCCCCTTAATTGACAAGTAATAACCCTACTCCTATTGGCCAAAGCCGGTGTTGCCTTTATATATCAGTATCATACGAGTACAATATTTGGTATAATCTAGTCTAGTCGACGTCGGCTTGGCGACATAGAGCTATCACACGTAGTCGACGGCTAGTGTAATCTTTTTCTTCGAATATGAACTTAGCGAGATTAGAGGTAGCTCTAAATCTCTTATGTCGGCCTTTGTGGCTCTAACGTGGGTTTGTCTAGATCTATGTTAACTTGTATTCTGACTTGACCCGTCCCCTCTTCTCATATGGGGTCTTGTATTTATATCCTCGGATGTCCCTTTGTCCAAATAGAACTAGGAAGACAAATATAAATACGATATGAGTAGTCCTTGTAGTGTCCGAGTATGACTCCGCTTGTCCTTCCTTATTCAGAGCACCTTCTATTTTGGAAAGATAATTTCTTTCTTTATCCGTCGTATCTCCTTAATCAAAGGATATCTTCTCGTATACTATTAGATATATGGTATTTTCGTATACCATGAACCCACGTATAGAATATATGTCTTATCCTTGACATTGACAAATACTAAAAATACTAAATTTAAAACTTTAAGAGTTATTCCTCCATCCCAAAATAAAGTTGGTGCAGAATGCATAATTTGGAATGGAGTGCAAAGGGTGAATGGCTTAGGCTGCGTTCTTTTGCAGTAGATGAAGACAACAAATACCTCATTCTCCATGCGCACATATCTGATATTGTTAAATGGTATGTTTGTTGGAAAAGATCTATAAAAAAATTGTTTTAAAAAACATATTAATCCATTTTAAGGCTAAAATAATTAATACTCCATTAATCATATGCTAATAGCTTATCTCGTTTTACGTATCTTTTCTTCTCTTTCTTCTCTTCTCTCACACAGATCTTAGAATGTGTTCGTTTCAAGTTTAGGATCCCTTTCTCTCAGTACGTAAAACAAAACGATATATTAGTGCACGATTAATTAAATATTAAAAAGCTTAAAAACAAATTAATAAAATATTTTAAATTAACTTTTGTATTAAAAAAATAGGGTTTTTTGGGTTAAAAAACCACCCTGTTTAACCGTTGGAGAAAAGTAGACGCGAAAAAGCAGGGAGTATAAATTAGGAAAGTGAGAAAATAACCCATCTTAAACCCCCAAAACCCCGAAGGCCCGAACGGCCAAACCCCTCCTCACCTCCGTCGCCTCCCCATCCATCCTGTATCCCTTTCGCCCAACCTTGGAGAAAAAAAATGGCGGTCTCAGCCGTCGCCGCCCGATGTAGGGCCATAGCCCGCGCCGCCTCCTCCTCCCTCCTCGCCCGCGGCCTCCTCCCCACCTCCCGCCGCACCGCCTGCGTCAACAGGTACGCACGCGTGCCAACCCCGTGCCGCGCCGCGCTCCGCTCTGTACCAATCCCCTTTTTCCTCACGCTGTTACCTGCTGCGCCTCGGTGGGTTTCGCAGGTTGCCTTTGGTGTCCGTGGGCCTCCTCTCCGCGCTGCCGCTCCACAGCGCCGTCGCGTCGGCGCGGTTACGGTCCGCGATCGCGGCCGAGTCCCAGAGCTGGGGTTTAGTCCCCCAAGGTGAGGTTCTTGGTCACGCATGTTCTTAGGATTGCTCGGATTTGTTTGAATTAGAGCGTGCTCTAAGTGCATTAGTGTACTTTGGATCCCTGATTTCAGCATGTTTACTTCATCCTGGAACGGAATCGGTTATGATTTGTAACTTTCCAGTTTAGTTTATTGAAACTGATGATGTTAGATGAACGTAAATGACGATTTTTTTGTTATAAAAATTTGACCAAAATAGGCATCAATTTTGTTGCGATTTGTTGGAAATCTCGGTCTCTTTATTCTCATGGGAAGCACAGCTTGTACATCTGATGGTTGCATTGTGTTTTTAGTACTCGGAAATGATATTAGCTTGTGGTTTGAAAGAAAGCCTATTGAGATTGGTCACTGGACCCGAAGCACATTGTGCTGTTATCAGGTTGCTGCTAGGGGAAGGTCTATGATTGGGTGACCAAAATTATTTGTACTCTATATTTTTTTGCATCCATACACAATAGGGAGCTTCATGTGCATATTGACTTTTTATGCTTTTCATATGTACTACCTTCATCCCAATAAATGTACTACCTCCATCCCAACTTATATGTACTACCTCCATCCTAACTTGTCCAGTTGCATAGCCCGAAATAAAGTATTTTTGATTTTTTTGGGATGTAGGTGTACACTAAGCTTGGGTTGACTAGTCCAAATTCCTAAATGGCAGTGACTTGAGGGTTTTGTCTAACCCCAAAGGATTCATAGTCTCGTAGATGGATATTCAATTGCAAATAATAGATCCATTGATTGCCGAGTATATAAGCACAGTATAATAGCTTTACTAATTGGTGATTTGGTGCACATGGGGCTTTAGACATCATGGAAGTTGATGCCTTCCATTCCAGTATGTGGCTCATGCATCAAACTGATTTTTTAGAGGAAGTCACTTTGTTGCAACACTGATGTTAATGCTGCTGTGTCGACGAAAAATCCGCGTCCGGCCGATGGTGCCAAATCTACGTTGACACGAACTGTGTCGAAACACACGAAGGCCTAGGAGATCTGCTTAGCTCCAGTGCAGGTCCTAAAATATTGATGAGATACGGGCGTGCTAGTCAGTTTGATCCTGCAACTGACAAGATATATAAATTGAAGATTGCAGAGCCGATCAGCCAGCAAGCCGATATAGTAATTCCAGTTGATGTCGATAGGGTTTTGAACAATTGGCTATATATCCAATGTAGATTCTGATACTTGAGTAAATAATGATATAAAGATAATCGATTGATAATAATGTAATAAAATAATAATATAATCCAATAGAAACTAATCGGCCAATAATGATATGATAGAATAAACGCTGATCCGACGGTTAAAGCATACGTCGGCTAGAGATCCGATGTCGTTAAATCCAAATGATTAAATAATCAATGAAGCCTTTGCTGTCATCGGCTAAAACCAACTTGTATGTAATCCTTATAAGTCGATGCAACGTCCAGATAACTCATCGGCTAAAACCCCGATGATACCCTTATTGGCAATCAAAGAGCAAGTTAGTTCTTACAATTCTAAGTACAACTTAGTAGGTCAAACCCAATTGATGCAACACTAAGTATGAAAGAAAGTACAAGATCTAAATAATCGAGCCTTTGATTGATTTTTAGAGTGGTCATGTGTTAAATTTAACCAAGACAGTAAAACCATTAAAGAGAAATTTAACACATCGGATAAGATCAGCTAATCCTCCGATGAAACATTAGCATGAACCCATCGGCTTAACAAGACTTAGATTATCAGCAACAATCTAGTAGTCGAACCTAATCGATGCAGCACGAGATTGTATATAATAATCTAATACTCAATGAGCCGATAAATCTGTCTAATGTGATGGATATGACAAATCTATCTAAAGTATCATTGTGATTCCAGGATTCTTAAGCCGATACTAATTATAGGCCGATGATAACTTCGGGCTTTACGAAATTTTTGGCGTTAACATGCTGACAGGGTTCTTTCCTAACCATTCATAAGAGGATAAAGCACTTCTGATAAATCACAAGACAGATGTAAAAACTAGTTTCACTGCTCACATATTTGGATGTCCTATGTTTAATCATAGATAGGAGTGTATATTGGTTGTTATGTTATCCCAGATCAGGTCATCAAAATCGGTTTGTTTGTTTTTGGACAGCATTTGCTTTCCCTTGCAGGTTTGCACAAACAATAATGTGTGACACTTCCCCCTCCTCTTTTGCAGGGAACTCCATGCCTTTATGAGAGCAAAGCTTACCTTTTCCGTTGTAACTGAACAAATTGTGAATGCTTTGAATTTTCATAATGTTCATTTTGCTATCAGAACTATGAATGAGCTTACGAACTTCTGCGGTAAGAATGGTTTGGTGGGTAAAAGTTTGGATGTTTTCTGCTATACCAGCTATTTTTCTGTGATAAGATATGACTTGGCTTATTTGGAATTTTGGATACATTTGTTTCCAAGTGAACATAATTCTCCATCTATTGGCTCCTGAGGTGCAGTTTCTGTTGCGATGTTCTCAATCGAGCATATGGCGGCACAGTATCATTATTTCTTTTTCAGCTGCAACAATTATTGAGGCGATTAATGGGGCATCCAATTCTTGTGATATGGCATCTTATTGTTTGGGTTGGTAATGGATTCTGATCATGAGACTGATGGATTCATTGTTTTGTTCTGTGTACTTGAGTTTCCTGAAACTATCAATTTTCTTTTATTTAGGCTTCTGGCTTGTTCTGCTATATATTTGCATTTGAGCTAAGCGTATAATCTTGTCTAGACGTTATTCTATTTCCCTAGAGGGGATGATGTACATGTCTACAAAATAGCCATATGTCAAGTTTACAACTACTTGAGATTTTACAACAATAATAAGTGGGTTTCAAGTTTTCAACTATATAGTGTATGTACATTGGTGGTCAAAATTATGTTTCGAAGACTTTGGTTGTCCAAAACAATATGGTAGAATACCAAATTGAGTAACAAGACAATGTAGCCTTTTTTAGGGAGCTTTTAGCAACTGCAACTTCTTCTAAAATCTACAACTCCTCTGGAATCTGGAAACCTAGTTTTTTTTAGATTCTCATTAGCTGCTGCTTATAATATCGACCTCCCCAAAAATGCCTTGTATCACACCTGAGCTGTTATTTTAGGATGTGATGGCTACTATGGATGCAGATCCCTTGCTGTTACACCAGAGGGTCCCGTATTCGGTTCAAATCCTTCCGTACATGGCAACATCTCACTGTCATAACTTTCTCCTTTAGACAAGCACGGCAACAGCACTTGTGATGAGGAAACATCTCATTGCTTGCATTCGCGATCTCTTATGATCACACCAATACTTGTGCGAATATCAACTTATACAAATTCCCAATTATCATTAAGAACTCGTCTGGAACATACGAATCTTACAGGAACTTGACTTGCCCTTTTGCAGTGTTTGCTACCGTGAATTGTGGCAGGCTTCAAGAGAAACATATTAGTTACTTTGGCAGGTTCATTCCGAAATTACTAGTTAGCGCAGACGCCCCGCTTAAAAAGGTCGAGCGTGTTTCGACCCAATACGTCCACCCACGGGTTCGTCCTACCAGATTCATGCGTTTTCAGTTTTTCCTTTTGTTTCTTTTTTTCCCCGCATCTTATCAGTTAGTAAGGTAGGGCTAAACTAGCAATTAGTAAGGTAATTAGTAAGGTTGGTAGTTGCTAATTGCATTTGACACATATATGGTGTATGTGTATATTTTTTACCGTTAATGATGGGCAAGTTTGATTGAATTTAAATTTGAAAATTTTGAGTAAATCTCAACTGAATTTTAAAACTTTCAACTCAAAATTTAAACAAAATATCCAAAATTTAAAATTTCAACTCAAAAAATTTAAAAATTTATCCAAAATTTAAAATTTTCAACTCAATTTTTTAAAAGAAAAGCCAAAATTTAAAACTTTCAAATCAACTTTTGATACTTTCAATTCAAAATTTTAAAAACTCTAACCAAAGTTTAAAACTATCGATGTCGGCCCAGTCTTCCGAAGGTACTCATAGGATATGGTGTGTGCGCATGTTCATAGCGGTGAGTGTGCGTGTGTTATGAGCGCCTACGTTTGTAATGTGTTTCTAAAAAAAATTAAAACTTTCAAATCAAAATTTGAAACTTTCATCTTCTACTTTCAAAACTTTCAAATCAATTTTTAAAACTTTCAATTTGACTTTTAAAAACTTCCAACCCACTGGGATCTTTCAACTTATGGTTTAAAACTTTCAACGTAATTTTTTTATTATCTTATATTATTCGAAGTTACTAAGTGTGATTATTAGCACTAAACACACGATTAACGTTAAGTGCGCATGCGGGGACGCGTCTGTTCATTTTGAGCGCGACTTGTCAAATGTCAACCTTGCGTGCACGCGCACATTAGGAACCCCTCCCATGAACGTCACGTAGAATTTTTTTCCCTTGGGATGTAGTATCACACTAGGGTGTCAGGGCTGTTAGGTTGATTTCGTGAGTGAGGGTCGGAACCGTCATGTAAAAAGTTCCCGAGATATAAAATGAAGCGATAGATTAACACATAATTAATTAATTATTTGTTAAAAAAAATTAAAAAGTAGATTAATATGATTGTTTTAAAATAACTTTTTTATAAAAAATTTTTAAAAAATGTACATAGTTTAAAAAACATACACGTGAAAAATAAAGGGGAGAAATTGGAAACAAATGGTAAAGTTTTTTCTACGCGGGATGATACTTTGTGCATATCTACCAGAATTTGTATAAAGTAAAAAATGAGTATAATAGCAGTAGGTGAGAATGAACAAGAACTATCAAGGATGGTCTTACATAACTTATGACAGAAAAATCCCACCGCATATTATACAAATTCTGCATCATTAGATCTGCTTTGAGATTTGTGCGCATAATAACCTTATCATTTTCATCATTTCTCTTTCTCCCCACATGCGAGCAAGGCAAGCTCGCCCTCCAATGCTGTCACCTCACAACCTTGTTGGCTATCCAAAAGACGTAATGGTAAGGCTCCTCCTCCTCCTCTCTCTCTTCTCAAGCCAACAGCCCACCTCGCCCCACCATCTTTCTATCTCTGACCGCGCGGAGCCGGTGGATCCGTCATCACCCATCGTCGCCTCTGAACTATTCACTTTGATTTGCCATTGTCACCAACATCAGCCCACTGCCCGTTGTTGACCCCACAATTTCAGCGCCTCGCCCTCTATTTAAGTCCATCGACCACTGCCTCCTCTAAACCCTAGGGAAACCACCCTCTTCCTGCTTCCCTAAACTCCAACCCTAATTTGTATGTCCTCTCTCGCTTGCACCGGAGAAAAGGTGGAGCTCGCCAAAGTTTGAGGAGAAGGAGCTCAGACATGAATCGTGGTGCTGATCCAACAGACCAAAATATGTAAGATTTCTCCCCAAATTCTCTATCAAATGTCATTTAGCAAATCTATACATTTATTTGCTCATCTTCTTGAAAATATGGAGTCACGCATGTTTTGACTTTTTTTAGTTAAAATTTTTTAGGTTGATTAAATTTATAAAAAAAATTAGCAATATTTTCAATACAAAACAAACATTATATCAAAATATATTCAATGCTAAATTTAATGAAACAGTTTGGTGTCATAGATGTTAATTTTTTATATAAATTTGATCAAACCGAAAGAATTTTGACTAAGAAAAATGTCAAATGACTTATAACATAAACGGAAGGAGTATATTAGTTTATTTGATAAAATTTTAATTTTAAAACTTAGAAATAAAGCTAAGAAATAGTAATAGGATTAGACGGTAAACCCGGCCGCTCATGCATCACAGAACCTTATCCTGTTCGCTCCTGAGTCCTGACCTTCGTTAAAACCTCACCCGGTGCTCTCCCGCTCCGATGGCAGCGCGCCACGGCCATGGCGTCCCTCTTCGCTCCTTCTCATCTCCCCACCCGCCCCCTCCTCCTCCCAGCCACCTCCTCGTACCCCGCTGCTTCCCTCAGGCGACTCCTCCCGCCGCTCTCGTGCCACGCGCGCCAGGTGCTCGACGTAATGCCCCAGAGAGACCGCGTCGCCGGCGCGAACGGCAAGGCTCCGAGCCCGAGAGCCGAGGGAGCTGGCTCGAACGGCGCGACGGCGCAGGTAAGCGTAGCACGGGAGGCGGGCACGGCAGGGCGGCAGGGACGGAGTCGTCATGGCGGCGGCGCGAGACCGTGGAGGAGAGGAGAGGACAGGCCCGCGCGCGGAGAGCGTGCTGCCAACGGGGAGATTCAGGGAACGAGAGGTGGAGATTACAAACAACGCAGGGAGGGCAGGCGCTGGACGAGAGGCGAAACGCCGGCGCGGGAATCTGGAAAGCCTGGAAATTTGGGGAGAGGTCAGAGTAAGGCTAGTAGTGGCAATGCCAGCAAGAAGGGTAAGAAGAAAGCCAAGGGTAGTGAGAACGAAGTCAAGCTGAGAGTCGAGCTGGACATGTGCTCAAAGAGAGGAGACGTGATGGGAGCTATCAACCTGTATGATTCTGCGGTGAAGGAAGGGATCAAAATGGGGCAGCACCACTACAGCGTGCTCCTTTACCTGTGTTCTTCTGCGGCCCTTGGATTTGTGCAACCGGCGAAAAGTGGCAATGCTGGTAGTGGAATTGCTAGCATTGGGCAGTTACATTCATTATCCACTGAAAGCGCGGGAAATTTGGAGGGTAACGATGCACAATCTGAAGGCCACTCTGAAGATCAGGAGGGAAATAAGACCAATTTGTTTGCTTCGGATGATGTGACGGAGAAACCAAGTCAAATTCCAGTGAGCGATGAGCTTAGGGAGTATGCAAGAACTCGAGGGTTTGAGATATTTGAGAAGATGCGCTCGGAGGAAGAAAAGGTTCCCATGAATGAGGCTGCTCTGACTGCAGTGGCTCGTATGGCGATGTCCATGGGCAACGGTGACATGGCCTTTGATATTGTGAAGCAAATGAAGGATCAAGGTATCGCGCCAAAGTTGCGGTCATATGGTCCTGCTTTGACAGCATTCTGCAATAGCGGCAATGTTGAGAAAGCATTTGAGGTGGAAGCGCATATGTTGGAGTCTGGTGTCAGACCTGAAGAGCCTGAGTTGGAGACACTTCTCAAGGTTAGTGTGGCCATGCAACAAGGAGACAGGCTTTATTATTTGTTGCATAAGTTTAGGACTACTGTCAGACAGGTATCTCCATTGACAGCTAAACTACTTGAGGCTTGGTTTCGGAGCCCAACAGCATCTAAAGTGGGGAAGAGAAAATGGGATGCAGGTGCTATAACAAAAGATATTGAGAACAATGGTGGGGGTTGGCATGGGTTGGGATGGTTAGGAAGGGGGAAATGGACCATATCACACTCGCACATCGACAGGAATGGTGTATGCCTTGCTTGTGGAGAAAAATTGACTATTATAGATCTTGATCCAAAAGAAACAGAAGATTTTGCCACATTGGTGGCAAAATTAGCTATCAAAAGAGAGAGGAGATCAAACTTTGAGAACTTTCAGGTCATCTATCTCTGAACACAGTAATGCTATTTACATTTATCAATACATGTCATCAATATTATGCCCTGATTAAGTTACACTAAATATTTCCAAAAGTTTAGATTGAGGCCATGGTTTTCAGCGTGGAAAGGATAAAAAGTTAGATGGGTTTACAATTGTGTAAATTATGTATGCTCAGAATTCTATCCAATTATAAACTAAACAGAAATATTACAATTCTCCATCTCATTTTGTATATTTAGTGAATACCATGCATTAATTTATTAAGCAGTGTGCTAACTAGAAATTTGGTAAGCCACAATATCTTAATTTATCTTTGTTGCAATTAATTTGTCAGCCAACTTGCAGCCTCTTTGTTGGAAAAAGAATTGTCATATTTAAATCATAAATAGTTCTTACAACGTGTGAATTGTGATCAATAGAGCTGTTTCCAATGGTGTGTGTAGTCCATATCATTTCTCTTATTAACCATTCATCTTGATTTTTGCACTCTATTTTTCTATATTCAGAAATGGTTGGAAAAGCATGGCCCTTTTGACGCAATTGTGGATGGTGCCAATGCTGGCCTTTTTAGCCATAAGCATCTTTCCTTGAGTAAGGCATGTATATTGTGATAAATATTTCTTCTGCTTATATATACATATATCTAAAATACTAGGCCTCTATATTTTTTTTTAACTGGACAGATTAATATTGTTGCTGATGTTATACGCCAAAGATTTCAATCAAGAAAGTTCCCTTTGATAGTTGTGCATAACAGACATCTCACCGGAGAGCGCATGCAAAAACCTTCTAATCGTAAATTGGTGGAAAAGTGGAAGCAATCTAATGCTATTTATGCAACCCCTACTGGCTCAAATGATGATTGGTAAGCCTTTTTTTTTAAAAATCAAAGCACAGGACGGGAGGCCCCCATGGTCTAAATCTTATTCATATTCAGAAAAATTAAATTACATGCCTAGGATCCAGTCTTTTACTACCTCTTTTAGATACCCTAGGAAGCCATACAGCAACTATCCCCCTTGAAGATTGAAAATTACTTGTCCTTATTTATTTTTGTCTACTATTTATGATATATCTGAATTTTCCATTTTTCTCAATGTTTTGAGCATTGATGTACAACTTGTCTCTGATAAACCATGACATCAGTTGCTCCTTAGAAGGAATTGTTTTAGTTATTTGCCTTCCACAGCTAAAGTTTCGAAAATCTTCTTCTGTATGTGATGCTCTGGTACAGTGTAATATTTTGGGCATATTAGTTCAGGTACTGGTTATATGCTGCTATCAGATGCAAATGCTTGATAGTTACCAATGATGAAATGAGAGACCACACATTTCAGCTCTTGGAAAGAGATTTCTTCCCCAAATGGAAGGAAAGGCATCAGGTGTGGATCTATTTTGTGATATTTGTTTACATCTTTTAAGCAAATTTAGAAAATACGATAATGCCAAGCAAATTATCAAGGGTTGACATTCTACATAGTTTTTCTCTAAAACCATAAGAGAAATATATTTATCTTATTTTATTTAAGATTCCCTCTGAAATATACATCTGCGTATGAACATTTTCAATATATCTATAGATTATTGTGTATTCGCAACAGAGCTCATTTTATGGTTTCATCTTCACTAACAGGTACGCTTCAATTTTGAGGACAGCTGTGTTACACTTCAAATGCCACCTCCTTGCTCAGTCGTAATTCAGGTTTGAATTTAACTATTGAATTAATATTATATTTTGGTGTCGTGTAGACATAACATAGTATTTGACTGAAAAATTAAGTGAACTGGCCCAAATATCTCTAGTTCAGATTTGACCTTCAATTGTCAAGAATTTCCTGAACTAGTCAATGCATAAACATTCAGTCAGTTGCATGTAGCCTTTTATTTTTGTTATCTGGACAGACTTCATAAATGTTCCATCTATTCTCTCTGAAAATCAGGAATCTGAGAAAGGTCAGTGGCATATCCCTGTTGTCTCTGAGGAAGGCTCGCTAGAGAAGGACCGAACCTGGTTATGTGTCACGCGGCGCAACTGACAGCCATATTATAGTGAAGCTCAAGTTGATCTAGAGCTACAATGTGAATAAATCACTAAAACATGGTTTGACATCATCTAGGGATAAAGTTGACCATTCTTTTTTGAACATTGAGGTCAGAGTCTCAATGCGCCATCTCTTCATCTTTTTCACTGCTTATTCTGCTTAACCTTACTGTTCAGCTGGCCGCATGCCCGCATATGATGTAAGGATGTAATTATGAACATTACAGCTCTGCCATGTTGCGTGTGCAGAGTTAGTCCTGCATTCTTGAATCCATTTAGCTGACAGCCTTCTTGAAACATGATCATCTAACACGGCATTATTTGTTCACCTGCCTATGTTTTTCTCCCTCAGCTAACAAAAGGCTCTTCTACAGGATCGGGAACTGACCCTACCTTGTTAAGATGCTCTTACATACCAACAATTCTTTCATGCTTGGAGTTCCTTCTTCCGTTAAGTTGGCCTGTTTCAGGTGTTCAGTAGCCAGAATAGGTAAATAGCACGTGCACAAAAGGTAGGCCTGACTGTTCAACATTCAGCTACTATATGGCTATACAACGGGTCCTCCGGTTCTTTACGTTCTATCCAATTTAATCATTCAATAAGGTATTGTACGTACTGTTATGTGCATAAAGTTGGAACTTTGAACTCGTACCTTTTTCACGCTCTACCCTGAACAAGTGAACATTGAACATGTCTTCTGAACCTTTTGAAAACCTGCAGATGCATTGGCTGCTCTGGGTTGTTCTCACATGTGTTAGGATCATAAAATTAGCACCTACAAACAATTCCTTCATGAAACTGTTAAAAAAGCAAAGACCTTGCAAAAGTGAAGAGTTTGAGTTGTTATGGGCGATGGAAGCCCCTAAATGGAGTGGTCTCAAGAAAAAAAGATGACACTGCCATATACTTCCTCAGTTCCAGAATATGTTTTTTTTTGTTTGTCTCAAAATAAATATAGTTTTGAGTAATCATTGTATCAAAGTTTATGAAAGTATGAGATAATGCATTAGGAATAGATAAAAAGAGAAATAATTGCATTGAGATTTGAGAAAGTGAGGTTATTTTGGTCTTCTTGATTTATATTGGTTTGTGTGGGATAGGTAAAAAAAAAATTTATTTTGGGACGGAGCGTGTATTACATTTCAGCCATCGATTCTTCATATGTCAACCCCTATAATATCAGTATTATAAAATCCATGACAATTTTATATTATAAGACTAAGAAAAAGAAAGTAAAATTACACATATTGCCACTCGCGCAGCTGAGGTGAGGCTTGGTCTGATGAGTCCACACGACATGTCACTGCGTTGTGCATTAGAGATTCCATGTCACATCAGCTTCTCCCGTTGCCAATCGAAGAACGCAGAGCCTATTTAAGACATGTGTTCCTCGTCAGGTTTAGGGCCTTCATAGTGCGACGACGTGTCGTTCAGCCTCAATCTTTCGCATCAGATTTCACAATACATCAGCTTCTTCCGTTGCCAGCTGAAGTACGTAGAGCCTACTTGAGACCCACGTTTCTTGTTAGGTTTATCAGGGTTTTGTCTCGGTTTTGTTAGAGACGGGGCGAGGCACAGTCAAGTGATGCGTTGGGAGAGACGTAGCACAATGTGATGCCCCCACACCCTGTGTGAGGCGACAGCGGTAGTCCCACGCATGGTCGTCGCCAGTAAGGCCACCACTCCAAGCTTGACGAGGCAGCGTCGATGGCCTGTGTAGAGATGATGTAGGAGAGGAGAAGAGAAGATGGTGGCGTCATCGTCCAGCTTTCTCCACCTCTGCTATTGAGCTGCTACCGTCCTTGTGTCGGGCCCTGAAGAGCCATCGTCGGAGGCCAAATCTGACAAGCTCCATGCCGGATCTGGCGAGCATGGCGGCCCTGTCGTCCGGCTTTCTTCGTCTCCGCCGGACTTGGCCATGGCCGAATTTAGGCAAGCTCTTGGCCAGATCCACCTCATCGCCGAGCTAATTCATCGCCCCAAGTAGCCGCACTGGCACCAGTTCATCAGCCGAAGCGACCACCTATATGTGCAGAAAATCGAAAAGGGGATTGGAGAGAAGGGACAAGAGGACGAGGAGGGCGGTGGCAAGCCGGGAGGAGGAGGATGGGGCTTCCGGTAGCAAATGCGCCTTCTTAGAATGGATCGACGAAGAGATCTGCGATAGACGGGAGAGAAAAATCGTGGTGGGGAAAAATCACGGTCGAGGGAGAGAAAAAGCTGCGACTGCGATTTTTGGTGGGTGGAGGAGGGGGAAAGCCAGAAAGGTGAGGAAAACATTATTTTGGTAGGCCTGCTCAGGATACCCATGCATTGTGAGCACAATAGCTTTTTTGCTTACGTGGAGGTTCAAAACCCTGCTTGAAACCACGGCGCACTGCTCCTGCCAACTACCTATCGCCAAGCTTCTCATTTGCCACTCGCAACATTGAGCACAATGAAACAAACTAGTGATAAATTCTAACCCGGTGGCTCTGGGATGATCTCACTCTCTGGTCACTGCAGCCATACTCTGTAGGCTTGGTTCTCTGGGATGATCTCCCATGCACAAGCCACCCTGTATTTGTTGACTCTCAAGCCACCGCGTCTATATAGTACTTCAAATTCCTTTTGCATCTCTATAATTTTATTTTCTTCGTTATGTTAACGAGTTGTTGATGTGCGTAAGGATGTCCCGATCTTTCGATAAGAGGATAAGTCGAGTGGATGGAGTGACGTTGGCGATCCGACTATAACTGTCCAGGGACGTTGCGCCTTAGCAATCGTTACACCAACTCCAGAGGCAGTCGTGAATCTCGATGGATGCACGGTCAGTCCAACCACGAGGGTATTTGTTCCTGCAAGCAATTGAGAATTAGCAAGAACAAGACGAACAAGCAACTCAATTTGCAGATTGAAGATGTAGGATTGAATCAACAAAAGTATCAAAGGTAGGGTTCCGTAACGAGCAAACCGGCGATCTAACCGATCACAGGATTACACGGCAAAGTAGCAAAGCTAAACTTTAATCTAAATAAAACCCAAGTAACCCTGAAGAGGTACCTAGCTATTTAAAGGGGTGTTGGGGGCGTCCCTTTACCCTAGGACGCATCCCTAGTGGACCCAACTTGATACACAGCCCATTGGGCTCAAATAAGGTGACGCAACACCTTTGACAGAAAAAGACTCGGTAGTAAAACGAAGATTACGGTCGTTTCAGAACAGATATGGACATGAGGCCGGATCCATTTCAAAGTAGACTTAATAACATTTCCATGTAGTACTTGCATGTCTAAAACGGAGTCCGTATGAAGTCGTGGTGGTCGTCACAAGTCGGTGCTGCTCTGTAGTCCAAATCCAACCCGCGTGAATATATTTTCTTTTGGTCCTGTCCATCATTCCTAACCAAAACAAGAGTGCAAATGTTTTCATGATCTAAATAAGATAGTCAAGAAGATAAGAACGAACTCACCTGATAGTTTATTTGGCGTGCACGAACGCGAGTAATTGGACCGAAATTCTGTTCTCGTTGTGTAGGCGTGGATGTATCGATCGTGTTGATGCCCTCATCAGTTGTACTGTATATTCAGTGATTTGAAGAACCCAAAATGAAACATAGCTGATCCTAATCCCGAGACTTGGATTAATTCACAGCCTTAAGAAAGAGGAGGGTTCTCGGGTGCGTGAGGGGCAGTTGCCAGTTGGGCACCGTGACTGAAACTAGGAGCAGAACCCGTTTTGTCCCCGTCTCCATTTCATCTGTCTTAGGGTCTGTTTCAAACTCCATATTGAAGTAGCATACTAGCATCACGTAAAATGGAGAAGTTAATTAATATACGATTAATTAAATATTAACTATTATAAATTTAATTCCCCACAAAAAGCCTATTATAAATTTTAAAACAGACTTATTTATTTTTTTTAAAAAATTATATAGATTTTTTTTTCAAAACAGAAAGCGTGCTAAGTGCTACCGAAAAACGAAAAACGAGAAAGTTTTAATTTGAGTTTGAAGTTTAAAACTACTACGTATAGCAGCAGCAATCGATGCCAATCTGAATTGAGGAATTCGATGAGGAAAAAAAAAGGGGAAAGAACTTTTACCGCTATCTGAACTCCTTCCTGAGTGAGCGCATCCGCCGCTGCCACCGCAACCCCATCCTGCACGGCGGAGCCCGCAGCCGGTGGTGGAGGCTGCACGACGAGGTTGATGTCGTGGTCGCGGATTGTCGCCGCGCTTCTGCCGCCGCCGATGACGCCGGCCTCGTTCTTTCTCTGTAAAGATGTGGGGCGATTTAAGTCGTGACCGTCTGGTGAGCCAAATTTAAGGGTGTAAGTGGTTAACCCGCAACGCTTATTTTGGTTCATAAGTGGGTTTCACAGGTTAGCCACTTACGCCCCTAGCCGAATTCGTTGAGTACAAGTACATGGACCAAATTTACTTATGGGCCAAATTCGTTGATGACAATTGAGTTGTCTAAACTCTGTGGAATAAGTTCACTTTAGATCTCTCAATTTATCCTCTAGTTTGATTTTCGTCCTTGAACCAAAAATCAGATACAATCCATCCCTCAACTTACAAAACCAATGCAAATGAGGTTGTTGATGCGAAAACACGACGGCCTGAGAGTTCTGCTTAGCTTCAGTGTAGGTCCAAATCTTGCATCGGGTTCAGGCATGTCAGTTGGTTTGACCCTGCAACCAATAAGATATATAATAAAACAGGTTAAATCTGCGATAGCCGATCAGCCGATAAGCCGATGACGTATCGTATAAACCTAGCCGATGCGATCTAATCAAATCGGTTGTAAGGTGTAAGATAAATAAGATTAAGCAAACCCTAAATATGTCCCATCGGTTGTAGATATAATTAAACATGTAATCTATGGATAAAGAATATATTTGACTAGATTATAACCGATGACACCGAACTTAAGTTAAAACTAGATACCACATCGGCTAATACTCTGATACAGTCCTATACAAGAATATCAATCTAGGTAAACATATTGAGGCAAGCTTGATATATTTATCTAGCGTGATATCCTTGTATAAGAGGCAGATATAACATGAACAGTATGGTTAAAGAAATTTAAACAAGACTAAACAATTATATCAGGTAAGATCGGTTGAAACTCCGATGAAACCCTTACTAACAATCAAGAAACATGCTAGAGATTATGGTTCTAATCATGACTAGGGCTGATGCAGCACAAAGTGTAAAAAGAAACATAATATCTAGACGATGAAGCCTTTGAATGTTTTTCAGGGTGATGGATACCTTCGCTAATCTAAGCCAATAAAACGATTTAGCCAATACCGATAAAACCTTAGGTACCACTTGGCCGATACAAGTAAATCAAGTCATCGATTTAGATTAGCTATGTTATATGCTAATTAGTGAGCCATACCTCTTATTGGAGATTAAAACCGATGCAACCCAACTCGAAACAAGAACTCATTGAAAGTAAATGAAAATTGTGGCGATGCGCCGAGAGTGTATATTGAACTGTTTTTTTTAAAGACCTCAGACTTATATTTATACCCGAACATACAAACTTTGTCCATGCCGGACATTATTCAATACTTGCCTAAACAAACAAGTCCTAGGTGGATTCTTACCACGACATTATATAAGAAAATAATTAACTCTTATTCCTAATTAATAGATACAATTGCCCTTTTCTGGACTCAATTTCTAATTGGTAATATCTTCAAGCTTTTTTTCGAAACCAACACGAACCCAGGTTACCCGTATCGGCTAAGTCCGATTCAAGTTACCCGTATCGGTTGCCTGAGTCCAATTCCATATCGGCCGATACGGCTCTAGCCGATACGCTGTCCTTTTTAGGAAACCATCTTATCCCTTCAAATCCGCTTTGGATCTAACTCCGTCGTTGACATATCTTTACCAAATTTTGCTATTAGCAGAGGTCCCTCGACAGTATTGTTCCCGATTTTGGCTGATGTGGTGCCTACGTGGTTTATTTGAATAGATCTTCGTCCCACATGGCATTGACGTTGTGCTTACATGGCAGTTTGATCCGGGAAACAATAAAAGGAGCTGATGTGGCGGCTAAGTCAAAGTGTGGGACCCACATGTCAGGGCAATTCAGTCTAAATAAAAAATAAAAATTGATGGGCCCCACATGTCAGCAACACATAATCTCCTTTTTCTCGACAGCATTGGTGGGAAGCAGGCATCGACGGTGCGTGAGGCCATAGGGCGCAGACGACTGCACCGTGGAGGAGGGTGTCGGCGTCGGCACGGGAGCATCTCCTCTGGCCATGTGCCTCATTCCACTTTTCTCCTCTCCCTCCCCAGAGGCAGGCGGCGAACGATAGGATAGGAGTTGGGTGGTGGCAGTCGTTGCAAGAGCAGTGAGATAGGAGTTGGGCGGCAGTGAGCAGTCGAAGAGGAGCTGGGCGGCGGCGGTGGCCAGCGGGAGAGGGTGGCTTGTGACAAGAGAGGAGCTGGGTGGCGGTGAGCAGAAGAGGAGCTCGAGCGGATGCTAGCAAGCGTGGCAGCTGTGGCGGGAACGACAGCGGTTGACGACGACGGGGTCATCCGCCTCCTCCTCCTCTCCTCCAACCCTGTCTCTACTTCCCTATACGGTCCTACCATCCATGGTTCTCTGCCTGGTCGAGCCGCCATTGTTGGGACCCCCTCTGCTGTCCCTCCTCTACGCTGAACCTCCGTCCCGGAGCCCTCTGCCTGCTTTGACTCCAACGACGAGGATGCGCGGGCGTGGAGTAGAAGGTGGAGAGGGCGAGGAGCTTGCCTGCGGCGGCCCCTCTGCTCCGCCCGTCGCCTGCTCCGCTCCAACTGTTTGCTTCACCTACCGCTGCTCCACCCATCACCCGCTTCGCTCCGCCTGCCTGCTTTGCTCGCCGCCGAGCCGCTCCGCCCACTGCCCGTCCTGCTCCGTCCCGCCCGTCTCCTGCTCTGGTCTTCTCTTTGCAGTAGGGAGAGACGATAGAGAGAAGAGGGAAGTAGTGAGGATGACATGTGGGACCACATGGGCCTTACCATTTTTTATTATTTTGTGTGTGTAAGTGACATGTAGGCCACGTGGGACGAAGACCTAGTCAAAGAATCCATGTAGACGCCACGTCAACCAAAATCGGGGTCAATACTGTCAAGGGATCTCGTTTCCATGGTTTTGTAAGTTGGGGGATGCATTGTATCCGGTTTTTCAGACTGAGAATGAAAATTAAACTGAGCGACAAATTGAGAGCCCTAGAGTGAACTTGTTCCAAACTTATTACAACCCAACCCATCATATCCCTCCAACCAAACACATCCTAAATGGGCCAAATTTCTCGGTGAAGGTAAGTGCGCCACTTTCACTTGTGAGAATTAGTAGGCCAAATTAATGTGTGGGCTGAAACTGTTAGCGAGAATTAGGTGGGCTAAATTCATCTGTGGGCTAAAACTATTAGCGAGAATTAGGTGGGCTAAATTCATCTGTACTCTGAAACTTTTAGCTAGAATTAGGTGGGCTTAATTTCATATGTGGGCTGAATTCGTTTACGAGAATTAAGTGGGCTAAATCTACCTCGTCCTTCGTGGGGGCGAATTCGCTGACTGAAATTAGTTGGGCCGAAACCACTGTGGCTGAATTCGTTTACGAGAATTAAGTGGGCCTTCTCTTGCGGTGTGGCGAATTCGTTGATGCGAATTTGCGAAAGAGTGGCTTGATTCATTCGTGGGCTGAATTTGTTGAGGGAAATTAAGTGGGCCGAATTCACTAGTAGACTGAATTCGTTGAAGGGAATTAAGTGGGCCGATTATTTTGACTTGGGATGGGCCATAACAGGGCGCTTTCAGATTATTTACGGGTCCAAATATTTGTGGGTTGCGTTTCTTGAGGGCCTAAATTAACTCTGAGAAGATGCTTGCGTTGTTACGAGAAATGTTGCCGAAAGAGCGTGGCATCATGTTACGGCATAGCATGTGTTGCTGCTGCGAGAAATTTCTTTCTGTTTCCATCTATCCCAAGTACTGGAAATTTCTTCTTGGAAAAGGATACATTTCTGTCCCGAAGTACAAAAAAAAAAGGCAAAATAAAAAATAACTTGATAAGCTAGATTCTTCCTTTTTGCCCCCGGGAAAGCATTTTCAGGTTCATCGCTCAAGTGCAGATCGCAGAATGGTGTAACCTGACCTGAGTTGGGAAACAAAACAAAAGAAAAAAAGAGCCCATTGCAGTGCATCTCTCAGGAGAACATCAGAAAAGTAAAAGATATCCGAGTCCTGGATTTCGTGCTTAATATGCAAATATGGAGATATGCACCACAGACATGATGAAGATAAGAAAAATGAAGGGGGTAAATAAGATGGCTTTAAGGTTGCTGTAAACCTGTTGTCAAATATTTGTACATAAGGATGCTATTGATGAAACTACTATGATTATGACATGACTTCAGAATTTATACATAAACAACCTTGCCATGAGGCACCACAAGCATCTCAAGGCTGAACCTACTTTTCAATTTATATCCCTACAATCCTGCCTAAAATGAAATTACATCAATAGGGTAGTATGCCTTCTTGCGTCGCACAAAAAGTGGCAATAAGGATTATCTACTATTTTTCTTCAAAACAAGAAAAGAATTATGTACTGCCAGGAAAAGTTTTTGCAGCCGCAAATGACCAGAAAATATGCATCTAGTCAACCATCCTTTACAAGCCACCAACCTTGCCAGCCGCAGGTTTGTTCTGTTTCATCTTGGCAATGCTGACAAGATCACCAAAGAGTGAATCTTCAGGCCTGGAGGCCATTGCTCCTCCATGTGAATTACCTTCCTGAACCGAAGCCACATTCATCCTCTGGGTAAGCTCATTCGCGCTAACATAAGCATACGCCGCATTTGGGATGTAGTAAGCTCCAGGTTGCTGGCCAAATCCATAGCCAGCCATCTGAACAGCATACATCTGATGATGATGGCTCATGCCATAGAACTGTCCTCCAAACATTGGTTGGGAGTACATTCCAGCTCCTTGATTGACTTGCATCGAATTGGGATACATCATCATCCCTCCGTATTGGAGATTTGGCACGGACTGCTGTTGTGGTGATTGGCGCGGCTGTGTTCCTCCTAGCTGACCATTTGTCATTTGTTGTGGTGACATGAATGATCCTTGGCCAAACTGACCAGAATGTGGTGATTGGAGTTGCATCTGCAATGACATCTGACCAAGTTGGCTGGCTTGGGGTGGGTTATCCATGGATTGCTGAATCTCCCATGGTGGTGGTGGAAGGCCTCCATTTTGATCATCTGCACCAGTCAACAAGAGATTGTGAAATGCCCATAGGGAGACAGTTTTTGGACCATGCTGAAGGGCTAAAATATTCGACAAAGCATTCAGCCACATGTAACAGGATATTCATAAATTTTACAGGAAATAATAACCATTTATTCTTGTTTAATGTAAAAGATTTGTGTCTGTCTTTTGCTTTTATCTAAAAGAACAAAATATATTACCAATGGGTTTTAAACCATATCCCCTCCCCCTCTCATGCTCACGTGCACCCCCACAAGAAAAACAAAACAATTACATACACACAAGATATCATATCAGCAGGCCTGGGAGAGTAATGTATTACCATAGTAAGGTACGATGGCATTGGATGAAGCCCCATTTGAATAAGCAACGGGATGCTGAGGCAGAGCAGGTTGCACTGGAGCAGGATATGCTTGTGATGCAGGGAAATTTGAATTTGGCGCTGATGAATTCAACGCATTACTAAGGTTAGGGTTGCTTCTGTTGGCATTATTTTGCTCAAACATGTCTGCAAGAGCTAACACATTCTGATCTGCTGCTGAATATTCTGTGACAGGAACAAGTGCAAGGGAGTTTGCAGGTTCAGGTTTGATGTAATCATCTCCACTAAGAAGGTCGATAACCGGTACTGGTGCTGCAGGAGCTTTTGGACTGCAGGATGATGCTGGAGCAGGAAGTGCTAAGGTAGATTGGTTGCCTGCACTTGCAGTCCCTGAAGAACTGAAAATAATGGAAGACAAAACAAAATGTCAGGAGAACATGAACTTCTATTATGGAAAGAAAATTTTAATCCCAGGTGGTTTACTGTTGGTAGCACTACTCAGAAATATATCATCAAAATAATCCCACATTTTATTGCAACCTTCAAGAATTCATATCATATTTCTAGTAGAACATGTTGGAATGATTTGGATAAAGAAATGATTGACATAATATGTAAAACCTTTGAACTGGTGCTTTTGAAGTCCCTGGATTTGCGGGCAGAGAACTATCAATTTTGGTTTGGAGAGATTTTGTTTTTTCCAACCTAACTGCTACGCCTGCAGCAATAGCATCATGTTTTGCTAGAACTCTCTGCAAATCATCATTCAAAGAAAGGCCATGGCTGAGCAACTCCTCATTCCTGTCAAAATTCAGTATAAGAAATAAGAACCCCTCCAGCATCACACGATTTATCAGTCTTAAATATGATAAAAGTTACCACCATCAGCTAAATCTGATATTTTAAAAATGGTAAGAGAGATCCAAAAAACTTACGAGGTAGTGTTTACTAGCTCTACCACTCTCTGCTTGTAGGAACGGCATTGATCCGCCAGGTCAACAATGACTTCTTGCCTAAGCCCCTGCATATCCAATGTCAAGTTCAAGAAACATAGGGTGTATTTTCTCAGCTCAGAGTGAGAATCCTAATAACATATTTTGATGTAAATCAGTAATTTTATAAGGATTTAAATAACTCTGGATACAATATAAATACCTCTCTGTTACTAGGATCCAAAGCATTCAACATCTCCGAAAGAACATCCATGATGCCTCGTGCATTCTGAATTTCTGCCAGGCTGGTGAAATAAAAATGATCATTACCAAATTTGTATGGAAAAGCATATGTTTCAATTCTTTCTTGAAATGCTAAAGTTCAGTAGTATACACATCCATTGTATAAGAAAATTTCAAAAACTGCAATACCTCAATGAAGGCAAATCTGGCACTGATGAGCCAGGTGGCTCTTGCTGAGCACTGCGTAAAGATGCAGGATAGTTTTGCAGAGGTTGAGTCTGTGGAGGAGTAAATATTGGAAGAGAACCATTTGATCTTTGAGGAAATACGGCCCCAGCACGCTGCCATGTGAACGAGGTTTCCAGAAATGTCACTGAATTAGTTCGCGATGGTTTGATATTAAACTAGCTATAATATTATTTGGAAACAGCACGACCACACTCTTTCATGCTTAACAGTTGTGTTATGATGCTGTTATCTTAAAAAAAATGACAATAAAATTCTCTTATTACCTTATTGGAGTTATACCCTTTGGGGAGAAAAAATAGCATGAAAGAAGAATCTAAGATAATTAAAATATCAGTATATTTGATATAAGTGGAAGTGTGGAACAATACCAAGAGCTCCTGATATGCCGCATAGTATTGTGGATATCTTGCACGTGCCCCGCCAAAAACTTCTTGCCAAGTGTCTATCAGAGTGAGGATCTTCTCTTTCACATGATAATCAGGCTAAAAACTCAAGAATAAGGCGTTAAAACTTAAAGAGTTTACAACTAACCAGACAATTTTAACTTTTAAGGTTTAAACTTATATATATACCCTTTTCTTGACTATTTTCACCATTTCATGAAGTATGTCTTTCTCAGCAACATGCATATGGACAATGTCCCCACAGTTTTTGATCATCGTCTCCAGTAACTGAATCAAGCAGAGAAAGGTTGCAGTTCAGTAAAGGATTACTTAAATGTGGCTTCCCGTTTCAACTTTTCAAGCATGGTCAGGAACAGGACATTTCAAATTCAGAACACTACAGAATTTCTGTTCTGTCCTTCCTGTTTAATCTTGAATACCACAAAATACATGACAATAAGAAGTCATTGCATGCATCAGAAGTCTCAAGAAATTACAAGACAAAAAACAGATCGATTGCTAGGACCAATCCTAACCTGGCCTTTTCCTGATGCCTCACTACATCAGAGCACAATTGCTGCATTTCTCTACTTATCAACCAAAATGCGAACTATTTTCTCATCATTCACTCCTGATTTTGGAATCTTGCGGTCACTGAAAGAAGTCTCCGGCATCCACCTAAGAATATTCCTACCAGTATCTCATAATACATTCTTACATGGAAATCTCTTCAGGCAGAAGCTGCCAGTTACAAGTTAGAATACACACAGCCTCACACAGTTAGCAGGTTGTAAATTACTCAATTGCATGCAGTACCCATACGCAAGCATTGCTAAATAAAATGTGTACAGGGTACAGAACTAACAGTTGATGTATTAGATCAATACACAAAAATAGTTCCCAAAAAGATTCAATACACAAAAAAGAAACATTTCAAATCACACTCACCGTGAGAGCAAGAAGCTGGACCTTCGCATTCTTATGTGCAATTCGTTTCTTGATAGACTTCACGACATCTTTTGCTTGCCTATGAATATAACAGTGAAGTTTGAGAACTTCTTAGACTGAAATTTTCGTAGAACTCACACAGAACTGGCCGCAAGACCAAAATGTTGATCAAGTTTGCATGTTATAGGAAAAAATCGAAATTCAGAAATACTGACTACATGAAAACTTTAAGTCGATCCTATTTTTACATGAAACTAACTCTAGAAGAACCACAAATTGTCCTTTTCAAGAGCAAACGTGGATTACCAAGTTGTAACTGATACATAATTAAGGACAAACCCAGAGTTTAGGACGTTGCTGTTTAAATTTAAAATCAACATTTCTCAACTGTCAAGGTCGGCTTTCACATAGAAATCATCTGAACACATGGATTCCCAACCCAAACAGGATAATCCACAACGAAACAGAATACGGACTTTTCGATCGAAAACTCACACAAATCAATAAAAAATCACTGAATTTAATTACGAAATATTTTGTCTCAAATAACTAAACCAACATGAAGATATTAGCCAAACCGCGAAAAAGAAAGAACAGAATTCGCTCGAGACGGAGAAAACAAAAGGTAGAACCCTCACCAAAATCAACAAAATTCGCTCACGAATGCGACGCCTCTCAACCAATACAACAGTAAAATCGGCAGTAAAAAAAAGAAAACTGCATGAAAAGAATACAGAAAAGAACGGATAATCTTTCTGTTTCCTCACCCTGGGTCTCGATTGAGGGTGTCGCAGATCTCCAGGTTCATGGCCCAGTCCGGGCCGATAAGCATGTCGTTCGTCGCGCGGTCGACCAGCACGGACGGCATCCTCCTCTCCCTCGCCGGAAACCAGCCAACTCTCCGACCAAAAATCCGAAACCGGAGCCGCCTGCGAACCCAAGAACACGAGAAAACCCAAAAAATCGCACCCTTTTCTTGGCCACAAAAATGGAAAATTTCTCCTATTTCTTGGCCGGCCTCCGGTGAGAATGAAAAAAAAAAAAGAGCCAAGAAACGGCGACCTTTGGCGGGCTCAAATGGCGGAGGAAATTAAGGTCGTCGAAGGGAAAGATTCGCGGTTCTTGGATGGTCTCAAAGCGGCCGCCTTTCGGCGAGCACGATAAAAATTTCGATGAATTCCGTGGCGCTGTTCGTCCGCTTCTGATTGTTTTTGTTTGGGATGGTTTTCTTCGTCTCTCAGCGTCTCGCTCTCCGCCCACTCCGCCCTTCTTTTTTCCTTCGATTCCTCTGTCTTTTTCCTAAAAATTTTTTCCCATTTTTTTCCACTTTCTTTCGTTAACCGCCTGAGAAAAAAATAATTCTTTTGACCAATCATGCAGATTTTATTGTAGTGCATGTTCAGTGATGTCGTCAGCGTTTTGCATAAATTATGTGTGTCCAATTGGGATGTGACGTAGTTGAAATTTTTGTCGTGTCTAAATCTTGTAAGTTATATTTATTTGTGATGTAAGGTGGTGTAGCAGTTAAGAAGTTTTGTATATTATATTGCGCCAGAATGGTTAATAAAAGCATAATGTTTATATTACACGATGCTAGGAAACATGACAGAATTTGTATCTACTAACTTATTTGTCGGTACAATTTATATGCATTTCTAATTACTCCATAGGTCGGAACTTAGAAGTAATACTTCCGTTGTCTTGTTATATTGAATAAATTTCACAAAACTGTAAACATTTGGCCAAACTATAAAAAAAACTACAGATTTAAAGATATATATCACAAAACTATAAATTTAACATCAAATTTATCGTAAAATTACAAATTTAAGTCATAGCATAAAAAAATATAGATTTATTGAGGAAGTTATTATCAATGAATTACATAATTTAGAGTATAGAACCATAGCACAATTGTTTTTTCTAAAGTTACAAAAGCTATAGTTTTGTGAAAAAATAATACTTAATCTGTAGTTTCCTTAAAAAAAGGTGTTAAATCATAGTTTTGTGATACATATCTTTTGCGATAGATCAATCAAATTATATGCATTTTTGTGAAATTTACTAAGGCTGCGTTCGCTAGCCTGTGTTCCCAGCGCACACAGTGCGCACGGAAAATGGAACGGTCCATTAACGCGTGATTAATTAAGTATTAGCTTTTTTTTGAAAAATAGATTAATTTGATTTTTTAAGCAACTTTTGTATAGAAACTTTTTGCAAAAAAAACACAGCATTTAGTAGTTTGAAAAGCGTGCGCGCGGAAAAAAAATGGTGAGTTGGGAAGTTGAGTAGAAGAACCAAGCCTAATTATATTTGAAAAACTAGTTCATCAGTCAGCTGGGAAAATATGGAGATGGTAAAGCTAGCTCCATTAATTGCTGAGCTAAAACTACAATTAAAGTTGGAGTACAAGAGAGGGAAAAAGAACTATACATTGACGATTTTCTTTAGATGGATCGTATATATGCTAGGGGTTAAATAGTCACCCTAAATTAAACATGCATGTGGAGAACATTCTTCAGAGAAATGCATGACCACAAAATTATTTTTATAGAATAAATCTCAGTACATAAATTCTGAAATCAAATATTTTTGAGAAATGGAAAAGGAAAGACAGGTAGTGGAAATTACATTCAAAAGCAAAAAAGAAACATATCCATCAAATTGGCTTGTCTGATCTTGGAGAGCAACAACACGGGTCTCCCTGTTCCACGTTGACCTCACATTTGTCTGCTGACCCATGAATGCGATGCAATGCAACGTCGCCATTCTCCTGCCTGCCAAAATGCTTAAAGCACAGATTAATAATGAAGTCAATAACTAGGACCGGCAATTTCAAAGCAAAATATAATGCATGTATGCACGGCGTTGACGACGACAGGCAAGGCAACCTAATCCACACGGCGTGACCTTCTCTTTTGTCTAGCGCCACGATCGACGACTTTGCAATGCATGATCAATTCATGGAGTCCACTCAGCATGCAACTGCTCCTTGACACTACGATACTTTTACATGTCTCTGTATAGTACACATTGCTCACTGTAATTGGGGAAATCGAGTATTCGTTAGCTTCTGGAGTCATTTTACTTCCCTTTCTTTTATTTTCATTACTGCAAAATCGTTATTTTCACAACATCCTCGTTGGAGCGTACGTGCAGATTTTCTTAAGATATGCTAGGGGACTATGATCAATGCTCTTACAGAATGCTAAGGGACCGTGGTTATGGACTGCCCCTAGAAAATCGAGGACAATTGATAAATTTTAGTAGTCACTTCACCCTAGCACTTCCTTCTCGATCCATTATCTGTTTTCTCTCCCTCCCCCAACCATCACTCTTCCTTTCCCTCATCCCCATCCTCTCGATCTCTCCTTCTCCGATCCTCCCTTTCCTTTCTTCTTATCTTTCTGTTTCTTGCCATCCACCCATCCAGCGCCACTGAAGTCCTCGGAAGCATCATCTCTCCCTCCCACTTCTTCTTCTCATCTCTCCCTCACGCTCTCCACCCATCCCACGCCGCCGAACTACATGGAGTTTATCCCTTAAATTAATAAATCACTTAATGATACATTTTTAGATAGTGTTTAAAAAACCTGAAGGAAAACCTAAAACCTTAAATAAGAATCCATAATAGTTGGGTGTAACTTTTTAAATTCCCTCATGCTTCAAAGCATTTACTAGATTTTTACTTGAATTTTTAAAACGAGAAAACTATTTTTAATCAATCAAATCAATTATTAGGATTAATTAAGGTAAAAAATCCTATAATAAATTGTAACAGCCCACCCTCCAGAACCGCACAGCCCAGCCCAACCGACGGGCGGGTTCACTTACACATACCACTCCACTTACACTTTCGTCCTTGCTTCGTGTAAAAGGGTTAACCCGGAAGTGATATGGTTGAAGGAAAAAGGCCTTATAAATTGGTTCCACTCTTACTAAACTAACAAGATGATACTAAACATGTACACACAGCTCTCATGGGCCACACAGGCCAAATCCCAATTGGGCCAGGATGTCACATATACCCCCTCTCAAAGGACTCGACGTCCCCGTCGGTCCAACTCACCCACATAGCCACACAGGCATATAGGCAAATGCCCAGGAACACAACCCCTCTTAGCGCACGTCCGTACGTCCAGTGCCAACGCCATAGGCCATGCCATGTGCCTCACACAGAGCCCACATGTGACATGCGCCATATACCCGCACATTGACCCGGACGCGCAACCACGAGGGTTGGCTCTGATACCATTTGTAACAGCCCACCCTCCAGAACCGCGTAGCCCAGCCCAACCGACAGGCGGGCCCACTTACACATACCACTCTACTTACATTTTCATCCTCGCTTCGTGTAAAAGGGTTAACACGGGAGTGATATGGTTGGAGGGAAGAGGCCTTATAAGTTGGTTCCACTCTAGCTAAACTAGCAAGGTAGTACTAAACATGTGCACACAGCTCTCATGGGTCACACAGGCCAAATCCCAATTGGGCCAGGATGTCACACCTATCCTCCTCCTCTTCTTGGGCCGAAACCCAACCCATCTCCCTCTTCCCCTCCCATGTGCATGGCCGCCAGCAGGCCAACCTACTCGTCCCTCTCTCACCTCCTCCACTCCTCTGCTCCTTTCCTAACCCAGTAAGATCCGGCTTGGCTGACCTGCTCACCCGCCGCATTTTGCCCCCTCTTGCTCATAGGTGGGGTTGGGACCCACATGTCAGATCCATCCCCAATCTCCAGCCAAATGAACCCAAGGGATATGGGTTATTATTTTAAATGGGTAATCTCAAGCGGCCTTGTTAGCATAATTTGGACATTGGCCAATTGAATTCAAGTACAGAAAGGCCCATGTGGCCTTACCTGTTAGCCCATAAAAGATTCCAAAGGCAAAAAAACCCGTTGGGATAAAAGATTCCAAAGGCAACAAGACCCGTTGGAGTAAGTTCACTTTAGGTCCTTCAATTTATTGTCGAGTTTGAAATTCGTCCCTGAACCGTAATACTAGACATGACGCGTCCCTTAACTCTGAACACCAGTGCAAATAAGGTCCCAAGGCAGTTTGAACAGTGGTTTCAGCTGACGTGACATCTACGTGACATTGACAAAGTAAAAAAAATGCAGGACCCACATGTCAATGAGTGTTCGGTTAAAAATAAAAAAAATACAATGAGACCCACGTCATCACCCCTCTCTTTCCCCTCTTCTCTCTTCTCCCTTTCCTTCTTGTCATCGACGTCTTCGATGGCGGCGGCGGTGGCAGGGCCGATGAGGCGGAGGTGCGCCAGAGAAGACTGACGGGGTTGCAGGCTTAGTGTTTCTCTACTTGTCCCTTTCTCCCCAATTGTGGAGAATAACTAAAAGGAATCGACATGGGTCTAGTCTTTTATTCCTCAGGATTTGCGTCTTCCCCATGAATCTTCCAAGAAAATCTATATCTCTTCCTTTTTCTAGGTCTACTCTTGCAAACTACGATAAGATACAAGATAGTACAAGAAACAGTAAAGGTGAAGTGGCATGAGCATAATGAGGGGGAAAGAAAGGTGGAGTCTTTATGGCTTATTTGGTTGAAGGGAGTTTGAGAGAGGGAATGGGAGTTTAGGAGATTGAGCAAATTTCGGAGGGAATGGGATGGGGTCAAATACCCATGTCCCACACACTCCGCCGTCTATTGCCACGAAAAGGAATGAAACGCACGAAAAATCCCCATTCACTGGCGCAAGAAGGAGTAAAACGTGCGAAAAATCCCCATCTCAGTGCCACTTTTCTCGCCCACTCCGTTGGCCACCACGAGAAGGAATAAATCTTGCAAAAATATCACCATCACAGCATGTTTGGTTGGGAGGAGTTTTTAGGAGGGATTGGGAGTTCAGAGGGATGGGACTATTAACTGTTTTGTTTGGTTGAGAGACATGAGAGTTTTGGTGAAATGGGGATGGGGAATTGAGGAAGGAACTCTCTCCTTTTCAATACCTGGGTAGAGGGTAGTAACTGGGAGGAAATTCCTCCTTTACTTTGCCTAAACAAATCTCAATCATCTGTTTTCATTAAAGATCTAATCTCCAACTAAACTCCCTATCAATTCTCACTACCTCTACCAAACAAGAGATTGAGACTAAAAATCAAATACTCATGTTAATCTCACCATCAATTCTCTCGTCTAAACTCCCAATCCTCTTCCCTCAAGTAGCCAAACAAGCCGTCAATTCTCCCATTCACATGCGAAACGACTGCCAGGTGAGGTTCTCACGCAAGTTTGTTGTGTTCTTGAAAACTCTCCCTTTCTCTATCCTGTACAGATCGAGACCACAGCCTGATGAGGTCTAGATTCTCTCTTTCTCCATCTTTCTGCAGTACATGGCTGAGAAATTTTTATCTTCCTCCTGTACAGATCGATGGAAGCAGCTGTTTAAGGGGAAAAGGTGGTACTGATCTGCTGTTCCTACGTCTACGTTTGCTGTTGCTCAAGGCTGAGATTTTTGTAGTTCTGCGCTGCAGTTTATCAGCCAAAGGCTGCAGGTACTGATGTGATTTTGTTCTTTATTTTTTTCATCAGTCGATTGTCTTGTTAGATTTTCTAACACAGATCAATCGGATTTTATATTTTAGTATTAATGTTAGTAGGCATTTTTCCGGTGTATAGAGACTAGAGTAGATCTTTTTACTACTACACAAGGTTTTAATCTGCTATAGAATGACACATAGTGTGTTCGTCAATTTCGTACGTGATACATACAGAATGGAGAAGGGATACGATTAGTATCAAAATTCATCATGGCGGTTCTTTTTCAAAGGAGGGTCAACTTTGCTATGTTGGAGGCCAAGTCTCTATTTTTCGCAATTGTGATAGCGAAAGTATGTCATACTTTTGTCTAGTAGACATGACTAAAAATGTAGGTATCTGTAACATCCTGAATATTTTGACTTTGGAATACGGAATTAAAAATTCAGAATAACCAAAAATCTTTTTCAAAATACATTCATGCCTGAACTAACTCAATTCGATCTGTCGTTTTTCATTTACACGTGGGCTAATAGACGAACGTCTGAGGATACGTCGATATTTGATTTCAAATATTATTTATTCAAGGAGCTATGATTTGCATATGCCAATTATTTTCGAAAAACAACCCTCGAGCATATTTACTTTATAAATAAAGCTATATATCTAAATGTATCACCATTTTGGATAAAACCCATTAAGGGATAGTTTATTAAAACAAATATTGTTCCACTAAAGATATAGCTTTGATTATTTTCTATGCACCTTTATATAGAGTGATAAGCTTTTGGAAATTATTTGCAAAATAATGTCTATTGGTAAAATATTTACTAGAAACCTTAATTACGAAATATAAATTCCTAATAGGCTATTTTCAGGATATGACCTCCTCAGACAAAGTCTAGTCCTCAGGCATAATTTTAGTTGCTTGTTTATTGTTTATTTGTGTGTGTCTAGAATCTGTGCCAAAAGATCTCGATTAAATCCTTTTACCGAAAAGGTTGTCCTCTGTACAAATTCTATCTCAAACCCCCTTCAAATTTCCAAATTTCATATCCCAAAGAAAATATTCGAACATCCTATTCTTTGGGCCACATTTCCCTCTGTTAGCCCAACCCATTCCGCAAAACAAGTTCATTTCCACTCCCTCTACCGTGGCCTTCCTGCTGGGCTTTTTCTGGAAAAGTCCATGTTGCCTCCCCGAGCCCTTTCATTCCTATTGGTTGGTAGTAAAAATAAAGTCTAATTCTTCCCCCATACTGTTTTCGGTGGCGACGTCGCCGCACGCCGCGCCGCTACGACGAGGCCGCTGCGACACCACCGGCTGCCATCTTCCGCTCCCGTCTCACCGGCGAGCTTGCCGGCCATTCCACGCGCATCCTGCTCAACCTCGCACCGCCGCCAGCCATGCAACAGGCTAGTTGTGCATGTGCATGCATGCAAGCAAGTCAGCCACGAGCATGCACCATGCAGCTGGCTAGCTATGCGTATGCCTGCATGCAAGCGGCTAGTCGAGCCTAAGCTGGCATGCGCACCAACCCGCGCGGCCGCTGCAACTACCCCGTCCCTGTCTTCATGGCCATTCAAGACGAGCTCGTGCGGTGAAGCCTATATAAGGGCAACCATAGCCGAATACGCAACCGTCCCTCTCCATTCTTTCTTCTCCTCCTGCTCGTTCTGCATCCTCTCAGCCACTTCCTCCCGCGCACGCGCTGCCGTCTCTCCGCTTGCTCCACCGCGGCCGGCTCCGGCTGGGCCTCAGTTGAGCAAGAGGACGGGTAGGCCGCCGCGCCGTCATCTGAACCCCGAGAACGACTAACTTATCGAACGGCTAACCTCTAACATCTAACATTCGACCCATTGACTCACTAACCCGCTGACCTCTAACTCACTAACCCGCTGACCTCTAACTCGCTAACCCCTGACCCCTAACTTGCACTAACCCGCTAACATTTATTCCTTAACACTGTGTGTTCGTTTGTTACCATCGATCGAACACGTGGTGTGCGAGGACGATCCGCGGGTCGACCATCCCCAGGCTGTACCTCGACGACCGTAGTTCGTGCGAGGACCGTCGCCCGGTACGCCGCTACCCGGCTGCCGCAAGGTGAGCTCCTCTCCTGCTCTTCCTCTTGCTTTTGCTTCCTTACCGCATTCCTCGTCTACCGTTGTTGCCGCGGCGCGGTGACGTCGTGAGGCGCAACACCGTACCCGTTCCTTGCGCGGCCGCCCTCCGCAACGATCGCCGCTTCACCACCGGCCATGCATGCGCCATACAACAAGCTAACCGTGTGCATGCATGCATGCAGGCAGCTCACATGCATGCAACTAGCTAGTCGTGTGTATGCATATGCATGCATGCAAGCAGCTCACATGCATGCAGCTAGCTAGCCGTGTGTATGCATATGCGTCGTCGTCGTTCGGCCGAAACCCCGGCCGGCGTCGCCCCTGTCCGGTGAACCGTTTCGGCCTCCACTCCGCCGTGCCGTCCGGTGCCAAGCAGCTCGCGCACGGCCGACGTCGTGGCCAGCACGTCGTCTCCTGCCGCGGCCGCCGAGTCGTGAACCTCGGCTACGCCCGGCCATCGCGCGCGCTCTGCCGCACAGCCGCCCCCGGCCTCCTCCAGCCCGGCCGAGCCGCGTCACCCCTGCGCCCGGCCGATGCCGTGGCCCAGCTCGTGCCGAGCTGCCCCGGCCGACCACCTCCCTCCCGCGGACATCGGCCAAGCCGCGCGCCACCAACCTCCTGGCCGTGCCGCGCAAACCGAGCCAGCACCGACCCGCCTCCCGGCCGCCTCGGCTGCGCGCCGCCGCCCCTGCCGTGGCACTGCCGCGCCGTGCCGCCATGCTCGGCCGCCCCTCCAGCCGCCTGGCCCGGCCGAGCGCCGGCGCACGCGCGCCGCGCCCCTGGCCGAGCCCGGCCACCACTGCCGCCTTTCCCGGCGCCGCCTCCTGGCCACGCGACGCGAGCAGTGCCGTCCCGGCCGGCGCAGCCTCTCGGCCGAGCGCCGTGGCCGGCACCCACGCTGCCGCGCGCCACGGCCGGAGCCACCCGCCTGCCTGGCCGCAGCCGCCGCGCCGCCTGCGCGCATCCCCAGCCGCGCGCTGTCCCCGGCCTGCACCGCCGGCGCCGCTCCGCCCTGCCGAGCCGCGCGCCGCCGCCCCCGGCCGAGCCGCGCCGCCCGGCCGCCGCACGCGCGCGCCGCGCCACCCGCATGCTGCCACCGCGCGCCCGCAGCCGCCGTGCCGCCTGGGCCGAGCCGCGCCGTTGCCTGCGCGCTCCCAGCCGCGCGCCCGCGCCGCCGCCGGCGCCGCTCCACCCCCGGCCGCGACGCGCCCAGCCGCCCCACCGCCGGCGCCCTCTCGCTCGGCACCCTCCTCTCCTCCCGGCAAGAACAGCAGAGGAAGCAGGAGAAAAGAAAGAGAGAAGAAGGAGAGAGAAGAAGGAAAGGAAGAAAAAGAAAAAGAAAAGGAAAAGGAGGTGGGACCCACTAGTGGGCCCCACATTTATTCTCTCCCCGTGGGCCCCACTTTGACCTAGAACTTGCGAAAGTCTATATTGCCTCCCTCACGATGTCGGGCTAAGCCCATGAAAATCCCTACAAGTCTACTTGATGTCCCTCAACTTCATTGGGCTAGCCGACCTGATATTATATCCACAAGTCCATGTAACCTCCCTTTGGTTCCTCGGACCAAGACCATGAAGTCACTTATAGAAGTCTATACAATGTCCCTACTCATCCATTGGGCTGCCGACTAAAAAGTCGACATTAACTCCCTAGCCGACCTCCCTCATCTCTGGGCTAAAGCCCAAGCCCTCCCAAAACCAAGTCCACATTGCCTCCCTCTTACTTCACAGCCAAAAGAATATTCTTGGGAATATTCCTTTCCAACTTAATAAATTCATTTTCGCATTCCAGAAAATCCATTAATCTTCCAAAATTCATATCTCCTCAACCGTAAGTCCAATTGACTCCGTTCAACTTCCATAATTTTTCTAAAAATGTGATCTATCCAATGGCACAATTAGTTTATAATAGTTATTATCTGCTTTATAGGGTTTTGGATGTTTTTCTCTTTTCGATCGCGTAGTGGATGATCCGGAAATTCTACTGACGCGGGATTGTTGGAAGATATAGGAACCTAAAAGCAAGGCAAGTCACTACGCCCCTTTCCTCGAACATGTTGATCCTATTTTTATAAATGTGTTGATTGCAAATAAAATTGCATGCTAATTATAAAACGCGTACCTACATTTGCTTAAAGCCTTACCTTTGATATTGTTTATCCTTATGTATTTACACACCTTTGTTACCTGAGTATATTACTTTACGCGTGATTATTTACTCACTGCTTAGCCCTGCTTACATAGACGTTATACACTCCATATGTGGGATATGTGGATGTGGTTACACTGATCACTCGATGGGAGTGATTGATAGAGATCGGGTGGAGACATAAGCGCCACCCACAGCATGAAAACCTTTGTGAAAACCCAAAAACTTAATTAAACAAAAGTGATTTCGACTGGGGCGGCACGGATAGAATATGGGTGGTTCTGGGAACGGTAAGCCGCCGACCCTGGTCAGTTAAGGACCGAGTCAAGAAGCTAAGCAGGAAACGAACCGAGTACGACCACACTTCTTGAGTGGGGTTAGACCCGGTGGACTAGGTTATTCTCGTGGGGTGGCACCCCAGACATGGTAGGTTCTGGATATCGGTATGGAAATGTGGAAGTGTGTGGTTTAATGACGTCAAGCTTTATATATGTATGATGTAACCTTCAATCTCGGGAGCGCCAGGACTCCCCTCACAACCGGCTCGAGGTAGGAATGTGGCGCCGGGGGTGCAATGGGGATTCATAGTCCTTGGAGCGGGTGCCGCCATGCGAGGGTAACTGAAAAACCGGGCCGTGACAAGTCTCATGTGTTGGGTGAGTCACGGAGTGTGGGATTAAAAGCGTACATCCACTGCAGTGTGAGTAAATTAAACTATTCGAATAGCCGTGCTCGCGGTTAATGAGCGCCGGGACTTGTATTACTCTTGACTAGCCTCGTCAATTTGTAATATTGCTTAAAATATGATGGGTGTGGAAGGTGTGACCTTGCCTGATATGCAAAAAGGTCATAGTGGTTAAAATTGTGGAAATTGGATGCGAGGGTAAACCGGACCAAGCGAGGCTTGGGGAAGGTGGATGAACCCTCGCAGGTTAATGATAACTTCAACTTAACGTGGTTTTCAGTTAAAACTGTTGTGGGATAGGTTTGTGAAATAATTTGTGAAAACTAGCTTTATGCAAATAAACCAAGCCATCCTTGAACCCCTATGAACATTATATGCATTCTGTAGTGGTGGCTTGCTGAGTACGGTTGGTACTCACTCTTGCTTATTTACATCTTTTAGAAAGGTGTTGGTGTCGACCTGTACATGTGCTATGCTGGCAAGGAGTTACCGAGGACGGTGGAATAGGGACCTAGGTTCACCAGTCGATGCGTGTGGGATAAGATGGACCGCCGCTGCTTCGCTTCCGCTACTTCATTTAGTTGTTTTGGTATTTTGTGTTGCTGTCGACCATGCTTGGTCTATTCGGGTTCCATTTGGGCTACCCTTGTATTATTAATATATTGTAAGACCTGTAAGACGATGTCAGCTTGAGATATGCAACTGTGCCATGTGTGTACCATCTACTGATCCAGGGAATGGTATTGTAATACACATGAGGTTCCCGGTATACAAAACCGGGGGCCCACAGTATCAAAGGTGGAGATGAACTATTCTATGCTATCCTGGCTATAATCTTGAAAATGGAATCGACAAACTTCATGATGATCATTCAGTTCGTAAAATGTTGAATTTTGCAAAGAAAAGCAAGTCAATGAAAATTTATAGTAAGCATCTTGAATAAGGTGTAAGTGCTACTCTAAGATTTGGACAAGATGTCGAAGATAATCATGTGGAGGAGGTACAGTACTTAAAAACAACTTTTGTCCCTTATGTATTTTTTTTTCTAATGTGCTAATGTGTGATACTGTGGTCATTTTGCTATGTTTTCTTTTGTTGTTTGTGCTGCTTGTGCATTTTTTTTCTCATGAGCATGGTACCTTGATAAAGTATAGTTAGTGCTTGATCTTGATCTGTTTAAAATCCCTAATAAGTTTGCAATATAACTTTGTTCACATACATGGCTTGCCCTCCAACCAATCGAGATATTCTTTTGGAACAGAATGAGAACATGTAGAGTGAAAATAGTGATGAGATTGTATTTGTTGATCCATATATTGGTCATATTAATTAGGAGGTGTCAACGCAGCATTGTCCGAGTTCGGGAACCTTCTTGGTATGACCCGATTACTCGATCACAAAATTTGAATAACATCATATGCGTAAGTGATAAAGAATGCATTAGCTATCTACGGATGGATATACATTGTTTTAGAATGGTGTGTTCTTTGGTTAGAGAATTTGGTGGGTTAAGAGATACTAGGAATATGAAGTTGAAAGAAATGGTAGCCATGTTTCTACTTGGACATGATGAGAAGAACCAGGCAATACATTTTGATTTTCAGCAATCACCTGAGACAGTAACTCAAAATTTTCATAAAGTGCTAAGTGTAGTCCTAAAGCTTTGGAAAGTGTTGCTAAAGAAGCCTAAACCAATTAGTTCAAATCACATAGAGAACTTGGACTGCAGAGGAGGAAAAGCTGTCGATTAACATTCTTTATGACATGAATGATTCTTCTTGGAAAGTAGACACAGGGCACAAGTCTGGCTATCTCACATTCATTGAAAAGGAAATGGCTAAAGTACTGCCACGTGCTGACCTGAAAGATGATCCACACATTAAATCGAAAGCGAAGATTCTAAAGAAGCAACTTTCCTATATTTTGAAAATCCAACAGAATGGCCGTGGTTTTGGATGGACAATGAGAACAAGATGGTTACCGGAGATAGAGACATATACATGGGTTGGGCAAAGGTATAATATCTTTATTTTCAATTGCAGTGTAGTTTTTTTAATTTCAAGAGAAGTGTAAGTTTTTTGCTATATTAATCTATGTCAATATTTTTGGCTATGTAGTCTCGTGAAGGAGCTGGTCCTTTGTACATGAAGCCAATGTTGCATTTTGATAAGTTGTGCGAAATTTATGCTAGTGATTTAGCTAAAGGAGGAAATGCTAAAGGCCCTGGAGAGCAACAAGGGGTAGAAGATTTTTCTGTTGTGGATAAGGATGATCATGTTTGCCATCATGTTGATAAAGTTGCTCTTCAACCACATGGTAATGAAAACCCAACTGCCCCAAAGGGACGGAAGAGGGTTTTTGCTGATGTTGATACTCTTGAGACAAGCCTTGGTAATATGTACAACTCATTTGCGAAGTTTCTGGAAACAAAAAAGGAGAATGGTATGCAAATGGCAATAATGAATACAGTTCAAGCTCAGGAGGATACTAAAAAAACCAAGCTGCTTGATGCTATCAAGAAGTTGTCAAACTTTTCTATTGAAGAGATTGTCATGGCTGTTCGCATCATTGGTAGAGATTCTGGGAATATTGCTCTCTTCTTAGCATTGTCTCCTGACTATCATGTGGTATTTGTTCGTCAAAAGCTTGCTAATGTGGAAAAAAAGAATTAGATGCATGTTTGGGGTTTAATTGAAGACTTGTAGTTAATTTTTCTATTCAAGATTGATAGCACCTATTGTGATTTGTTAACCAACATGTGTATTTTCCTTTTCTAAATATGATCTTGTTGACCACTTGAATGCATCATCCATTCTTTTGAATATGGTGCCTGTGGCTTGTTTGGTTGTTGGTGGCAATTGAGTTGTTGAATCGTTGGTTTTATTATTTTAGTGAAAATTGTTTTCATTGTTTAATCATTCATATAAATACACGTATTTGATTGAAGGAGCAAATGAGTTAAATAGTCTATGGGCATTTTAGTAATGTTAAACTTTAATCCCATTTCCACTCCCACTAACCAAGCTGAGGTTTTAAACACCCCTTAACATTCTCACCTATAATCTCCATCTTAAACCAAATAAGGGATGGAGACTAAAAATTCAACTCCCATAACTAATCCCACGTAAACTCCCCCTCTCTAAACTCCTATTCCCCTTCCCTAATTTTGCCAAACAGGCCGTTAGGTTTCTACTCTTAAAAATTGTTTCTTTCTTGTGTGCAGCAGTTGGTCTAATGGGGGAGATGAATGCCACCGGTGGTGATGCAGCTCATCATGCATACGCCCATCAGCCCCGGCGCCGTCTTCCCGCTACACGAGCAGTTCCACCATCTCGCCTACTGCATCCACTCCAATCCTTCCTGGGGTAAGGAACCTAACCCTTGCCTGCCTGCAACCCCATCAGTCTTCTCCGGTGCACCTCCTGGGCTGGAGAAGACGAGCGTCACGACAGTTCCACTGACAATGTCGACGAGGAGGAGGAAAGGGAGAGAAGAAGGGAAATAGATGAGGTGATGACGTGGGTTGTTTTATTTTTAACCGGACACTCATTGACATTTAAGTCCTACGGTTTTTTCTGACTTAAATGCTACGCCAACACCATGTCACGTCAGTCAAAACCATCGTTCAAACCATTTTGATATCTTATTTTGCGCTGATTTTATAAGTTGAGAAATGCGTTATATCTAATATTATGATTCAAAGATTAATTTCAGACTCGACGACAAACTGAGATATGTTCCAGACCCGTTTATCGTCTTGCTTGCTGCTGGCCCGGCTGTTGGCTGCTGTTGTTTGCACTGTAGGCTTCGTGCCTTTGAGTGCTGCTGTTGGCCTGTTGCTGCTGCTGGAATACTGTCATTTTTTTCCTTCATCTATTTGTATTAGGGATGTCTACTCCACGTTCTCCTGCCCTGATCTAGTTTTCATCCTTCGACTTTTAAACCAGCCAATTTACATCCTTTAATTAAAAACTCTAATTTACATCCTCACTTAGTTTCAAGGTGGTTTTATCGTGTATTTGTGTGTAACTCTCCGATTTTTGGGCCATTAAAAACTTTTTTTTAATGAAAATCCTATTTTTGAAAAAAAGGTTCTTTGTATGTGATTAAGGATTTAAGTGCCAAAAAGATATCAAATAAAATCGTTCCTTGAGAGCCCAATAATCTCAAACCAAAAATTCATATTCGAGCTCAAACCTCGGGATTCAAAAGTTTAAATTTGTATTTCCCTCCAATCATTTCAATCCGCTCCTCTCAAAATTCAAAATTGTCCACCAAATATCAATCTCTCCCCTTGAATACCCTTCCTTGGCCTCCCCTTAATTTTTGTGAGTTCAAAATATCAAATTTGAACTCAAATACCCATTAAGATATCCGAAATTCTTTGGGCAGTTCTCCCTTCCTTTCCCTTCTGGCCCACACGGCCTCTCTCTCCTCTTCCTTTTCCTCTATTCGCGGCCCAGCTCCCGGACACAGCTGCTGGCCCAGTCCGCCTCCTTCCGGCGGCCGTAGGCCCACGGCCCACTCGGGCTCATCGCAGCTCCACGCCTCCCATCCTGCTGGGCCCGCCCGTCAGTGACACTATCCCCGTGCGGGCCCACCTGTCAGCTCCATCTCTCCGTCCCATGGTCGTCTTCTTCCCCTCCCGTCGCGCGCGCTCTCACTCTCGAATCCTCTTCCTCTCACTCTCTCTCGCGCCCTTCCCGCGAGGCGCCGTACGCGCGTTCGTCGATCCATCACTTCGCCGTCCCGTCCGCCAGAGCCTCCTTCGCCCAGCTTACTCATGTGATTGTACCGGTAACTAACTGATGTGTCTTTGTTTCTCTGTGCAGCCTGCAAGTACCCAAGCGATTTAACCGCAACGAAGCAGCTCAGCTTCAGCTCGAGTCCTCGACCAACAGGTAAGTGTTGAGGGGGAAGCTCGAGTCCTCGTCGCCTTCTTCGCTCGGAACGACGGCTTCGCTCGCCGCACGTTCCCCTCTCCCCGGTGTTCGCCGGCGCCATCTTAGGAGCTTCCTGGCCGCTGGATCCGGTGGCCACGACCTCCAGGCCACCGAAGCTTGTGGCCGGCGTTCCACGCTTGATGAAGGTAGGGAGGCGGCAGCTGGCGAGGAAGACGGCGCCGGAGACAGAGAGGAGAGGAGGCCACCGCCGGTTGAGGCTTCTCCTTCCCGGCATCAGCCGTCGCCCGCGCCAACGCCGCCCTCCGGCGCAGCGCCAAGTCCTTTCTCCTCCTTCTCTAGTCGCTCGGGCCCACATCTGGCAGCTCCGTCTCCACGCTGCACCCGTGCTCTCGGCACCTCCGACATCCGCAGCCGGCTCAACCCGCCGGCAATTTGAATGTAGTATTTGATTAGTACCGCCTCGGCGGTGTAGGGAAGCAGTTATCAATTTAAAAGGTTCATCTGTTCTTACCAGTCCTCCTCGGATAACTAACCTGTTTCTTGTTTCATTTGTCTGATTGTCTCTTGCGCAGGTGCAGGTGCGTCTTCCTCGAGCTTCCGCTTCCGCTTCCGCTTCCGCTGCTGCGCGCCCAGGTAAATGTGATGGCGTTGGTGGTGGTCGGGACGGGGAAGAGGACACGTGGCGGGTGGGGATTCGGGCCCCGTCGGGTCGGCGGCAGGTCGCCTGACGAAGCTAGGTGGGACGTGAGGTAAGATATCAAACCTAACAACACAGAAGTAGTAGTGGTCGCACCACTAGTGTCTTTTATAGTAGTGTAGATATGTGCCAAAAACAAGAATTTAATTTTAAGCACGACACATAATGTCNTTTCGAATAAAGGCATGGTCATCAAGAAATAACTTTTATCACTATTTCTTATTATAATATATATAAATATCAATAAATATATGATTTTATTGAAGTAATTTTTAAACCAATTTATACATATGGTCACTATATTTTCAAGACAAATATTTCAGATATTATTTGTAGTCAAAGTTTTTAACGTTTGATAGTAACCTTGTCCAAAACGACAAGTATTATTAACCCGGAGGGAGTAGCAATGTGCTTTAGAATATGCAGGTGGAAACTTATGCTCTCAACCTTTATATGTTTATATCTTTAAAAATGTATATATAATCGCCGTATCGCTGTTTTCATGTTTTTGAAAATTTCCGTATTTTCATACCAGTATCGTGTATCATGCAAGCGTGTTACCGTGTATGTCCCTTTCATTCCATGGGTAAGAAATACCAGATTCACACCATTAAATTATTAGCATATTAACTATAAAAAATAAAATAATTGATTTAATTTTTAAAAGAAACTTCTATATAAAATGTTTAAAAAAAGCACATCGCTTAGCAGTTCAATAAACGTGTAAAAGGATGAGGTAGTAGCTTAGTGGAGAAACTGATTCAAACGGCGCCTTAGTATTGGCAAAATCTTGCATGCTCTCGATTTATTCTTATCGAGCGACACATGTACGGACCGTGCTGATAAGCTCTACCGTAAAAATAGAATATTTACTCAAGTGCTAATGTCAACACCCACCAATCCACATCTTTCCTAATCTTTTTTCTCATGGAACCTTTGACGATTTATATTTTCTAAACCATGTATTATTTTAAAATTTTGTTTGAACCATCGTACTCCACTCAAAATATATAACAAAATGCGTCCAATATTGAATGTATTCAAACATTCAAAAGTACTTAAATCGTAGAAGTAACTAAGCTTACAATAGAAGTAACTTTGCGTAGCATTGATAATAAACATAGTGGATGATATTGAAATAAGGGACTATGTAAACTAAAATGTGGAAAAGATTCATGAGGAAATATAATTATTTTCTTTATCTCAATGTAATAATTATATTCTTTTTGGAGAAATGTAATTTGGCATCATATAGGAAGTAATTCTTCATGGTATTAAAAGTAACTGCACTGCTAGGGCAAAATAACTTAAAAAATTAGAAGTCACTATTCATGGTATTAGAAGTAATTGCAACTAGAGGGAAGGAACTCTGAAAAAAAAACTAACTCTCTACAGTACCAGAAGTAACTCTACTATTTAAAGGAAGTAACTCTTCGTAGCATTGAAAGTAACAACGCTGCTGCAGAAATAAATAATCTGAATATATTCAATATTGGACTCGCTTTGTTATATATTTTCAGTAGAGTACGATGGTTCAATCGGATCGTAAAAACTATATACGGTTTAAAAGATACAAACCGTCACTGGGATGATGTTGTCTTCAGTTATTTCCGACATGACGGTTGTCTTGAATCCTATCGGGCGTGCCAAAAGCGTGTTGATGCAAAAAAACACGGTGGCCTGGGAGATCTGCTTAGCTCCAGTGCAGGTCCAAATCTTAGAAACAGGTTAGCTAAGTTCTGTGGTAACTTAACAAGCCATACCTCCAACTGAAGATCGAGACCAACGCCCAACTTGAAGCAAGAACTCGTCGAAAAGTAATAAGAAAAAAGAGTGGCGATGCGCCGAAGGTGTTTATTGAACTGTCCTCTTTTACATAGACCTCGGGCTTATATTTATACCCGTATGTACAGACTTTGTCCTTCTCGGACACTATTCACAACTTGTATAAACAAACAAGTCTTAGGTGGACTATTACCACAATATTACAAAAAAGAAACTAACTCTTATTCCTAACTAATAGACACAATTGCCTTATCTGGACTGAATTCCTAGCTGGCAACATCTTCAAGCCCTTCTCCGAAACCAACATGAAGCTAGGCTACCCGTATCGGCTTAACCGAGTCCGATTCAAATTACCCGTATCAGCTGCCGAGTCCGATTCCACATCGGCCGATACGGCTCTAGCCGATGCGCTGTTTGTTCTTGGAAACCGCTTTATTCCTTCAAATCCATTTCGGATCCAATCTTGATCGTTGGCCTATCTTTACCAAATTTTGCTGTTAACAATAAGCCATCAAAGATTTTAAAAGTACTAGTATGCAATGGTACTAGACTCTGTTAGCATATGAACTGCATGGTACTAAAAGTGGATGTGCACTGTGACACGTCATTTATTTTTTAACAAAGCTACGCCTGAGGGAAAGACGTGATGTTTCTATTTTTTGACAAGTACATTGTGTCGCTGCTTAAGACTAAAACGCTATCACTCTTGTTGTAGTCACGTCCCTTAGTATTAGTCAATTTATTGTACATTACCTGACTAGTTATAACAAATTTGTAGTTTTTTTCTTAGTGTGTGCAAACTTGTAAGTGAACAAGAAGGGATCATTATGTTTACTAACTTCCCATGAAATCCTGATCCAGACACCATTGTCATCGGTATTAACTTTTGCACATTACTGGCAGGCAGCTCTATGAGTTAGAGCAGCATCTTGACCGCTTCCTGAAGTCTGCATTGATTGTTAAAATCAAATTTCCTTTTGATCGGTTAACAGTTCGGAGCATACTTATTTAATCTGTGAGTGCATCAAATGATCAAAATGCACCCAAGGATCACTCAGGTACTGGCTATCTGTCGGACCAAGGGACTTCCAGCTATCTTCAGCTGGTTGTGCAAACTCAGCCCTCTATGCTATTGTCATTGAAAGTCCATCCTTGCCAGTACCAGCAGGCTGCAAGGTGATCACATCATCGATACCGATAAAATCTCCACAGTTTGCAGTCATGAAAATTGTAAACTACCTGCCAAATGTATGTGCTCACCAAAGTGGAAGGCGAAGAAAACGGTGGGTATACCGGCATCTGGTTGGATGATGAGGGTTTTGTTGCTGAGGATTCCAACATGAATGTTGGCGTTGTGACACAAAGCAAGGAGCTCCACATGCCCCGTTTCGACAAGATCCTTAGTGGGTGCACCGCGAAACGGGTTCTGACCCTTGCTGAGCAGCTAGTGGCAGATGGAAGGCTCAGTGGGATCAGTTCAAGGAATGTGAGTGTCCAGGAAGGGAAGGCTGCTGATGAAATGATGCTCATTGGTAGTGGCGTTCTTGTCAAAACTGTTTTTCAGTGGGATGATCAGATAATTGGCTCAGGTAAAATGAATTTCGCTCTTGAAATTCAGCTAGCTATCCTTATTTGTTTCTAGGAGACTATGATGCCTTTTGTTTTCAATAATGTTTGTCATGCAACTAAATAGTATTATTTTCCTTGCATCACCAGCCAAGACCATTTGTCTTTTCTGTGTTTGTTGGCACCACTTTCAATACCATCTTCGCACGATATTTGCATGAAAAAGAAGTTGGATGCTCCTTTTGTTTCAGAGAGATTGTCTTGTTCTGATTACCATTCCTCGTCTTAGTTAATCTTCACTTGATTGATACATGGGTATCTACCTTATATAATACATTGTTGTCATCCACTCAATTGACATCCATACTAGTATGTTTTAAGATTTTTTAGAACCATTTTGCTGCAACCACAGTATGATTAGAGCAGTCCAACGTTTCAAAACACTGTTTCCTCTAGGCTTTCTTAAGTTGACTACGGTTTAACAGTCCACAGTATTGTGCAAATACATTTGTGGATTACACATTTAACAAGCTGACTTTTTTTATTCAAGAGCAAAAACAACATATCACCCTTATATGGAGAATCAGATAAAGAAATGCAGTAATCTTCTTTTTTTGTTGTAAATATATTTGTACCTTTTTAATAATCATGTACCAAAGTAGGACTACTGTTTTCCCTAAAAAGAAATTAACTCTGTATCATGAAATTCTAGCATCATATTATATTGCTATAGGTAAGAATGTCCAACAAGTTCGCCGGGCCGGCAAACTGTCGGCCAGAGTATATTAAGAAAGTCCAACAAGTTCTAGTTGAAGCCATGTCCTAGTAGTTGACATGAGAGTGGTAACTGGTGACAACCTTTGAGTATTTGTTTAGTAACTTTGATCTTGCAGTTTAACACAGTCGGATTTGATAGGACTCTGAATAACTTAAATTATGCACCAAAACACTGATAATCTGAATTGAGCCCTTTAACAAGTTCCATCTTTGGATATAATTCCAGTCATGCTGATTACTGTGTTTCCTATCTCTTTTCAGAGAGAAGGGATGTTCATAACAGTATGTGGTTTACTATCTGTCTAAGAGGTGCTCACGATTCACGAAACTATTAAGCAGAGTAGGATCTTGTCTTGAAAAGTGCTATGACAACAGATATGTAAAATCAAAAACTTTTGCTCATATAGATTGAAGAAAGTCTTGATGAATTCCATGCATCTGGAACCAGAAATCAAAATTACATGGCCATGTACTCTAGTGTTTTTGGTGGAATTACCACAAATCCTTCTGCAATGGTGATACCAATCGACGATCACATGGTCCACAGAGGACATGGTGTTTTTGATACTGCAGCTATTATGGATGGGTGAGATCTTTGCTTCAATCAACTATGCCAACCCCCCAAAAAAACAGATACCTGACTATCAATAACAAATTTGTAGTATTTTTCTTAGTGTGTGGAAACTTGTAAGTGAACAAGAAGGGATCATTCTTTTTACTAAATTTCCATTCAGTTCTGATCCAAACACCATTATTGTCAATATTAACTTTGTCATATTATTGTCAAGCACCTCTATGAGTTAGAGCAGCATCTTGACCGCTTCCTGAAGTCTGCATCGATGGCCAAAATCACGCTGCCTTTTGATCGGTCAACTATTCGGAGCATACTTATTCAAACTGTGAGTGCATCAAAATGCACCCAAGGATCACTCAGATACTGGCTATCTGTTGGACCAGGAGACTTCCAGCTATCTTCAGCTGGTCGTGCAAACTAAGCCCTCTATGCTATCGTCATCGAAATTCCATCGTTAAATTCAGCTGGTTGCAGGATGCAAGGTGATCACATCATCGATACCGATAAAATCTCCACAGTTTGCAGTCATGAAAAGTGTAAACTACCTACCAAATGCGCTCACCAAAGTGGAAGGCGAAGAAAGCGGTGGGTATACCGGCATCTGGTTGGATGATGAGGGTTTTGTTGCTCAAGGCTGCTGATGAAATGATGCTCATTGGTAGTGGCATTCTTGTCAAAACTGTTGTTCAGTGGGATGATCAGATAATTGGCTCAGGTAAAAAGAATTTCGCTCTTGAAATTCAGACAACATAATTGGCTTTTTGTTAAATAATCAGTGTATTTGTGTTCATCTAGGCAACGGTTTGACACAAGACAGGAGTAATTATATTTATGGCGTCATATTTTACACAAGTATTGTTATGCAGATGAAAACCACCTATATAAGTCTCAATTGTGTGCCTAACAAAAGAAGATGGAAAGGATCATCCTGATTGGAAAAAAAAAAGGATTGAAAGGAGCACGCAATTAGTAACTGATCGATGTATAATATATATACATTGTATATTAGTTTTTTTGGCGAGTAGTAATAGATGACGGGATTCATGGCACCCAAGCGTGGAATTGAAGAGCTCGTCGTCCTGTTGTGTTTGGTTCCCAAATGGATGTTGCGTTGTGTTGGTGGTGTGCTGCATTCATCCGGCCGGTGTTTGTTTGGATCGGTGCTATATATATGCAAGTACGCATTTGCCAGTTTGCTGCTGTTTTCTTGCTAAATTGGCATTGCAAATGCTTTCGATATTAAGGCCAATATATCTTCTGGAAGGTAACTGCAGTGATAGCAGCGATCGATGTTGACATGTTGTATAACAAAATCATGAGCATGCCAAAGACAGTGATCTCATACCTTCTTCCCTTGGTCTGGGTTGTTAGGTTATGTAGGCTACAGTTGTTCATAGGTTGTTCGATCGTAAAAGGCCAAATAATCGATTAGTAGTATGTCAGATATTGGCCTTCTTCCTATGACTCATCCTAGATTCACGCTTGTCAATTCCGGTAAAAAAAAAAAGGTTTTTTCACGGTCCCATCACACCAATCTAAGCTCTCTGATCATCATTTTGATGACAATCTCTGAGCAGTTGTTTGGATCAGATCCTGAAACAAGAACGCCCAGTTGAGTACACCACAGTTTGATTACAGATAAAATAAAAATGACGACAAGTTGGTCTCTGCAACCAAATCAATATCTATAGATGATTTATGCAGCTGACAACAGTATTCTGCATAAATAATTTCGAGTGTACAAAGCTGCTTTAATTAAACAACAAAGGCGTTCTATGTTTGCCCACATCATGTTTTGAGGAAACACATTTAGTAATCTCGAACTGATCTGGCATGAGAAGAAAGAACAGCACTAAGAGCAGCATGGTGATTTGGAGATCGCTAACAAATGGGCTGGTACTCGTCTGGCTTCTTCATCCAGTGTACCTTCCAATCTCGAGAGTGGGACGGTTGGGATGTGCAACCGCTGCAGCCCTGATGTCACCATAGATATCGAGCTGCCTCCACCATGGACCGTCGAGTTTGAGATCGATAGACTTGAGGGCTGAAAGATGGTGCAGCCCCACTACCAGACCACCATGGATATCGAGCTGCCACCTTGCAGACAACTGGAGTTTCAGCCTTTGGAGCTTTGGCATGGCTCCTGGTTCAAACATCAACCTCCAACCTCCAAAAGTGAACTTGCGTAAATTCTGGAAGCCTTGGCCGCTGATGACCTGCCTCAAGTTGGGGACGTCATAAACTTGCAAGGTAAGAGATTGCAGCAGGGGTAAACTTGCAAGGATCTCAAGGCCTCCCACTCCACCAACAAATACACACAGGCGGGTGAGGTTGACGAGCGATGCAAATTGGCTTGGTATGGTAGGGAACTCATCGTAAATGACAAGTCTCCGTAGAGGGGGAATGGAACCACACGAAATCATCAATGAAGCTATGACATCAGAGCTGCTCCATCCCCATGTAAAACACAATGATTGGAGGCTGCAGTTGAGGAGCTTGGAGAGAGAGGAGATGCATGCTGTCTTGTGGCCCTCGTTACTGTTATCTTCGTCGAAATCTGGCCTACAGATTACGATTTCTCTCAGTTTGCTCAGCTCACCTAGCCCATAGATAGATTTTACAGATGATGTATCTAGATTAATAGACGATAGCACCTCCAGAGCTTGCAGATTTCCTATTCCGTCAGGCAATGGCACTTGAAAAGGGATGAGAAGGTGCACCAGTTTCTGTAACTGGACAATGCTTGCAGGTAGTTTCTCAATATGAGTTCCTAACAGATCAAGTGTTTGTAGATGCTGCAGCTTACCAATCTGTTCTGGGAGCTTGAAGATACCTCCTTCGATTCTCAAGTACTTCAGTTCACAAAAATGTCCAATATATTTAATATGCTTGTCCTCCAAATGAACTTTTATATCCAGCACACGCAGGACTTGACATTTTGCAAATTCTGAAGGGACTACTGGCAAACTTTCAGACTCAAACATATGCAATGATCGGAGATGGGATAGGTCCTTTGATGCTTTAGGCATCTCTAAGCCTTCAGAAAAGCCACTTTGCAGGGATAACCGGCGAAACTTATTTAAAGTATAGTCACAGGGGTCACTATTATTCAATACAGTAACAAAATTCTCTTCCTTAGCTTGTAACACAATAAAATCGAGTACGACGTCGTGTATTCTGCAGAATTTTACTGTGGTGCCACCTGCCCCAATCTTTGTCGGTTGTATCATGCTTCTGTTTATAAGCTCACGCAAGTGGTTTTCTCCCAGCTGCTCCATACATTCTCTTCTCTGTCCAAGAATTAATCCTTCAGCTACCCAAAGCCGTATCAAACGTCTAGCATCAATATCAGAATCCTCTGGAAAGACACTTAAATATAGCAAGCACGTCTTCAGATAGTGAGGAAGATCAAAATAACTGAGAAACAGTATCCTCTTCATTTTGTCAACAGAAGAATCTTTCTCAACTGCAGAAGAAATAGAGTTCTTTATTTTGGTCCACGCTTCCACTGTTCGATTCTTATTGGACAATAACCCAGCTATACTGATAATGGCTAATGGCAAGCCACCACATTTCTTCAATATTACACTGGCTACTTCCATCAAGTCTTTCGGGCAATCTTCGCAAGAAAATACTCTTCTAAAAAGTAAATTGCGGGAGTTGTCTTCACTTAGAGGCATTGCTTCATACATATGCCCCACAAAGTCATGACAGCAAGATTTTGCTACATCTCTAATGCGTGTTGTAGTTATTATTCTACTCCTATTTTCATTGGTAGGTAAGGCTGATTTCAAATGTTCCCATGCATCTATGCTCCAGATATCATCAATGACGACGAAGTACCTTCATGGAAATTTTGTGGGAGTTGCATTAATAAGGCTATGCCGTGCTTTGCAAATACTTGTACTGTATTATTGTTTCCAATGCCAAAATATATATATATCATATTTTTTCACTAAGCACAAGTTAATAAGGTGTAGTGGCATTGGGGTGTGGACATAGGAAAATTGCAAAATCATTAAAAATTGCGTTAACTTTGGTAAATATAGTGTTTGCCGATGCATTACCAAAATAGCCATTACTAGCAGTTGGTCATAGCGGCCAGGCTTGAAGAGAAAATTTTAGGAGCTAATGTGCATAGTTTTTTTGGTACATGCACTATTTTGCAGTTAGTTTGCTATTAAAGTCATAAAACAAAGGAACTTCATAGTGTTTTTTTTTCTTTTTGAAAGTTGGGACCATACCCCTGGTTAGTTAAGCATACATATACTCTATGGGCTTGGACAATATAACCATCCATAGTTCCGAAGTCCTAATAATTCGTAAAATTTTAATTGATGTTGAAGAAGAAATTGGGGTTAATTACCTCTTGTCTTTCAAGTTCTTCCTCAACGTCGGTATAAGTTGTTCCATCTCCCAGTCTTTTGACTTTTCATACTCGCTCTCGTTAATCTGAAAGAGTATGTCTCTAAGAAGCTTCTTGATATGAGGAGCTCGAGATACAGAGATCACCGCCCGACAATCAAATGATTCATCAATCTTGTGATACACCTCCATAGCTAGAGTAGTCTTGCCCGACCCTCCTGTTCCAAAGATGGACACCACCTTCAGTTGCTTCTCTTCACTCTTTATCCAGCCAATTATCTGTTCCCGAGGCTTATCAATGCCAACAAGGTTTTTCGCCTGCTCATACAAAGCAGGTGCTCGAGGGTCTAATTGAATATGTCGGGATGAAGTGGTGAGCTGATCTTCGATCTTATACCGTTCACGCCTCTCTTTCTCTTCAAGTACGCGGGCCTTGAGTTGTTTGATCTCATCTCCAATCTGATGGTTCTCCCACAGCTTCTTCATCTTGCGCACGCCCTTGCGCACGAAACTAGCCTTGGCATCACCACCACTGTGTTTTCGCAGGAAGCGGTCGATGCAGTCCTCGATGTCGTAGGATAGCTCACGCACCTTGTTCCTCCACTCCTTGGTCTGCACATCGATCTGGTCGTCGTCCATGTCTCCCAGCCTCTGCAGCACGGCGTCCATGCTGCCCAGCTCATTCTTCATCCATTGGATCCCGCTCTTGACGCCCTTGAGATGGCTGTACTCGTCGGTGAGCAAGGAAGCCAGCTTGCCGATGACGGAGTTCATCGCCCCAGAGGAAGCGCTCACCGCCGCTCCAGCCATCTCGAGCTCACCGACGACGCCGCCGCCGCCGCCGCCGCCGCCGCCGTGTGGGTGTGGAGTGGTGTCTGGTGGAGAGTGGTAGGTGGAAAACTGGAATGATTCTTCTCCAGCTGGAAAGGTTACAGGAGGACAATAATTTGAGGGGCCTCTCCGCCTCTGCAATCAATTTCTGGACCCACACGCTGCCGACGCATTTGACTACTTTTTTCTTTCTTTTCCTTTTTTATTTATGGCCAGTCAATAAAAATGACCGATGTGAGACTGACCAGTGAGTCAGTGACCACTCCCAAGGTACATCCATGGCAGCCAACAAGGAATATGCTTCAAATTTGCTCGAAATTTGCAGTGATTTTGAGGTCAGAGGTTGTTTATGTATACCATACTTTGTATATGCTCGGAATTTCTTAAATAAGCAAAAATATGCTTCATGATCGCATACAACCGATTGTTTATGATTTCTAATAAGACAAGCAGTGGATCACAGGGAGAGATGGGTAATGAGATCACAGCATCTTGCGAACTCAAGCTGGAGACGACATAAGAAAAGAAGAGGAATTTGCTCCGTTTATGTCTTGAGGCAAGATCGGTCTTGTAATGTTCTACCGATACACAGTTGCTGGTAATGAATACATCAATATGGGCATCTGACTTTCCAAATGTAAAAATTTAAGTTTCTCAAAAAATGGAGATGATGCCGCCGCTGCCGCCAGGACTTTGTCTATTCAAATGCTCACAAAAGCCTGCATGAGTTTTGTGTCAATTGTAATGCCGATAAGCTTGAATCTGATCAGACAAAATAAGACACCCCCGTAGGGAACAAAAAATCAAAAGCAAGCAATGTCTCACCTGACACGATTTTTGTCGTCACAAAAGAATGGTGTTGATGACTGATAATCATCTGTCCCAAAGTACCTATCTCCAAACTCACCCATCCCGGGGATGACGCGGAAATCATCATTCAGACCAAACTCGATTTCTGATGTCACGATCTTCACTCTTGGAAATCTCTTGCTGACCACATGCACTCCTTGGGGAGCCTGGAACAATTCCAACAGTTTTTGTGATAAACCCAATGGTTATCAACCGCCACACAATAACAGCGAAGGTGATAAGTTCCAACACAGCAAACATGTACAGCAATGGTGATAAGTTCCAGACTACACTTCGAGAAAACAAAAACATGTATGTCACGGTAACTTGTAGAGAGTTATCCACTGTGCCCTCCATTAACTGTTCAGCAATTTGCCAAACAACAAATACAGAAAGTTGAAAAATGCAGTAGATATGCTCATGAGCTAGCAATTGTTGTCACCAAACCAGTACAAGTGAAGTATTGCAGTAGGCAGAGCAATGCATAAATAAGATTTAGCTTCCACTAAAGGACAATCTTGTAAGAGGAAAAGGAGACAAAAATATATATCTATTATTGTACTAAAATCATCATATTATGAGCTTCAATAGAGAATATAGGCAATCCATGCAAATCAATAAATAATGTATATACTCAAATAAATGAATCCAAAGTCAGCACTTCAGTAGACTTACTGATATAAGATTCAGAAAAATAATATTTGTTTCCTGTACACCCTTTTTCAAGAGTAGAGATATAGCTTGAACAGCTGAATTTCCTGGTATGATGAAGAAGATAAGACTATATGAGATGAAATGAATATCCAACAGTTGAGCAGGTGCACGTAATTTCAGCAAGTCAATACACAAACAATGTACATTATATGCATGAGATACATTAAGAACATCACAGATGACACGTGAAATAGTTTGAAAAGGGACAATTTGCCAAACTAATTTTGTTGCAGAAGTACAGAATCCCCACATTGGTTTGCTCTCTTTTACATGAGATAGGCAGAGGCAGAAGTGCTCCAGTGAGCACAAAAACAAAATTCATGTAACGACAGAAAGGATATGAGAGAATCATCAACAGACCTGTTCCCAGTATGGGATCCAACAACAGCACATGCCTGTTTGCAATATCTTTCGGTAAATTGTGATAGATTAGCTGCAGGAATCAAGAGCTTAGTAATTTGACTAACTCCAATAAATAATGCCAAAAGTATATTAAACCAAACCTGCTTGCCATTGTCTCCTTCCCTGTGAATAAGAATCTTCCCAATAATTAGTTCTGCTACGCGGTGGTGGTGTGGCCGTCCGCGTAGCGTTGCTGTTCGTAGCGGGGCTCGTGCTTCGCTTGCGTCAGTTGCAACGTGTACGAGTCAGTAGGCTAGCGTTGCTCTTCCTTAGTCAGTAGTTGGTAGGTTAGTTAGTTTAATTAAATAATAAATAATAAATAAAATAATTAGTTCTGAAGAATAAATAAAATTTTTGTTCTTCTTTGCTTTTTCTTACAGGGTTTGATGCTTCAATGTGAGCTGAGACGTCAATCTGCAGGAAAAAAATAACACTTGTAGTTTCTGATCCATTCATTCTTGCAGTTTTGCTCGTGTCCTGATGATTGATGGCCTCACCCGCTACAGCCGACATCCCCTCGGCCTTTCCTCCTCGCGCACAAGAAGGTCTTCACTGTCTTCCTCTTTAGGTTCTGGTTGAATTCGCGGGTTGGGGCCTGCTGATCGTGTTCCTGCGGCTGTCGTCTCCTACCCTTGGGTTCAAGTCAAAGATGGTACCTTTTTTCTTTGAAAGCCATCTGTCAGTGAGTCAGTGTGTAGCTTCAGGGTATTAGTGCGGTTATCCGTTCTTGTTTGGCGTACTAAAGTTTTTCATCAATTCTCAAGTTTTCCAGGGATCGATTTCAGGAGCGCATGCACTTCTATCGTGCAGTCTGGTCTTGAAGTTTGCATGTTTGTTTATAGTTGTTCAGCCCACATAGATGTTGATGAACTGAACTATTTCTGAAGTGATAAGGGATGTACATATTTTCCTGATGCAGATGTTCAGGGAGTAACTGAACTGAATTGTTTCTGAACTGCTTTAGAAACTTTTAGTTTTAACGATGAACTTCCTTGTCCAAAAATGTATTGTGGTTGTGTTCTGTGGCTCTTTGGTGCAGTGACTGAATCTGATGATGATCCTTAGTGATGGGCTGATGCAAATGTGATGCCGGTTTCTTTACTAAAAATGCTGCAATGTAGGACATTGATTTAACTGATTCTGATGCTGCAGCCTGCAGGAAACTTAGAAGTGATAGAAAGCAATCCTTTTGGCAGTGTTGCCGAGTGGATTGTAGGGAACGATAAATAGCTTTATATAAATTTAGTGCTAGTAAAAGATTACCCCTGAAGAACAATAGAAAACTCAGTTGCAAGTTCTGCTGTCATGTATCGTGACATCATACCACTGCAAGTATTGTTCTTCTGTATCTTCTCCAATGGGTTTACAATGCTATGAGTTACTCAAGAGATCTATGTTAATGGGTGTATCTATTATCAGGGTTTGTTGGATTTTGATCATGAGAGCGTTTTTGTTGTAAACTGAGTCCCTGATCACATGCCTTCTTGGACTTTATAGGAACATCTCCATCTATGTCTTTCTGGAATATGCATTCCGGTAGAACTAATGCAACTTCAATAGAAATGTTCACCTCTGTGCCCTGCAATTAACTCACAGTATCCTCTATATGTTCTTAATTTGGGTGTGTGATAAAATACAAAAGGCTCAGTGCTTTCCTGTACTAGTAAGTGTTGGTTTTTTTTTCCTATCAAAGCCATAGCAAGCAGTTAGAGTCAAACAATAGCAACTGTAGATAAACAAGGAAACGACTTAGAGAGATATTTGTGATCAAAATTCATGGACTTAGGATCAGGGTTTGCATTCTCAAAATTGAAGTTTTGAAAGAACCGAAATCACCGAAATTTCAGAAATTTTGGTACTTTCTACCCGAAATTATTTGAAAATTTGATGAATTTTGAATGAATTTGAATAAACTTTGACCAAATTCACAAAAACTTTGGAAAAAACCGAGAATTTCGGGCGAGATATGTGCCTGCCGATGGGGGACGAAATTACTGAAATTTCGTTCTGAAATTGCAATCACTGCTTGGGATCATCTGAATATAAGAGTTCCAATCCTCAGCTATTTCAATTATTGATTGTCAGACATGTAACTCTAGTGTCCAAACTAAAGCAGCAATATCAGGGTGTATGGGCTGGGCTGGGCTTTTGTTAAGTGAAGTTTCGTCAGAGCTTTCTTTTAACTGTAAGATTAATTATCAGGCTTCTATTCGTTGTCCAGTTTAGGAACTTTCAAAACCATTTTTATCCTTGCTGCTCGACTCCGGCCAACTTATTAATTTTGAATTATATATATACTGCTTTGTTTTGGGGAGTTATATATACTGTTGTGGCAAGGGTCAAACTCTCCATGCCCGATAATTTCTATCATAATCATTATTTAGTACTACAGTACTCTTCTGTATTATAGTCGCAATATTCACACAACATGCTGTGTAAACTTGGTTGCTATTGATGAACAGAACAGTAACTAGCTACTACACAATATGCACACATCTGTGGGGTATTTGTGGCATTGATTCTTTAGGTTCTGAAACAAAATATTGTTACATCTTCATATTTAAATGGTAATTTTGGTAAATTCTATGTATGCAGCACTTTGTTCATGCTTATAAATTTGATAATCCTCTCGCGAATATGGAGGCTATTTTTTCCTACAAGATCCGGAGATTGGTGGCCATAAGCAATTGTTATCCTTACATCTGTTGCATTTAAAGAAGACATCCGTCTTGTCTTTTGGGGGCTTATCAAATAGGTATAAAACATGTTAAAAATTGAAGTTGACACCATTTTATGGTAGTCCCTAGAGTGTATTCGTTATGGATAGAGACGATATAAATATGAAACTTGAACTTGATTTTATTCCTTACAATATGTGATGGTAATTTGTTTTTCAGAAAAATGGAGGAGGTGCTAGTACCCCTCGACTTCTGTGATCAAGTTAAAGTTGATTTCTTCAAATTCTGGAGGCTGGTACATCATGGGATCATGGATTCTGCATCTTCTATGATCAAGTGCCAGAGTCCATCGACCACATTCTCTTGCAATGCCCGGAATCTTGCCAGGTTTGGTGGAGGATTTTCAACTCCCTCAACCTGCAATTGTGTTTCCCTTCGAACCAGCCAGATTTTGACCAATGATAGATGGAGGCCAGATGCAAAGTAAAGACACAGAATCGATAGGGTTTCGACACGCTTGTCACCTTACTCGCATGGAGAATTTGAAAGGAGCGTATCAACAGGGTATGCGAACACGAGAGCAGGAGCTGGATAGCCCTAATCGTGGACATCACGGAGGAACTGCGCCAATGGGTGCTAGCTGGGAAGGTGGTGCCGCCACTCCTGCATGAGTGGTTGTTCACTCGGTCGCACAATATTTACGAGACATCGCCTTATAAGGAATGGCAAGTTTTGTATCCGTACTCTTCTCTTAATACAATGATACACGCACCCTTTTATGTATTTTTTTAAAAATAGTATATCTAAAACCGCTGAACTCATTCTGAAGCTCAACCTCCGTCTCGCACGGAGGTTTAAGATCCTCTTTGCCTCATCAAGACCCACGCATATGAGACTACCCCAGTGGTCACATAGCAAGGGAACAAATTGACTGTGTGTGTAGCTCCCAGAAATTCACCCTAAATAAAAAATCACTTTTAAAATGGAATTCTATAAATTATTAAAAGCCAAAAAATCATACAAGAAAAGTCATACGAGAAAATTTCAAATTAGGCTCGTAGTATTTTGTTAAATTTTTCATGATCATTTTGCACTGGTTTTAATAGTTAAAGGGTAAATATATCCGGTTTTACGGTTGAGAGATACAAATTAGATTGGGAATCAAATTAGACCTTTCCCTGCTGTTGTCCTGTTGCTGCTGCTGGAAGGCTGCCATATTTTTCCCTCCATCTATTTGAAGGGATGTCTACTCCACGTCCTCATTCCGTGGTCTAGTTTTCATCCTTCAACTTTTAAATCAGAAAATTTACATTCTTCTAACTATCAAAACAGTCTAACTTACATCCTCCCCCTAGTCCGAAGGTGATTTTATCGCGTATATGTGGCATTGGCATGGCAATCTAGATAACAAACTAAATTTAAAAAAACTATTATTATCTATTAACTTAATAAAGACACAAAAAATTTAAAATCCAAGAAATACCATTAATTAGTGTCTAATTCTATGTTTTGCCATCGATAAATACCAATTCTAAAAATCCAATCTGTCGGTGAAATGGGACCCGAGACCCCACCACCAACTGCTTGGGGCACTTTGTACCATGATTCTTTGGGTTCTGAAACAGAATATTGTCATACCTTCGTATTCAAATGCTAATTTTGGTAAATTCTATTTGTGCAGGACTTTGTTCTGGTTTATAACTTTGATAATCCTCTCGGGGATATGGAGGCTGTTTTTTTTTCCTATAAGATCCGGTCATCCGGAGATTGGTCACCATATACAATTGTTATCCTTACATCTGTTGCAGTTCAAGAAGGCATCCACGCGTCTTGTCTTTTGGAGGCTTATCAAGTAGGTATAAAACATGTTAAAAGTTGAAGTTAACACCATTTTATGGTACTTCCTGTAGTGTATTCATTATGGATAGAGACGATATAAATATGGAACTTTGAACTTGATTTCCACTACTACATAAACGATTTATTCGGACGAAGGCCCCTGTAGATTGCAGGCAGGCCATAAGTGCTCTTGCCTACAAAAATCTCTTCCCCAAGAGAGGCCCTTTTAGAGGCTCGCATGCGATGATGCCCATATATCTCCACCCAGCTTGCGCTGCAGCTATTTGAACCCGAAGTTTCTCTCTCTAAAACGAAGAAACAAATGGGGAGTCGACCTGAAATCTTTGCTTGAAATTGATTTAGAAGGTTACATACTTTCTTACCTCCTTCATTTGTCGCCATTTTTTTAAAATTTCATCGGTGCAATGCAGAGAATTTTGCAATTTTAGAAGGGGACTTTTATGAGCTATTCTTCTACAAATTTTAGCTAAAATAGAATGTTTAAATGAACAAATTGTTACTGTAAGCACTAGTTCATACTAGTTCAATGTAATGTTTCATTAATTTTGAGGAGATACATGTATTTTCGTGTTTTGGTGGAAACACCTGCACTTTAATTTTATTCGTGCTGTGATTATTTACATATGGATTGGGCATGGATGTACGAGAGGCGAAGAACACATCCGACGTACATGTCGGAAGCGTCTAAATTTATTGACCAAGCTAACGCACATGCTTTGAGGGAGAATAGGAGGGACTTTTTTGTCCACGCTCTTGGCGCCCGAACGATGATGGGTTCGCCCGCGGTTCGTCCACACGACGCCGGGTGTTCGCCCGGGGCGTTGCGTTCGTCCTCCGTTCGTCGGGCTCGGGCATCGACGCAAGGCGTTCGTCCGCGAGTCCTCGGCGATGGCATGGGCACGGCGTGGAGCGGTACGGTCTGTGGCTTGCTCCCACCCTTGGCGTGGCCCGAAGCAAGCCGAAGTGGCGCGGGACGAGAAGGCGATGGCGTGAGTGCGGAGCAGGGTGTGAAAAACTGCCGGTAACCGCGCCGCGGTTACCGCCCGTACCGCAGGGGTACGGTTACCCGTACCGCGCGGTACGGTTTAATAAAATTCGTCCAAATTCAAAAATTTAAAAAAAAAAGAAAAAAATCAAAAAAAATGGTGAAGGTAGTGCTTGATTTATAGTGTTTTATGGTGAAGAAATTTCTCAAAAAAAAGTAATATTTATTCAAATTTGAGAGCAAAACGGAGAATAAATTTGAAAATTGGAAAAAGAAAAAAAAATGGGCCGGCCCGTTACTGTGCGACCCATTACACATCGCGCGGTAACCGTGCCAAACCGCGCGGTTACCGCGTCAAACCGCGCGGTAACCGCGCCAAACCGCGCGGTTTGCCCGAATTTTTGAATTCAAATTTCGATTTGTAAATTTGTCGCGGTTTTGCGCGGTTACCGCGATTACCGCCGGTAACCGCCGTACCGCCGGGTGGCGGTAACCGGGCCCCCGGCGGTTTTTGAAACCCTGGTGCGGAGAAGATGGAGGTGTTCGACGCGGACCGGGATGAGGAAGGGGGCGAGACGGCTAGTCCTACGGCCTTTTATAGGCGCGGCGGGCTTGGAGGGGAAGCCGGGGCGAGAGCGGTTGTCGTCCTTGCGCTCTAGTGCTTGTCACAAGCGGAAAAAGAGGGCGTGCAAAGGAAGCGGAGTGACCGCCGGTCACTTGGTTGCCTTGGGGTGCGTGACTGCGGCGGGTTGGACGGACGGCGGGGCCATGGAGTTGTTGTGCTCCAGTGCTTCATTGTGCGAGACTCTGCGGGAGGACAGCTGACGCGGGCGCAGGGCCGGGCAAAGGGAAGTCCGACACCCATTTGCCGCGAAATCCGGGTGAGGACGGTTGATGCGCGCGGGAGAGAGAGGAGCAACGTAACGTCCATGTTTTGTCACGATGCGGCGCGACGTGCGGGAAAGGTGCAGTGGCGAGCAGGATTGGCGCACAGGAGCGGTGCACGGGAGGCGGTGCACGAGATGGTTCTTTGATGTCCGTGCTGCGACCGTCTTGTCACGGCACAAGTCGAGCGGCGCACGGTGCAAAATAGGAGCGAGCGAGCGACATGACATGGCCGATTGGGTATGTGATAGAAATGTTTACCTCTGTGCGCTGCAATTAACTCACAGTATTCTCTATATGTTCTTGATTTGGGTCTGTGATAAAATACAGAAGGCTCAATGCTTACCTGTACTAGTAAGTGATTGACTTTTTTTTCCTATCAAAGTCATAGCAAGCAGTTAGAGTCAAACAATAGCAACTGTAGATAAACAAGGAAACAACTTAGAGAGATATTTGTGATCAAAATTCATGGACTTGGGATCAGGGTTTGCATTCTCAAAATTGAAGTTTTTGCCAGGGGCACCGAAAGAATCGAAATCACCAAAATTTCAGAAATTTTGGTACTTTTTGCCTGAAATTATTTGAAAATTTGACAAATTTTGAATAAATTTGAATAAACTTTGACCAAATTCATAAAAATTTGGAAAAAACTGAAAATTTCAGGCGAGATATGTGCCTGCTGGTGGGGGACGAAATTACAGAAATTTCGTTCTGAAATTGCAATCACTGCTTGGGATCATCTGAATATAAGAGTTGCAATTCTCGGCTATTTCAATTATTGATTGTCAGACATGTAACTCCAGTGTCCAAACTAAAGCAGCAATATCAGGGTGTATGGGCTGGGCTGGGCTTTTGTTAAGTGAGGTTTTTAAACTCATGTCACTCGTCCGAGCTTTCTTTTAACTGCAAGATTAATTATCAGGCTTCTATTCGTTATCCAGTGTAGGAACTTTCAAAACATTTTTCATCCTTGCTGCTCGACTCCTGCCAACTTATTAATTTTGAATTATATATATATATTGCTTTGTTTTGGGGAGTTATATATACTGTTGTGGCAAGGGTCAACCTCTCCATACCTGTTAATTTGTACCTTAATCATTATTTAGTACTATAGTACTCGTCTATACTATAGTAGCAATATTCACACAGCATGCTCTGTAAACTTGGTTGCTATTGAACAGAACTAGCTACTACACAATATGCACACATCTGTGGGGTATTTGTGGCATTGATTCTTTAGGTTCTGAAACATAATATTTTTACACCTTCATATTTTTTTAAATTAGTTTTGGCAAATTTTATTTGTGCAGCACTTTGTTTTGTCTTATAAGTTTGATAATCCTCTCGCGAATATGGAGGCTATTTTTTTCCTACAAGATCCAGAGATTGGTAGCCATATGCAATCGTTATCTTTACATCTATTGCATTTCAAGAAGGCATCCGTCTTGTCATTTGGAGGCTTATCAAGTATAAAACATGTTAAAAGTTGAAGTTAACACCATTTTATGGTAGTCCCGACCTGTAGTGTATTTGTTATGGATAAAGACAATATAAATATGGAACTTGAACTTGATTTCATTCCTTACAATAAGTGATGGTAATTTGTTTTTCAGGTAAATGGAGACTGGTACAACGTGGGATCATGGATTCTGTGTCTTCTGTGATCAAGTGCCGGAGTCCATCGACCACATTCTCTTGTAATGCCCAGAATCTTGCCAGATTTGGTGGAGGATTTTCGACTGCCTTAACCTGCATTTGTGGTTCCCTTCGAACCAGCCAGATTTTGATCAATGGTGGATGGAGGCCAAATGCAAAGTAAGGACAGAGAATCGACGGGGTTTCGACACGCTTGGGGAATTTGGAAGGAGCGTAGCAACAGGTTGTACGAGCGCGAGAGCAGGAGTTGGATAGCCCTAATCGCGGACATCACAAAGGAAGCACGCCAATGGGTGCTAGTTGGGACTAAGATGGTGCCGCCGGTCCTGTAGGAGTGGTTGTTCGCTCGGTCACATAATTTTTGTGGGACATTGCCTTGTAAAGTTTTGGTTGGGGACTTATCTTTCATGGGGTGGCAAGTTTTGTATCCATACTCACCCTTTTATGTATTTTTAAAAAATAGTATATATAAAACCACCAACCTCATTTTCAAGCTAAACCTCAGTCATGCATGGAGGTTTAAGATCCTCTTTGCCTAATCAAGACCCGCGCATATGAGACTACCCCCGGTGGTCACATAGCGAGGGAACAAATTGATTATGTGTGAGAAGCGCCCAGAAATTCACCCTAAATAAAAAATCACTTTTTCAATGAAATTCTATAAATTATTAAAAGCCAAAAAAACATACAAGAAAAATTCAAATTGGGCTCATAGTATTTTTATTCATTTTTTCCTGATCATTTTGCATCGGTTTTAATAGTTAAAGGATAAATATATTCGGTTTTACGGTTGAGTGATGCAAATTATCTATATTTGAGGTAGTCATGTTAGACCCTTTTCCCTGCTGTCGGCCTGTTGCTGCTGCTGGAAGGCTGCCATTTTTTCCCTCCATCTATTTGAAGGGACGTCTACTCCACATCCTCCAGGTCCTCTTGCCTTGGTCTAGCTTTCATCCTTCGACTTTTAAATCTGACGATTTACATCCTTTTAACTACCAAAACTGTCTAACTTTCATCCTCGCTCTAGTTTGAAGGTGGTTTTATCGCATATATGTGGCATTGACAATCTAGATAACAAAATAAATTTAAAAAACTAAGCTCTAACCATGCATTGTCATGCGTTATTATTATCTATTAACTTAATAAAGTAATAAAATATTATAAATCTAGGAAATGTCATTTATACATGTCTGGTTCTAAGTTTTGCCATCGATGAATGCCAATTCTAAAAATACAATCTGTCAATGAAATGGGACCCAAGACCCCGCAACCAACTGCATGGGGCACCCTGCGACACACTATCGGATCGGATGGCTAACACAACCATCGGTCAGCCCTAAGCAATGACTGAGGTGCAACCAAGGAGAAGTGAAACAAGAACCTGGGCCCGTCCTCAAGCGAGGGTGAGCTCGAGTTCATCCCTGGGACTGTTCGGGACGCAAGCTCAGGGTCATTCCTCTGATAGTAGGCCAAGCCTTGAGCTCAGGGCACAGTCGGCTCTTGCACCCAAGGTCGACCCCCGTGGGCTGCTCAGAGTAGTGGCAACATATCAACCGTAATGGGATGTGGTATACTGTAGCTGTCGTCGACAAAGTAAGCCTTGCATCAAATATGAAGCGACGCATATCAACCCAATGTAACCAAGGCGACAAGTGACGAAACTGTGCTTGCATAGCCATCGCGTGCGTCATCATAACCCCTACAGGATAGGGGCGTGGGTCTTTCGCACTTCCTTTCATCTGAGGCTGATAAGCGGGCCCCACGAGCATCAATAGTGCTCCAGGCTTCTACTCTAAGCCTTGCATTCACGCTCAGGATGTGCGGCAGGGCAGTGAGGCCTCCATCCCACCTAGGCCCGACGTACAGGCCCACTCGTCAGGAAATGACAAGATGACTCACACCTAACCCCTGTGCTAGGGCCTATTTGTAAGAAACTAGCTACTATGGATTTCCCCATCCAGTGTAAGGGGAGACCCAAGGCCACATAGTGAGAGGGATGGTGAACAACAAAAAAAGGGAATCGATCACAAGAGATCACAACCTGCAAACTCTCTAAGGCTGTGTTCGGGAGGAGGAGTTGGGAACCCTCCTCTCTGGCACGCAAAACGATGTATGCATTAACGTATGATTAATTAAGTTTTAGCTTTTTTTTGAAAAATAGATTAATATGATTTTTTAAGGCAACTTTCGTATAATTTTTTTGCAAAAAATACATTGTTTAGCAGTTTGAAAAACGTGCGCATGAAAAACGAGAGAGATGAGTTGGGAAAGTAAAGAAAAGAACTCAACTTAAGAATAGAAACCCTCTTGAGGTTTAGAAGAGAAGAAGTTTAACCTCTTGTGCACAATGCAGCAAGAGATCTAGATAGGAACACATGACTAGGATGTTACGTTTCCAATCGGCCCAAACCTATATAAATCTCTTGCCTCCATTTGTTTCTCGCGTTCTTGTGCTTGTTCCCACGCACATGCATGCACCTGACCGAATCCAAAAGGTACCCTTGCATTAGAGCTCGGGCTTCGACACCATCCGCAAGCCGATTCATCTACAAAATATCATCGACGTTAGTGTTCCATTAATTGTCCTATGTTAGAAGATATGAAAAGAACTTTTTGGCCTTGTGAATGTTTTTCTAATATATCCTCCAATCACAGAAATTTTTTTTATTGAGACAACTTAGTTCCATATTTCCAAAATTATTTAGGAGATATTTACACAATTTTCACACGCTTGCCACGCAATTTTTCCCATAGAGATATGAACACACTTTCCAAATCTCTATCTAACTATCCATTCATCCAGCTTAATCTGTCAAAAAAGAAAAACGAAAAAAAGGGCCTCGTGGCCTCGTTCCATTCGCCGCTCGTCCGGTCGTCCCCCACCCTCCCCGGCGTTCGCCGCCGCCGTCTGTGGAGCTCCTGGCCGCTGGATCCGGTGCATCGAAGATTGTAGCCGCCGTTCCACTCTCATGAAGGTAGGGAGGCGGCAGATGGCGAGGAAGACGGCGCTGGAGACAGAGAGGAGAGGAGGCCGCCGCCGGTTGAGGCTTCTCCTTCCCGGCATCAGCCGTCGCCCACGCCAACGCCGCCCTCCGGCTCGGTGCCAAGCCCTTTCTCCTCCTCCTAGTTGCTTGGTGCCCATATCTGGCAGCTTCGACATCTGCAGCCGGCTCAACCCGCTGGCAATTTGAATGTAGTATTTGATCAGTACCGCCTCGGCGGTGTAGCGAAGCAGTTATCAATTTAAAAGGTTGATCTGTTCTTACCAGTTCTCCTCGGATAACTAACCTGTTTCTTGTTTCATTTGTCTGATTGTCTCTTGCGCAGGTGCAGGTGTCCGTGCGTCTTCCTCGAGCTTCCGCTTCTGCTTCTGCGCGCCCAGGTAAGTGTGATGGCGTTGGTGGTCGGGACGGGGAAGAGGACGCGTGGCGGGTGGGGATTCGGGCACGTGCGGGAAGGCGGCGGGTCGCCGGATGACGCCCGGTGGGATTCGCGGAAAAGGGTCCGAGGCTCTCCGCCGGGGGATGCCTGCGGTGCTGGGTTGTCGCCGAGTCTCGAGAAGAAGAGGAGGGACGGCGGGTGGGGGTTCAGCCAGCAGCACCGTGTCGGCGGCGGGTCGCCGGACGATGCCCGCTGGGAACTGCGGAAGAAGAAGGAGGAGGCGGCGGTGGGCGGCGCGAAGGAGGATGAGCTGAAGCGGGAGAAGGCGGAGAAGAAGAAGAAGGCTGACGTGGTGACGCAGGAGGCGGAGAAGAAGAAGAAGGCGGCTGAGGTGGTGGCGTGTTACGCGGGGCCCAGTTTCGTGTGCGCCGCACCTGATCCGGCCTCTCTACCGATGCCCACCAACCTGCTGGCAATGGCTCTCGCGTCGCGGGGCTAACCAGACCAGGCTCAGTTGCTGTTCCTGGCTGGTAGATTAGGTTAATTAGGTAGTAGTAGTAACTAAAAATAAATAAAATAACTAATAATAAATAAAAATAACTATTTTTTTGTTCTTATTCTTCAATGAAATTTCATGCATTCTTTAGTGAGAATTGATGTTTCTTCTCGTTTTTTTTATAGGGTTGGTGCTTTCATTAATGAGAATTGAGACATCAAATCTGCAGAAAAAAAAAACCATTGCTAGTATAAGGCCGGTAGCATCTGAAACCTGAGAGTCTGTCCATTCCTGCAGTTCTGCCCGTGTGTCCTGATGATGGCCATTCTCTCCGCCTCGCCTGCTACCGCCGGCGTCTCCCCGTCGCCCCGCCCTTCCCTCCTCGCGTACAAGAAGGCTGCTGGGCTCACTCCATGTCCATGGTGCGGGTGGAGGAGGGCGGCGGTGGCAACCTCCGCCACGAGCTCCAATCGGACCGGTTAGTCTTCCTCTTTGGTTTCTGCTCGAATTCGTGGGTTGGGGTCCAGTGCTGATCGGGTTCATGCGCCTGCAGTCTCCTACCTTAGGTTGGAACCAAAAAGATGAAACCCTTTTTGTTCTAAATCCTTCTATCAGTTCTGAATTCTGAGGCCAAAGGTTGCACTCACGCTTGTTCCAGCTCCTCAGTTTGTAGCTTCAGGTTCAGGATAATGGAGGAATGGATGTAAGTCCGGTATTTGCATTCTTGTTGCTGCGGGTCCCAGTTCGGATTGGAGTGCTAAAATTTTGCATAAGTTCGAAAGTATCCTAGTGATTCCAGGAGATCATGCAGTAGTTCTGTCATGCAGTCTGCTCTTCAAATCTGCATGTGTGTTCATAGATTGATGAACTAAACTGTTTCTGCGGTGGTGGGGAATGTGGATTTTTTTTTCCTAGTACAGATCTTCTGTGAGCAACTGCTTTAGAAATTTTTTAGTAATAACAGTGAACTTCCAAGGCTGGAAAGGTATTTTGGTTGCGTTCTGAGTGCTCATGCTGATGAAATTCCATGGTTGGTTTAGTGACCCGATCTGATGATGATCCTTAATGTTGGGCTGATGCAATGAGAGGCCAGTTTCTTTAGTAAAAAACTGCAATTCTTAGTTCACAAGATTGTAACAGTTTGTCATGGTTCCCTGTCGCTTTCTTAGTGGTCTGGATGTGCTTGAAATAGTTGGATATATGCAAAATGTGGTGATGTGAATATGAAAGATCGTATCTTTATGATTAAATATGAGGTATGCCCTTTGATGTTGACTTTAAGGTTGCTGCCAGGGTGCCTTTTTCTTTTCTTTTTTTTTTTGTTTTAGCTAGTTTTGAAAGCAATTATTGGCATTTGTTGATAGAATTTTTTGATGGAAAAATACCTGTACATTTTTTTTGTTAAAATATGATTTTCAAAACCTTAAATGAAGCTTGCATGGTTGTTTTTCTCACCTTAATGATTCCACGGTTTAGCTCTGATGTCATTGCTTTGTTCTTCATATAATGTGCTTCTAGGAGACTATGATACCTTTTATTTTCAATAATGTTTATCATGCAACTAAACAGTATTTTTTGTCCATGCAGCACCAGCCGAGACCATTGTCACTGGAAATGATGTCCCTCTCTTGTCTTTTGCTGAGGTGGACTTCCTTGTCTTTTCTGTGTTTGTTGGCACCACTTTCAATACCATCTTCGCACGATATTTGCAAGAAAAAGAAGTTGGATGCTCCTTTTGTTTCAGAGAGATTGTCTTGTTCTGATTACCATTCCTCTTGTCTTAATTAATATTCACTTGATTGATAATGATTATCTACCTCATATAGCACATTGTTATCATCCACTCAATTGACATCCATACTAGTATGTTTTAAGATTTTTTAGAACCATTTTGCTGCAACCAAAGTATGATTAGAGCAGCCCAACGTTTCAAAACACTGTTTCCTCTAGGCTTTCTTAAGTTGACTGCGGTTTAACTGTCCACAGCATTGTGCAAATACATTTGTGGATTACACATAGATTGTGTTTGACAAACTGACTTTTTTATTCAAGAGGAAAAACAACATACCACACTTATATGGAGAATCAGATAAAAAAAATTGCAGTAATCTTCTTTTTTGTTGTAATATATTCTTTTTAATAATCATGTACCAAAGTAGGATTACTGTTTTCCCTAAAAAGATGTTAACTCTGTATCATGAAATTCTAGCATCATATTATATTGCTATAGGTAAGAATGTCCAACAAGTTCTAGTTTGAAGCCATGTCCTAGAAGTTGACATGAGGGTGGTAACTGGTGACAACCTTTGAGTATTTGTTTAGTAACTTTGATCTTGCAGTTTAACACAGTCAGATTTGATAGGACTCTGAATAACTTAAATTATGCACCAAAACACTGATAATCTGAATTGAGCCCTTTAACAAGTTCTATCTTTGGTATAGTTCCAGTCATGCTGATTACTGTGTTTCCTATCTCTTTGAAGTATTAATTACAAGTATTACTAGTTTTCAGAGAGAAGGGATATTCATAACAGTATGTGGTTTACTATCTGTCTAAGAGGTGCTCACGATGCACGAAATTATCAAGCAGAGTAGGATCTTGTCTTGAAAAGTGCTATGACAACAGATATGTGAAGTCAAAAACTTTTGCTCATATAGGTTGCAGAAAGGCTTGATGAATTCCATGCATCTGGAACCAGAAATCAAAATTACATGGCCATGTACTCTAGTATTTTTGGTGGAATTACCACAAATCCTTCTGCAATGGTGATACCAATCGACGATCATATGGTCCACAGAGGACATGGTGTTTTTGATACTGCAGCTATTATGAATGGGTGAGATCTTTGCTTCAATCAATTGTGCCAACCCCCCAAAAAAACAGATACCTGACTATCAATAAGAAATTTGTATTATTCTTCTTAGTGTGTGGAAACTTGTAAATGAACAAGAAGGGATCATTCTTTTTACTAAATTTCCATTCAGTTCTGATCCAAACACCGTCATTGTCAGTATTAACTTTGTCATATTACTGTCAGGCACCTCTATGAGTTAGAGCAGCATCTTGACCGCTTCCTGAAGTCTGCATCGATGGCCAAAATCACGCTGCCTTTTGATCGGTCAACAATTCGGAGCATACTTATTCAAACTGTGAGTGCATCAAAATGCACCCAAGGATCACTCAGGTACTGGCTATCTGTTGGACCAGGAGACTTCCAGCTATCTTCAGCTGGTTGTGCAAACTCAACCCTCTATGCTATTGTCATTGAAAGTCCATCATTACCAGTACCAGCAGGATGCAAGGTGACCACATCATCGATACCGATAAAATCTCAACAGTTTGCAGTCATGAAAAGTGTAAACTACCTGCCAAATGCACTCACCAAAGTGGAAGGCGAAGAAAATGGTGGATTCACCGGCATATGGTTGGATGATGAGGGTTTTGTAGCAGAGGGTTCCAACATGAATGTTGGCTTCGTGACACAAAGCAAGGAGCTCCTCATGCCCCGTTTCGACAAGATCCTTAGTGGGTGCACGGCAAAACGGGTTCTGACCCTTGCCGAGAAGCTAGTGGCAGATGGAAGGCTCAGTGGGATCAGTTCAAGGAATGTGAGTGTCCAGGAAGGGAAAGCGGCTGATGAGATGATGCTCATTGGTAGTGGTATTCTTGTCAAACCTGTTGTTCAGTGGGATGATCAGATAATTGGCTCAGGTAAAAAGAATTTCATCCCTGAAATTCAGCTAACTGTCCTTATTTGGAAGAGTATCATTTTTCACTCTGCAGCAGAAAGTGAATGGCTTTTTAGCCCTTCAATGGCTTACTGTAAGCTTCATGCTAATTTCTTTCCTTGTTCTAACACAGGCAAAGAAGGCCCAATTGCTCAGACGCTTTTCAACCTCATTCTTGAGGACATGAGATCCGGTCCACCTTCAGTCCGCATCCCTGTTTCCTACTGAAACTGCTGACATATCACCGATCTTTATACGGCTATGTGATAAATAACAGAACATGTATTATTAGGAACAAGGAACGATTACTAGAATTCTAAGACTAGTCACGTAAAGCTACACTCTATATTTGCATAATTCAGAGGTGTGTTCTTCAGGTGCAACCTTGTGCTCTCAGACATCTTGATCCTGAATTTAAAGCTTTGCTATCCAGATGCTACACCAAGCAAGGCAAGGGAGGCAAGGATTTTGGGTAGCTGTTGATCAATGTAGAGAAGATTTGGATATTACACCTGTGAGACTGTTAAATTTGTACAGGTTTATTATGTCTTGAGTACCTCATACTGCAACACAGACTCACAGTGGATGGCTTGCAAGCCAGATTGCCAGAACCTTGAGCTCAAGCCACTGAAATAAGTTTACCTTTATTCAGAAGGAATACTTCCGATTCAGCAACATCAATTTGATTCAGAGCTACTGCTGCTTTCTTTTGTAAACCATGGCTTTGTATTTGATTAATCTTATCAGGCCGGAATGGTGCAAATGTTTGCTCTTCCTATCACATATTTTTATTTTCTGATGAAGAGGACTGCCCTAACATGGGCCATAGTTTGTTAGAAAGAAAGTGGGCTACTAGGCTTCCCGTTCCAGCTCGGTTGGCCGGTCACCTCAAATGGGCCCAAATCCCTAAAATCATTGTTTTTATTTTGTCCACAACCATCAACTACACAAATTGCCATGTGCATATTATTGTACGGTTCATCATCTCTCTCAGAAAAAAACGACAAGGTGAGACACTATAATTGACTTTATGTTAAGTAACCAGCTTATCTCGTGTTCATCTAGGTGACGGTTTGACACATACATGAGTGTTAGTTTTCGCTTGTGTATGCATGCTCGCTTTTTGATAGAAAATTGCAGCAGCTAGTTACAACATTTGGTTTGTCTTCCCATACAACATACATATCGCTTTCGAACCATTGCGTGCGTCCGAATCGTCTGAATCACTGCCGCGACGGATATGGATGGGATATATCCATCGCTGTCGATTTCGAATTCGCCGTGCTCTCATCTCTATCCATTAATTTCCAGCTACGGCCCATGTTAAATCTTTTGTCTACAATTTCCAGCTAGCTTTTAATTACTAAAGGAGAGAGGACAAAAAGATTGCACCGGTTTTATGGGTAGCTCGATCAAATTTGACAAGGGTGCTGCCGCCGGGTGACATGCCGAAATGTGCAATGGTATGATCTGTCCCCAGTACGCACTTGGCTCTATCAATTGAAAAGGTTACATTGGCCCACTTGGGAATTGTGGAGAGAGAGCTAAAGAGCTTCATCGGTTGGTCTAATAAGTCAAAGCTAAAAATTTAAAATTTTAAACTTAATTTTGAAGTTAATTTTAAGATATTTTTAACGTAGTTTTTTTATATTGACTTTTAAGTCGTTAATAACACATATACAAAAGTTATACCTATAAATAAATTTTATTTCCTAATAAATTGTTTTGGTTTATAGAATGTGAGTAACCGACGAGGCTGAAAGCATGTCACACTCTTAACACATGGGCTCACGGTCCTCGTGTTGCTTTCAGATGTAATGTTATTATGTAACTCGCATATCTTTGTTATGGTGCTTTTTTAATTTTAAGATGGTTGGTATTATCAAATTGTTAGGAATGAGAAAAAACTAGTAGGACCAGATGTGCCATGCGTATGGTTACAGTGAATTTGGTGTTGGCTTTATTCTCCCATAGAACAAAAACATTGGTATCTTTTGGAATACTACAATAATTTTAGCTAACGCGATTGACTTGACATGTCATTCAGCTTAGCGAGTGAATAAAACACTACCTTTAGGGGGCAAATATATGGTAGACACCTCAACTTAGTTGAAAACTCGTATAAATCTCGATCAAAAAGTCATTTAAATTAAAAGAAAAATCCCCATAACATGAAGTTACACCGCCATTAGAAAAATCTTATCCAATTACCCGATTTAGTTTATGCAATATTAAAAAAACAGATTTTAATCGTTAGGACATGTTTTTTTTGTTTTGAAATTTTTTATTTTTATATCTTTCAAGCGTTTACAAAAGAAGTCGGGTTTGGACAACACTTCTACATGGTTGTATTTAACATCATCTTATCTACTTGTGGGATCTTTTTATGAATTTAGATGACTTTATATTTGTTTAGAGTTTTACACGACTTTTCATTTAAGTTGGAATTTCTAATATATTTACTCACTTTTAGGTGCATTTCATTTTGAGAATCGGGCTACCGCGGACACTAAAAAAATGTCTTGGTTTTCACCCACACAACAGTTGTGCATGTGCCACGTGGGAAAATTATCATAGTTCATTCAGAGTACTAATTAAATACGTATTATTAGTTTCGCCGACAATATATCATGCATCCAGGAGATCGATCGATCCATATATATTAATTATGATATCATGTCCACATCACCGATACTATATATTAAATACGTAACTATATATAGTGCGTTTATTTCGTTTTCTTTCGTCGTTTGTTTCATCCATATACTATGTACATGTACTAACCGTCACCATCGAGCTAGCGTACGAGAGAGTTTCTGGGACGGCTAATATAGCTTTAGTCCGTGTCTGCATCATGACTATAACGTGTCATGGGCAGTAGGAAGATGATCACGATGGCTAAGCTGACGTTAAATATGCTTGGGATTCCTTCTCTCCGACAATCATGCACAGCTGGACAGTAATTTAGAACGTCAGTAAAAATTAATCCTCCATCCGACAATATATATCTGATATCTCGATCTGCCTCAATTCCTTGACAGAGCTAGGGTTTTGTGGATTAATTGCGGCCAAAATCTCCAATATTTTCGTCAGCTTATAAGCAGCAGTCAAACTTACATTTCAAAACTTAATTTTAAATTGCTCTTGGTGTTTTTTTCCTTAGTTTTCTTCCACTTTACCAGGCTTCTCAACCAATAAGGGTAAACGTTTAAAAGCCATGTCCTGAAATTTGTTTTTTCTCTCTTCAGTCACAGGTCATAGCCGAAAATAATATTAACCAAGTAGACCCTAAATTTTACAGGAAGTCGTTAAAATATCAAAAATAAATATATAACACTTAAAAATACTAGTAATAGTAATTTTATAGGGTCCTGTCAACGGGCTATACCTGTCTACAATAATATTAAGTATGAGGATCGTTGGTGTCAAGGTATACGCGAGATTGAGGTAAAACAGACGGGAAACAGAGGTTTTTATACAGGTTCAGACCCCTTAACTGACAGGTATAGCCATACTCTTGTTGGTTGTAGTCGGCATTGTCTTTATATATCAATATCTCACGAGTATAATATTTGGGATGACCTAATCTAGTCTCTGCTTCCTCGAATATGAACTCGGCGAGATTGGAGTTGTCTTGTATTGACTTGTCCAGATTTGTCTTGGCTTGTCTTCACCTCTGTCTTCTCGTGTCTCCTCCCCTCCTATGGCGTCTTATATTTATATTCTCAGGTGCCTTTTGTTCAAAAGAACTAGAGAACCAAATATAAATACGATCCGAGTAGTCTTTGTAGTGCCTGAGTAGTACTCTCTTTCTTCTTACCTGTCGAAAACACTTGTATGTATGAGGTTTGATTTCATATAAGACTGGTATACGATGGGCCCCGCCGAGCCTAACACAAAAGTATTAGGTATGTTATCTATAACACTGACAGTAGCTCCCAACCTCAATACAAATGATCAGACTAGCGTTCTCAATCGTGTAGCCCGAAGATTCATCATTGTCAGAATCACCTAGTCGTTCTCAAAATACCAAGTAGGCATGGAATTCCCGACAAGTCATTTTTCTTGGCCATGATAGAGAACGTGATTATTGTTTGAATTTGGATTGAGGTCAGAAAATATCATCTCGGCGAGTAAACCATCACTTTGTTCAATCTTTCTTTCTCTTTGTGTAGGTTCTCATATACATACAAGATATGTGACCATGCTATAGCGTTGTCATTCTTAGTCAACACAAAGTACGATCACCAGACAACTTTTTGACTCTATTTTATCATGGGACCTCTTCTTTTATGTACTCAAACTTAAAGTCACTAATCCGACGGCCATCTAATCGAAAATAAATCCCGACTAGTATATGTCTTGAGACTAGTATATGTCTTTTGTTTCTATTTGCTGAAGCCGGTGTTGTTTTTATATATCAATATCTCACGAGTACAATATTTGGGATGACATAATCTAGTCTCTATTTTCTTAAATATGAACTCGATAAGATTAAAGTTGTATTATATTGGTTTGTCTAAATCTATGTTGGTTTGTCTATGTCTCTGTCTTCTCTTGTTTCCTCTCCTCCTAGGAGTCCTGTATTTATATTCCCATGTGGCTTTTTATCTAAATAGAACTAGAAAACAATATGGATACGATCGGAATAGTTCTTATAATGCCTGAGTAAGACTCTGTTTTTTTTCTTATTCGAAATACTTTTCATGTATGAAGCTTGATTTCGTATAACACTTGATATATGATAAGTCTTATCGAATCTAACACAAAAATATTAAGTATATCTTACATATAACACTGATACTAATTACGATAATTAACTCTAATTATCGCTAATCGCGCGAGAGGCGCGGGGCTACACCAGTTAAGCAGCCGGCTTGCGTGCCCCTGTCATCCATCCTTCGTTGTGTACCGTACGGACGGACGCGCGCACACAGACGCAGGCATATGTAGCGCACCGAGAGCCTATACCGGCACGGAGAACGAGGCGATGGAGTGGCACTAGGCAGCCCATCCTATACAGTACGTCTCGTCGTGGTGCGGCGCTAGCTGCTGCCACCGCCCAGCGTGACTCATCGCGCGGGCCGTCCGTGTCCGCGCGTGGCGCGTACTAATTAAAAGCGGCCTCGCATCATCGATTTTAAAGCCGTGGAGGAGCTCCCCCCCGCGCGCCGCTCGTCGTCTTTCTCCCCGCGGCGAACACGATGATTGCACATGATCGATCGGATGGCTGCACTAGTAGTATTTCTCTAATTTTATACGTAGGCCACTAGTTAAGCATCTGATCCAAAAAAACAAAAAAAAAAGGGTACTGCAGTGCCCATAAAAAAGAACATGAAGGCAAATTCCAAGACCAAGTGGGCGATCGACTCGAACACGTTTGTTCGTCGATCGGGATAGGCTCTAGGAGAGATTTCTCTCGTTAGGCAGCAGCGACGGAAATCGACCAAACGTTCCCGTGACGAATTTAGGAAAAAATAATAGATAGGACTAATTAAGTTAGATAAAATTTAACTCTTTTTTCTATACATATATAATAAAAAGTTTTAGAAAGAGTTTAATGAAGACTCATAATCCTATCTCTTTTTTATACATATATGATAAAAAAAATTAGAAAGGGTTCAATGGAGACTCTCATAATCCTATCATCTATACTGAAGACTCGAGCTCCTTCACTTCATCTTCATGCTAGATCCGTCCCAAACGCCTCCACCATGCAGTGCGCGCACGGAGACCTGATCTCAAGCACCGACGCGCGGAGACAAAGTGCAACTCGATCGGTGGCAATCTGATGAGGATTAAGCCAAAATTTCTTGACACATATGTGTGCATGATGCATGCGTCGCACGAAAACTAAGGTTATGTTCTTTTAAAAGGTTTGGATGAGCTGATTAGCCGCACGTAAAACAAACATGATTAACATATGATTAATTAAATATTAATATATAAAATTTTGATGAATTAATTTGTTGGTTTTTTAAACAATTTTTTTTAAAAAAATTTCACACGAAACATACCGTTTAGCAGTTTAAAAAACGTGCTAACAAAAAATAAGAAATAGCTAATCCTAGCTACAAAGGACGTAGCCTAAGACGAACTTCTTCCGGTTCCAGAGGATTAATTTATTCACAAATTAACATCGATCCTGCAAGTGGCTGCTTACCGAACGAACGAACGTCTTCGCTGTTCGCTCTCGCCGTGGGAAGTTGCAACTTGCAACCGATCGAGAATAGTATTGCCAATAGTTACGATTCCCCTCAACCAACGGATATGTGGCCATTGCACAGAATCCGACAGTTCGGCGATGACTGACAGCTAGCTTTATGCATCTTGGCCTCCCATCCACGTGGGTCGCTGCCTTCGTCTGCGCGGTGCACCCGATCAAGCTGCCCACTGAAACGCCGCCACGTGTACCAGGGCCGGAACTAACATGCACTGGCTTTGTTTCATTGTGGAATTTGGGACGAGATCCATAGTATTCATTTCAAAATAAGTTTATTTTTTATTCATCTCATATAATTATTTTTCTCTTTACCTATTTTTTCAAACTCCGTTACAATAATTACTCAAAAATAAACATAAACTTATTTCGAGACAAATAGGTGAGGTTAAAACTAAATTTATTCTAGAACGAAGAGAGTAGTACCGATCAAAAGTCAGGTATAGATTCTCTATCGTAAGAGCAATATTAACAGTGTAGTTAGCAGCTGGCTCTAATCATCTCTATGTTATTTTGCACCTGATGATTCTAAAGCTAACACACATCATAGTACACAAATCTGGACAGAGTAGTATGATATGCCTTATTTCATATTAGGTTGCTATATTTTGAGATTGAGAGATTCGTAGTACTAAGACGTGTCTTATCCCATACTAGGTTATTATATTTTAGGACCGAGAGAGTAGTATAATAAGTTGGTTATCATATTGGTTGCACCTTATATGTTTGAACAAATCGGCACAGATTGTGCCAATTTTATTGATATGAAAAATTACAGCCCCTAAGGAAAAAGAAAAAACAATTGCTGAGGACGGCCTACACAACATATGTAGTCATCTCCAGTAGGCGTGCTTTGTGCCTGCCATTGTCCATGTTTCCTCTTTGAACTTCGCAAAGAGCCGTATGGTTAAGGTTTCCAACAATTTTGACAACTTGATCCTTTTAAAAAAAATGTATGTTGTAAATGGACCGTGCCAAAAACTATAACAAAAAATGGACCACAATCTCAGCGCTAAGATCCAATGTCTTAACGCCGGCTACCATGGCACTGACCCACTTTTGAGACCAGAGTTTGAACCTTGGCCACCACAACCTTTATCTTCTTTTTCTCCACAACTTTGAGAAAAAAAAACAAATGAAACCAAAGGGAGCGTGGGCTATCAAATTGATCCGAAAAAGATGTAGAGCTTTCCTTTGGAAGGGCGAAGAATAGGTGAACGGGGGGCCATTGTTTGGTAGCGTGGGACAAGGTGTGCCTACCAACGAAAAACGAAGGCCTCGGGATCAAAGATCTGAACCTCCTCGAGCTGGCGCTTCGGATGCGGTGGACTTGGTGGCGTCACACCCAGTAGCATAGACCTTGGACTGCACTGTTTGCTGCCAAGGATAAGGAATTGGAATCTTGCTTCATGGCGGCAATTCTTGCTTGATCGGTGACGGTGCCACTACGAAATTCTGGACGGACCCATGGTTGCCAGGGGGAGTAGCAATCGTGCAAGTCACCCCAGCTTTGTTTTCATTTGTGAGCAGAGCAAGGTGCTTAGTGGCGATGGCCTTGCAGGATAACCAATGGGTTCGTGATTTTCGTGGGGCTTGTCGCTGCAGGTGCTGACTGAGTACCTACACCTATGGGAAATACTTGATGAAGTGGAATTGAGCCCTAATGTCAGAGATGAGCTACGGTGAAAATTCACGACAGATGGGCAATACTTCTCAAGTTCTGCATATAAGATGTTTTTCATTGGGAAAGAGAAGGCCACCTGTGGTGAATTCCTTTGGAATTCGAAGATACCAGCCTAATGCAAGTTTTTTATGTTCTTAGCAACAAGGAGCAGTTGTTTAACTTCAGACAATCTAGATCACTGCGGCTGGCAAAGCCAACATGTGTGCCCTCTGTGCTCTCAGTTCCCGGAAACTTGTGCACACTTGTTAGTCCAATGTCCCTTCACATTGCAGGTGTGGTCCATCATCTGGCAGCGACTGAAGCTCGTCGCGCGCCCAAATGGTTACTCTGATCTTGCCACTTGGTCAGCAGATGCTAGGCGGCTGCTGAACAAGCAGGGTAGACAAAGTGGTTGATGCAGCAATTAGCCTTGTTTCCTAGAGGATTTGGAAGGAAAGGAATGCCTATGTCTTCGAGGCGATGTCATGTTCGCCGGCGAGAGTAGCAAACACAATAATTGAAGAATGGTGGACATGGCGAATGGTTGGCTTGGCTGGATTGATCGATGTTGTTATTTGATTAAACTTGCCTATATAGGAGTATATGTTTGTGTATGAATTAGAGTGTTTATGGCCGTTGAGTAGTCTATGTAGAGCTACGGCCACAATCTGTATGTAGTTCGGTGCGTGTGACCTACCAACAATCATGTATGACCTACCAATGATATGTCGTTGGCCCAGCAAGAAAAAACATAGGGGGGATTCGAACACAACACCTTTAGCTCAAGGAAGAAAGCCCCTAACCATTAGACCACACGATGTCTTGTTAGAAAGCTTAAACCACTTTGGTTTATACTTTACTGAGCTCAGTGCCAACATGGCCGATGCTAACCTCCTGACCTCGATGCCAAGTCCTTTGGTGTTGGCATATTGGACCTCAGTGCCAAGAGGTTTGGCGCTGAGGTCATGGTCCATTCCTGATTAAAGTTTTTGGCTCGGTTTATTTGCGAAATAAGTTTTATAAAAGGGTTAAAACGTCAAATTTACCATAAGGTTTCGCTGTGATCGAAAGTTCTTCGATTTCTTTCTTTCTATATCTCCCACACAACCTGGAGAATCAGCGAGTACATTCCCCTTTCGAGGTGTCATGTCTGTTTACGAGCATCTCCCACCGTTCATGCACCGTGGTTATCGGGGTCCATTCATTTGGAATGATTTGCTGGTAGGCAAGCCAACCTGCTACAAGTCCCCAAATTCTCCTTAAGAATTTGCGCTAGACAAAGAGGTGGATGGAGGATTCATTTGTGGTATGGCAGAGCAAGCATACAGTATTGTTAGGCCATCCTCTTATAGCAAGTTTGTTTGTTGTCAATACTCTATTAAGAATCATCAACCATGCGAAGAACTTGCACTGATAATTAATTATACATGCACATATCACTGTGTAGGAGTTGTAGGAGTTGTAACAGACAGACGAGAGCGCCGCCGCTCCCAATGACCTTCATATGTACTCCAAGGCGGAAGGCGGCAGCTAGGAAGAAGCGTGTGGAGTAAGATATGGAGGAGGAAGAGGAACTTAAGTTCATGTGCTCGATGTCGCTTGTGTTGCTATGCTTGACGATGGGGAATAGAGGGGCCGGAGGGGAAACATAAGCAAACCACATGGGGTCGGATGGGGTGGTGTGGAGCCCACAAAACGTGTTTAAATCGTTAGTACCAGCTACATGCACATGTGGGGTCCTGTTGACGTAAAATTTCATCGTTCACACACGAAGGCCTAGGAGATCTTCTTAGCTCCAGTGCCAATCCTATCAATCGGGTTCAAAGCGTGCCAGTTAGTTTGATTCTGTAACTAACAAGATAGATAGATCGATGATCAAGGAGCTGATCGACCAATAAGTCGATGGAATGTACCAAAGCCAACCGATATCGATGGGGTTTTGATCAATCGGCTGTAGATTCAATGTAGATTCAAATAATCATATGAACAATGAGATTTATGTTATCATCGACTAAACTTAAACTATGCATAATCATTAATAAACCGTTCTTTATCAAAAGCAATCTTCATAGATCAGACCAATCCGAGGCAGTATAAGATTGAAGATGACAATGATAAATTTAATTAAAGATTATACAAGTTTAAATATAAGCCGATGTAACTCATAAGATACAATGAGATAATATAATATGAACCAATCGGTCAAAACTGATATAACGTGATAGATGTAAATCCGATGGTTAAAACATACATCGACTGGAGATCCAATGTAAGTAAATTAAAGTGTATATCAGCTAACTAACCGATAAATCTAATAGCTGAAGCCCAAAATAATGATAACATCGGCTAACACTCCGATGAACATTGCATTAAAACCTATCGACTTAGCAAGACTTAGATTATCAACAGCAATCTAGAAGATCGGACCTAACCGAGATATTACGAGATTGCGTTTGATAAAATAAACTAGATAAGCCGATAGATCTATATAAACATGATGGATATAATAAATCTATCTAGAACAACAATACAATTAGAGAAATATTAACTTGGCCAGAATATCAAACCTAATTGAGAAAATCCTAACTAAGCCGATGTAACTCTAAACAGCAATGCAGTTAAAGATAGAATCAATATATCGGATAGGCAACGCTTGCATCAACCTAGATAGAATATCGGACTTAACCGAAAAAGTTCTAGCTACGCCAATACAAGTGAAGATGACGAAACTTACTTCTTACCAAGATCAAACTTAACCGATGCAGCCCAACTCGAAACTAAGAACTCGTCAAAATAAAAGGTGGCCATGCACCGAAAGTAATTGTATTGATTTGTGAAGATAGATTACAAAGACCCTGAGTGTATATATTTATACCCTCGGGTTGATACTAGTCCTGATTGGACAAGTTACAAGTTTCCTAAAGATAAAAAGAAAAATACAAGTCCTAATCGGACACTAGACAAAACTTTCTAAAGATAAAAGGAAAATTACTAAATACTGTCTAATTAATAGATAAAATTAAACTGCCATGCCATGGTTTTCACGATTATTTTCTGAACTTAGTCTCTTCTAGATAAACTTTCATCAGCTGCTTCACTTTTTTTCTTAACCGAATCCACTAAAAAATCTTATCAAATTTTGACGTTAACATGGCCTACTATCATCGACGTTAGATTAGTCACCCATTCATTTATTTCTCATCAATTGTCTTTCTTACCCATAGGAACACGATGATGTGTAATTTTTTTGAGACTATCGAGCCACTCTCTTTTTACCTGCTTTAAAGACCAAAGTCGCATAGCTTTATATCAAAATATCCACATTTTCTTTTATTGGCTTCTGAGAAAAGCCAACAAAACAATCTTACCTATCTGCAATTTTTCACAATTATTTTTATTTTATTTATCTTTTTTTAATATTGTAAAATGCTCCACACGTGCTTATATTTTGAAAAGAAAACAGCGTTGACAGCTCGAGTGAATTGCACAGGCCCACAGACCACACAAAACCAACGGCCAACACTATACAATGACATCTGCAGATCTACTTGTCGACGACGACACCAAGCACAACCCAATACGAAAGGAGAGGACAGGATAAACTCTCCATATAGGAGTGCTTCTCTCCGGTCACTTTATTCAGAAAAACACCCTCGGAATCCACTTTCTTCGGTCTCGAAAAGTAAATACTATACTAAAACCTAAACAAAGGCTGCGCCATTTTGCGTGGGAATCAGGAATAAAAATCTCTGCACCCCCGATCCTCATCATCATGGCGCAACCCCGGGCAATGGCATGCTTTTCAGCTTTCATGCTTGTATTCTTCTCCTCTTCTTTTTCACTGCGCATCATCCAAAAGGAAAGGTGGAAAGGTTGGTAAAAGAAGGTCCTTTGGTTTGGACCAGCGTGAATTTAATCATCTTTAAAATTTGGCCATGGTCATCTTGGTTGGATAAATACTAGTACTCCTGCTACCTGCACACGTGTAACGCACAAGTAGCGTTAGATATTTATGGGAGAATTTGAGTTTGACCTGCCATTCATGAGGTGATAAGAACAGGTGAAGCTTCTTCTCAAAAGGAGAGCACGTGCTTCCAAGATAACCAGTGCAAAAATACTTTCTTCGTCCCATAAAAATTAAACCTAAAATGGAATATTAGTCTCATAAAAATTAAACCTAGAATAAAATGTTAGTATTATTAATTTGGATAGCATTCCATCCAAATTCATAATACTAAAATTGTCACATTTTATTTTAGGTTTGTTTTTATGGGACGAAGGAAGTATACTCTATGGTACGTACAGCTTTTGCCCAAAATGTGTTATATACATGCAGCGAGTAATATACTCCTTTCATCTCAAAATATACTATAGCTGTACATCCGTCCTAAAATATAAAAAAATTTACTTATATAATTAAATAGGTAAAATTCATTGTATTTTGAAACAAAGAATATGCACTCCGGTAGCTTAGTACTCCAGAATATATATACAGATTAAGAAACTAGGTGAAGTGAAATGGTGAATGGTTGTAGTTGTTTGAGATAAGAAAATACATGAAAAAAAATTAAAAAGAGTAGTTGTAATTGATTGAGATAAGAAAATGTATCTACTCCTATCATTTAGAGCAAATTTAAATGTTAAAGGTAGCTATAGGATAGAGGGAGTATATTACATGAGTCTCGAGCCACTTTCATACTGGTTATGTCCTTGAGCAATTAATCGATATATATATATATATATATATATATATATATATATATATATCTCCGCATCATGGCGATTAAGAAGCTAATTATAATTGAGGATTTACGTTGAGTGCGAGCTGCCGCGTACGTCCTCGTGGACGCCACGCATGAGCTGACTCAGCGTGCAGATCTCGTGGGCCCTTCTTCATTTCCAGGCTCCTTGGGTTGGGGGTTGATCACCAACAAACAAATATATGTACCCTCTTTTTTCAAAATTCAAAAGACATGACACATTCCATTAGCTATAAATGTAAACATAATATATTAAATTTATAGCACTAAAATGTTTTACATTGATTCATATATTCAGATATGTAGTATTAAAATATATCATCTTCTATATTAGATTGGTTTACGTTGAAACGAAAAGAGCACATCACCAAACATGACGATCCGTTGTTCCTGTGTGTCGATCCTCCTGTACTTCCGTGCTCCACCACGCAATATAGCGCCCGGTGGTTTGTTTGCTTTTGCTTTGAGGGCAGTAGCATTGCATCGCGTGTCTCTAGCCCGTCTATACAATGAAATCAACTCAAAATCATCTGTAGCCCATGCACTCCATAATACATGTGACCTCTTTTGAATGGCCTGATTGCGTAGTATGTGCGATGTGATAGGGACATGACATGGGGGCACGACCTCTACATTGTGAATGCACAAGTTGTTTCTGCGTCGTGCATCCTCGTTTCTACGCTACGCGTCCTCGGCTGCATGCGAGTAACTCGCGTCTCAGTGAAGGCTCAAGCATCCCAGTTGAAGTGAGCAAGTGATCGGCGCGCCAAGGAATCTATGAGCTAGCATGTTTGAGGCACTTGACACGTCGTTGCACTGTGAAGGGCCTGATGTGATGAGATCACTTGCCTATCTTGTTAGGTTGTACTACTACTACTGCTTGGTGCCATCTCTATTTCGGTAGGAATTTTTGGCAAGATTTTCCTTCACAGGTGACTCATTTAGTCCCTTGTTCATATTTTTTTTAAAATAATATTTGGCTCATTATTGTTGGAAAATAATTGATTTGTGATTTTGAAGCGGTTTGATTAAAATTATTACAACCTAAATAAACTCATACATAATGAAAAAAACTCTATAAATGAGAAAAAGGACTCTCATATCAAAATTTATTAAAAAGAGGTGATAAGACTTCAGACTTGGGCCGGCTAGCCCACCACCTTGTGGTGCTAGCTGGAAGATCCCTAGGTGTTTCTCAAACCCATATATAATGAATATAATTGTCGGTTTATGTGACGAGAGTAATACTATTTATGGTCCTATATAGTGTGTGCGACGATGTGTATTTACTCTTTAGCGCACATATATTGTTGAAAATCAATAAATTTTATATGCTTTCAAATTAAAACCATGAATACATTTAAGTTGGATTGGTTGTAACTTTTATAATTTGAAGCCAGCTGATATATAATAATTAAAAAAACATTGTACGTGAATATATGAGCTGCGAAAGCATCAAAAGTACTGGCTGTCCTACTTAGTACTCTTGATGTCTTTTGGACCCAAAATCGACCGGCTGCCTGAAATATGGTACTACAACCTAACTTTAGAGTTCACTGATTATGTTCACTCAGATTCAGAACCATTTCACACCTACAAATTAAAACGATATGTCACTAGTTTAACCTTGCAATTAATTCCAATTGTTCCAAAATAAGTAATTAAGTAACTAGCATTAGAAATATCACAACCTAAAAACATTCTTTAATTACAATTTTCTTTTCTACAAAGAAACGAGCAAACATTCTTTTTATAAAATTTTAAAGAAAAGCATTCCACCGGGCAAAAAGGGCAGCAAAAAGGACGGAATTTCTTCGGCCTGGTTCTCCCGGCGCCGACCTCGGCTTCTTCCTCGACCTCTCCCCACTCTCTCTCTCTCTCTCTCTCTCTCTCTCTCTTCTCTCTCTCCTCCACCGACTCGCCAACCCCTCTCTCTCTTCCCCTCCCATTACCTCCTCCCGTTCTCTGCGCCCCAGCCCATTTCCTCCTCCCTCCCCGTCCCCGTATCTGCCGCCACCGGGGTTGGGCACGGTTCTTGTTGATCTCCCCCGGCCAACTTCTTGCGGCGGCGGCGGCGATCTCCGTGCGTGGCTTCGCGCCCCCGGTAGGTTGGACGAGGCGTTCTTGAGGTTGTTGTAGTTGTGAGATAGAATCTAATTGCATTTGGTGGTGGTGGTGGTGATGGTGCTAATCATTTTTTTTGTGCTGAAATCCTAAAGAATTAGAGAATTTTACCTTTAGTTGGCAGTACATGCTTTTTTTTGTTCCCTAACCAATTTCATTTTCATCATGTTGTTATCCGGGGGATTAAGATGGCGTTACCAAAATAGAGTCTATATTATGCAGCATCTTTTAGGCTTCGGTAGGAGCGAAATGTTGGGCATTGTTTTCCCCCAGTGTTATCTCTCTGTATACCTTGAAGTAAGAGGCTTAGAGGCGTGTAGAGTGAGGCCAGCGTTCTGATTTGGTTGTTTCACATTCTTTCTTGGGTTGCAAAACGTTGTCTACTTTATGTTTTCTATTTTGTAGCTGCTGCGAATTCACAAGGGGGTTATGTTTGATATCCTGGTGATTGTAGCAGGTTCTTGGAACAATATATGGGTTCAAGACCAGTTGATGAGGTTCTTGATGCTGCCACGGCTGGGGTTCACTACTCTGCGCTCCGTTTGGATGAGCTTAACATCAATGGTTCCATCTCAGGGGAGGAACAACCAACGACCTCAGGGGTGGAGAATGGACACCAGGAGCCATTTGTCATTGGTTAGCACTTGCTCAGTGCTGTTTTATCTGTTTATTTTGCAAGTAATCAGCGAATATCGATTGTTGTACATAATGTCGCCCTTTTACCCCAAATGTGCTATCCCCTGATTTGGTTTGGATTACAGGTGTTGCCGGGGGTGCATCTTCAGGCAAAAGTACTGTATGCAAAATGATAATCGATCAGCTACGTGATCAGCGTGTAGTTGTTGTTACTCAGGTTTGTCCCTTCTGCCTTGTGGTATTTGGGTCATCCGAATTTCTTTTGAATGCCATGCCACTAATAGCACATTTCTTAGTTCAATACATGTAGTATTAAAGCAGAATACATCCATGGAACTATCATTTTTTAAATTACTTTGTTCCATATTTCACGCATCACAAATAAAATAACCTTGCATTTTCTTAGTTAATAGAACCTAGATATTGGTATGTCTGGATCCATTACGTGGGTCTAGGATAATATAGTTATATAGTACAAACCATTTTATCCTCTAAATGGGATTATGTATTCCCTTATTTCATAGTTTAGCATCATGCACACCAGATGAGAAAAAAACAATTATAGTTGCAAATTAGGGATTTATCACTTCATTGATGATATTTCAAGTGTACAACCTTTACCTCTGCTAATACAGTTAAGGCACAGTGCCTAGTATCTGTTTTCTGAAAATTGTTTTTCTGCCTTAGATATATTGTGTAACATCATACTCGATATATACTGTTTCTTTTTTGGTATTTTTAGTTTTTTAATCGTGAAACACTTAATGTTATAAAAATGATTTTTCTTATCATTCTTTCAAAGGACCATGATAATAATACTTATATTGCTAACTGCTTCACGTAATTCATTTCTGCGGTAAGTGGTAGGCTTGCAGGCATGACTGTCTGATTGTGATCGAATAGTGCCCACCTGCTTTCCATAGCAAGTTTCTAGTTGCTCCTTATTTATTTTTCTGGATTGGCACTGTTAACCTTATCTTGTTACTTTTGTGATAGTGCATCTGAAAAATTACTTCTATTTAAAGCCAGCATTATGTGTGTATTGTATACTATTTCCATTAATTACTTATACTGCGTCAAATATGACAAGATAACTTTTCTATGAACATGCTTGTTACAGATTGTACAAATTAGTATAGCGTGCTGTATTGCTAGACACCAGAATGTGCCCCCTTTATGCTAAATATCATATTGCCGCCATATTTTGTTTACAATCTTTCTTTGCAGGAGTCTTTTTATTATGGGTTGTCTGATGAGGAATTGGTCCATGTTCATGATTATAACTTTGATCATCCAGGTATGATGCATATTCCTAAGAAGTTTGCCTAAGCATGCCAGTGGCTAGAGCTGTGCACTGATTTTGCTGCTACTGCTGCTGTCCTAATTTCAGATGCATTTGATACGGAGTTACTACTCTCTTGTATGGAGAACTTGAAACATGGCAAGGCTGTGGACATTCCTAATTACAACTTCAAAACATATAAGAGTGTTGCAAGTGCAAGAAAGGTACTGCTATTTTACAGTGCTATCCATAACTTACTCACCTGGTAAACTGAAGGTTTCCTCGTCCTGAGTTTCTAATACAGCCTTGAGATTCTAATCTATTCCTACTGAATGAACTGAGGGATCTATAAGTTAGTAGGAACTCTCCCCATAATAACAAACATATTTGTAAAAAGGGTTATTTAGATACATGCTACATAATTACTAATTTTGGGATATGCCAGTACAAAGTTATATGACACTGGCAAGTAGGTCAAATTAGAGATGTCCCACCTACTTCACCATCTCCCATAGCTGCTGTGGTTGTTGGAATAGCGCAGTCTCATCCTGGTGAGGCTTCACAGCTTGAATTCCCTCTTGGAATCTAAGCCACCACTACAGTGGTAGTATGACTGAACTCTCTTTTTTTATAGACTACTATAAAAAAGTATTCTATAAAAAAATGAGCATAAGAACAAGGATTGTCCAGCAGTAATCCTGAGCTAACCTTCATTGTTCATGAGTGTCATACTATCATTCTGTCTTCGCTCAGATCTTGTGAGTTGTCCAAGAGAAATGTAGCTGAAAATTGTGTGCTGGTCTGCTGGATAGCTAGGGAGTCAGAAAACAGAAGTTTCATTTCCCTTTTGTAGGTGCTTAAGCTTTGGTTAGGAACTCATATATGCCTATTAAGGCAATCTGCCACCAGAAGTTTTCCATTAAAAAGGGATGGTTTTGAAATGCCCAAAGATCCAATAATTTGATATTTACTTCGTCCCAAAATATAAGGGAAATGTGAAGACATGGGCAATGATTATAAGGGATTTGCCCACCCAACAATTACACGGGCAAAATCCCTTATATTTTGGGAGGGAGAGAGTATATTCCAGTAAAATCCGTAGCTTAGCTGCATGGTTTTTGTCGGGCTCTGTGAAGCATGTAACTATGTCACGTAACATTGCTGCATATATCTAACAACAAATACTCAAAAGAACTTATCCAAGGCGACAAGCCAATTGTACAGGCCATGGCTGGGTACACCATTATTGGTGAAAGTTCTAGTCACTGAAGTAGTACATCCCTTCAGCAAAGCAACCTTTCCAGTCGATGAGGGAGAAGTTGGGGATGATAGATATGGTTGATAAGGGAGAAGTTGGGGACTGTAGATATGGAACGGACGAAGGGAGAGGACAAGGTCATTATGTACAGTTTGTTTCATAATGGCATATCTCAGAATTTTCCTAGTTAGCAGTGGCATATCAAAGTCAACTTTGTAGTAGCATATCTGAAATGTAGTAACTCTATGGTTGCTCATATTTAAATAAACCTTGTTAAAATAAATTGTAGTTAGTTTTAATTGGCGCAGTTTCTAGTAAACACTAAGCACCTTATTGTTTCATAATTTCAACTTGTATTATTTTATCCACGAAAATTAGATCACTGCTTACAGTTTATTCTTCTCTTTCTTTATCCATATCTGTTTTACTTTATGTTTCAGAGAAACCCTAATATTTTGACTTCTGTCAGGTCAATCCTTCAGATGTAATTATTTTGGAAGGAATTCTGGTTTTCCATGATTCACGTGTCCGGGATTTGATGAACATGAAGATCTTTGTTGACACAGGTATCAATATTTGCATGGCAAACTATGTCTTATTATCTCTAGCTCTTACCCATGACCTGTAATCATCAGTTGTGCTTGTGGTCAGTATGCTTATTTCCATATTCTATCCACATTTGTGTTTATACATGTGCATAATGTAATTTTGTTGTCTCCTATTTGATTTGAATCAGAAGTATATTATAAATCACTCTTTACTATCGTACACTTCTTTCCTGGACAGAGAGTTACACTTGGTACTAGTAAAATCCAAGAAATTAACAAGCATATCACACAAAATCTAGACACTATAACACTAAAATAGCAACAAGAGCACCCAAGAGCCACCTAATGCACCATCTAGGCATCTAATGCCTAATTGTGGCGGCTACCCAGCACCTAGGGCTGACTTTTAGAACACTGATTTCATTGTTCATTTACTAGTTCTTTTATATCAACTCACAATTTTTTAGTCATTTCCATATTTTGAAATACTGTTCATTTATTTTTTAAATAAGAAAGAGTTGTTTTTGAAGTCACAAATGTCTCCAAATGTGTATTGCATAAAAATAACCAAGGCTACCACTTCGCATGCCCCCTAGTTAAAGAACTTGAGAGACATCCTTCTAATCACTCTTGTGAATTTATCACTACCTTGAACTTATGTATGTCGATAGACAGGGCTGTAAATTCACAAAAAAAAAAGTTTGTAGCTATCCATTGAACCCTGTGAATGTTTTATCCTTTATTGTATTCATCCTATTGATTTTTCAGATGCTGATGTGCGATTAACACGGAGGATTCGACGTGACACCATTGAGAAGGGTAGAGATATCAAAACTGTGCTAGATCAGGTTACATGGTCACATCTATTACCTTTTTACTCACTAGAGCTGTTTTTATTTAACATGTTTACAAATCTTAGTTGTTAGGTACAAATCTCCTTGATGATTCTTTTTTGAAATTAACCATTTAATGCTACTTATGTTTTACAGTACTCAAAGTTTGTTAAGCCTGCTTTTGAAGACTTCATCCTCCCAACCAAGAAGTACGCTGATATTATCATCCCACGAGGCGGCGATAATGATGTTGCAATTGACTTAATAGTTCAGCATATTCGTACTAAGCTTGGTCAACACGATCTCTGTAAAGTACACCCCAATTTGTATGTCATTCAGACTACTTATCAGGTACTTCATGCGACCATAAATGTTCTGCAGTTTTTTCACCGATTGTTTGTTGTTTGATAATCTCATAATATTGAATGTTAATGCGATTCTTCTGGATTTTTGTAGCATATATAAATATTAACATTTCAATTCTTCTTTTTTTCAGATACGAGGTATGCACACAATTATACGGGATGCTGCCACAACAACACATGATTTCATATTCTATGCCGATCGGTTGATTCGATTGGTCAGTATGAAAATGCAATTGACATGTTTTCTTTTGTATGAGTTCCCATGGTAGCTTGAATTTCGCTGTGGAATATAGGTTGTTGAGCATGGTCTTGGTCATCTTCCATTCAAGGAAAAGCAGGTCATAACTCCAACTGGTAAGTAGTATTGCACTGTGACCATTCGTTGTCTTCCTTGTACTGAGCTGGTGTTACAAATTATCTCTTCCAATGCAGAGAATCTTGCTCGCTGCTAGTTGTATTAAGATGCTGAATCTGGACCATTACATGATTAAACATTATGTCCTGTACTAGTATTTTTCCATTGAATTCAAGCTATATATTTCATAGTAATTTATTCTCCTGTTTCCAATGATAATGCTTGGATGTGCTAATGTGGCACATCATTCTGCATTAAGTTTGTATGGGTTGCAATATCATGGTTTGTTTTTTTTTCTTTTGTTTTTGTTATTCATCATTTTATAATTGCACATGGCAACAAGCATCTATTTGTCAGGTTCATGTTTTCTAAAGTCTTGGAATCATTCATTGTTTGCTCTTCTCGCATACAACTTCTCACATCGAGATTTTGTAACCATTCATTGTTTGCTCTTCCAAATTTTCCCAAACAAGGGTAATTGCCCTCATTTTCATTTTCATATTAGCAGAATACAGACAAAACCAAGGTAAGTCTTGAGGACTTCTATCCGAATGACCTCAGAATCTTAAAAAAACAAAAACCTTGCTGCAGCATTTGTTTAGGATTATTTCTTTACTAAAAAAATATGTTGTTCATTATTATAGGAAAGCAAAGCCATGGTTGCTACAAACAGGCAAATAATATATAAAAGGGATTATAGATTATTTATCTCCATAGTTCTGTTCTCTTGTAGAAGCATGGAGTTACATGCATTTGTTCTCTCCTGTGATTAATTTATATCTTTGCCCCTATTTATGCGTGCAGGATCAGTTTACACTGGGGTAGAGTTCTCCAAAAGATTGTGTGGTATCTCAGTGATTAGAAGGTAGGAACTTCTCCTTGATATTTTGATCTTGTACCCACTTGAGACTCTAATTGAGATCACACTTGGAACTCAGTTGGGAAGTCTTTTATTTTGTACCATGCTGCTATCATGTTTATCAGCGATATCTTTATGTTTCTCCTTTGCTTTGCCTGATAACTTGTGCAAAATGATAAAATGGAGCACCATGGCTATTTACAAATGCTGTACCAGAAAATATTGGAAACTTTAATTCAGTGTCCTTTAGCCTGGCCTTTGGGCTTCATTCCTATAAACCCAATACTAGTGACTACTAAGCATGCTTTCTTGAGCAACTCATAATCTAGGATTCATTCCTTGTCAAGTATCTTGTTAGTAAAGCACATCATAAATTTTTGAATAGAAATGCATAACTATGTTAATTATTTTCTGCAACTTCTCTCCAGTGGGGAGAGTATGGAGAATGCATTGCGGGCATGCTGCAAAGGTATAAAAATTGGGAAGATTCTTATTCACAGGGAAGGAGACAATGGCAAGCAGGTTTGGTTTAATCTACTTTTGGCATTATTTATTGGAGTTAGTCAAATTACTAAGCTCTTGATTCCTGCAGCTAATCTATCACAATTTACCGAAAGATATTGCAAACAGGCATGTGCTGTTGTTGGATCCCATACTGGGAACAGGTTTGTTGATGATTCTCTCATATCCTTTCTGTCGTTACATGAATTTTGTTTTTGTGCTCACTGGAGCACTTCTGCCTCTGCCTATCTCATGTCAAAGAGAGCAAACTAATGTGGGGATTCTGTACTTCTGCAACAAAATTAGTTTGGCAAATTGTCCCTTTTCAAACTATTTCACGTGTCATCTGTGATGTTCTTAATGTATCTCATGCATATAATATACATTGTTAGTGTATTGACTTGCTGAAATTATGTGCACCTGCTCAACTGTTGGATATTCATTTCATCTCATATAGTCTTATCTTCTTCATCATACCAGGAAATTCAGCTGTTCAAGCTATATCTCTACTCTTGAAAAAGGGTGTACAGGAAACAAATATTATTTTTCTGAATCTTATATCAGTAAGTCTACTGAAGTGCTGACTTTGGATTCATTTATTTGAGTATATACATTATTTATTGATTTGCATGGATTGCATGTATTCTCTATTGAAGCTCATAATATGATGATTTTAGTACAATAATAGATATATTTTTTTTGTCTCCTTTTCCTCTTACAAGATTGTCCTTTAGTGGAAGCTAAATCTTATTTATGCATTGCTCTGCCTACTGCAATACTTCACTTGTACTGGTTTGGTGACAACAATTGCTAGCTCATGAGCATATCTACTGCATTTTTCAACTTTCTGTGTCTGTTGTTTGGCAAATTGCTGAACAGTTAATGGAGGGCACAGTGGATAACTCTCTACAAGTTACCGTGACATACATGTTTTTGTTTTCTCGAAGTGTAGTCTGGAACTTATCACCATTGCTGTACATGTTTGCTGTGTTGGAACTTATCACCTTCGCTGTTATTGTGTGGCGGTTGATAACCATTGGGTTTATCACAAAAACTGTTGGAATTGTTCCAGGCTCCCCAAGGAGTGCATGTGGTCAGCAAGAGATTTCCAAGAGTGAAGATCGTGACATCAGAAATCGAGTTTGGTCTGAATGATGATTTCCGCGTCATCCCCGGGATGGGTGAGTTTGGAGATAGGTACTTTGGGACAGATGATTATCAGTCATCAACACCATTCTTTTGTGACGACAAAAATCGTGTCAGGTGAGACATTGCTTGCTTTTGATTTTTTGTTCCCTACGGGGGTGTCTTATTTTGTCTGATCAGATTCAAGCTTATCGGCATTACAATTGACACAAAACTCATGCAGGCTTTTGTGAGCATTTGAATAGACAAAGTCCTGGCGGCAGCGGCGGCATCATCTCCATTTTTTGAGAAACTTAAATTTTTACATTTGGAAAGTCAGATGCCCATATTGATGTATTCATTACCAGCAACTGTGTATCGGTAGAACATTACAAGACCGATCTTGCCTCAAGACATAAACGGAGCAAATTCCTCTTCTTTTCTTATGTCGTCTCCAGCTTGAGTTCGCAAGATGCTGTGATCTCATTACCCATCTCTCCCTGTGATCCACTGCTTGTCTTATTAGAAATCATAAACAATCGGTTGTATGCGATCATGAAGCATATTTTTGCTTATTTAAGAAATTCCGAGCATATACAAAGTATGGTATACATAAACAACCTCTGACCTCAAAATCACTGCAAATTTCGAGCAAATTTGAAGCATATTCCTTGTTGGCTGCCATGGATGTACCTTGGGAGTGGTCACTGACTCACTGGTCAGTCTCACATCGGTCATTTTTATTGACTGGCCATAAATAAAAAAGGAAAAGAAAGAAAAAAGTAGTCAAATGCGTCGGCAGCGTGTGGGTCCAGAAATTGATTGCAGAGGCGGAGAGGCCCCTCAAATTATTGTCCTCCTGTAACCTTTCCAGCTGGAGAAGAATCATTCCAGTTTTCCACCTACCACTCTCCACCAGACACCACTCCACACCCACACGGCGGCGGCGGCGGCGGCGGCGGCGGCGTCGTCGGTGAGCTCGAGATGGCTGGAGCGGCGGTGAGCGCTTCCTCTGGGGCGATGAACTCCGTCATCGGCAAGCTGGCTTCCTTGCTCACCGACGAGTACAGCCATCTCAAGGGCGTCAAGAGCGGGATCCAATGGATGAAGAATGAGCTGGGCAGCATGGACGCCGTGCTGCAGAGGCTGGGAGACATGGACGACGACCAGATCGATGTGCAGACCAAGGAGTGGAGGAACAAGGTGCGTGAGCTATCCTACGACATCGAGGACTGCATCGACCGCTTCCTGCGAAAACACAGTGGTGGTGATGCCAAGGCTAGTTTCGTGCGCAAGGGCGTGCGCAAGATGAAGAAGCTGTGGGAGAACCATCAGATTGGAGATGAGATCAAACAACTCAAGGCCCGCGTACTTGAAGAGAAAGAGAGGCGTGAACGGTATAAGATCGAAGATCAGCTCACCACTTCATCCCGACATATTCAATTAGACCCTCGAGCACCTGCTTTGTATGAGCAGGCGAAAAACCTTGTTGGCATTGATAAGCCTCGGGAACAGATAATTGGCTGGATAAAGAGTGAAGAGAAGCAACTGAAGGTGGTGTCCATCTTTGGAACAGGAGGGTCGGGCAAGACTACTCTAGCTATGGAGGTGTATCACAAGATTGATGAATCATTTGATTGTCGGGCGGTGATCTCTGTATCTCGAGCTCCTCATATCAAGAAGCTTCTTAGAGACATACTCTTTCAGATTAACGAGAGCGAGTATGAAAAGTCAAAAGACTGGGAGATGGAACAACTTATACCGACGTTGAGGAAGAACTTGAAAGACAAGAGGTAATTAACCCCAATTTCTTCTTCAACATCAATTAAAATTTTACGAATTATTAGGACTTCGGAACTATGGATGGTTATATTGTCCAAGCCCATAGAGTATATGTATGCTTAACTAACCAGGGGTATGGTCCCAACTTTCAAAAAGAAAAAAAAACACTATGAAGTTCCTTTGTTTTATGACTTTAATAGCAAACTAACTGCAAAATAGTGCATGTACCAAAGAAACTATGCACATTAGCTCCTAAAATTTTCTCTTCAAGCCTGGCCGCTATGACCAACTGCTAGTAATGGCTATTTTGGTAATGCATCGGCAAACACTATATTTACCAAAGTTAACGCAATTTTTAATGATTTTGCAATTTTCCTATGTCCACACCCCAATGCCACTACACCTTATTAACTTGTGCTTAGTGAAAAAATATGATATATATATATTTTGGCATTGGAAACAATAATACAGTACAAGTATTTGCAAAGCACGGCATAGCCTTATTAATGCAACTCCCACAAAATTTCCATGAAGGTACTTCGTCGTCATTGATGATATCTGGAGCATAGATGCATGGGAACATTTGAAATCAGCCTTACCTACCAATGAAAATAGGAGTAGAATAATAACTACAACACGCATTAGAGATGTAGCAAAATCTTGCTGTCATGACTTTGTGGGGCATATGTATGAAGCAATGCCTCTAAGTGAAGACAACTCCCGCAATTTACTTTTTAGAAGAGTATTTTCTTGCGAAGATTGCCCGAAAGACTTGATGGAAGTAGCCAGTGTAATATTGAAGAAATGTGGTGGCTTGCCATTAGCCATTATCAGTATAGCTGGGTTATTGTCCAATAAGAATCCAACAGTGGAAGCGTGGACCAAAATAAAGAACTCTATTTCTTCTGCAGTTGAGAAAGATTCTTCTGTTGACAAAATGAAGAGGATACTGTTTCTCAGTTATTTTGATCTTCCTCACTATCTGAAGACGTGCTTGCTATATTTAAGTGTCTTTCCAGAGGATTCTGATATTGATGCTAGACGTTTGATACGGCTTTGGGTAGCTGAAGGATTAATTCTTGGACAGAGAAGAGAATGTATGGAGCAGCTGGGAGAAAACCACTTGCGTGAGCTTATAAACAGAAGCATGATACAACCGACAAAGATTGGGGCAGGTGGCACCACAGTAAAATTCTGCAGAATACATGATGTCGTACTCGATTTTATTGTGTTACAAGCTAAGGAAGAGAATTTTGTTACTGTATTGAATAATAGTGACCCCTGTGACTATACTTTAAATAAGTTTCGCCGGTTATCCCTGCAAAGTGGCTTTTCTGAAGGCTTAGAGATGCCTAAAGCATCAAAGGACCTATCCCATCTCCGATCATTGCATATGTTTGAGTCTGAAAGTTTGCCAGTAGTCCCTTCAGAATTTGCAAAATGTCAAGTCCTGCGTGTGCTGGATATAAAAGTTCATTTGGAGGACAAGCATATTAAATATATTGGACATTTTTGTGAACTGAAGTACTTGAGAATCGAAGGAGATATCTGCAAGCTCCCAGAACAGATTGGTAAGCTGCAGCATCTACAAACACTTGATCTGTTAGGAACTTATATTGAAAAACTACCTGCAAGCATTGTCCAGTTACAGAAACTGGTGCACCTTCTCATCCCTTTTCAAGTGCCATTGCCTGACGGAATAGGAAATCTGCAAGCTCTGGAGGTGCTATCGTCTATTAATCTAGATAAATCATCTGTAAAATCTATCTATGGGCTAGGTGAGCTGAGCAAACTGAGAAAAATCGAAATTGGTTGGCCAGATTTCGACGAAGATAACAGTAACGAGGGCCACAAGACAGCATGCATCTCCTCTCTCTCCAAGCTCCTCAACTGCAGCCTCCAATCATTGTGTGTTGTTACATGGGGATGGAGCGGCTCTGATGTCATAGCTTCATTGATGATTTCGTGTGGTTCCATTCCCCCTCTACGGAGACTTGTCATTCACGATGTGTTCCCTACCATACCAAGCCAATTTGCATCGCTCGTCAACCTCACCCGCCTGTGTGTATTTGTTGGTGGAGTGGGAGGCCTTGAGATCCTTGCAAGTTTACCCCTGCTGCAATCTCTTACCTTGCGCCCACGTTATTTCGTCCCCAACTTGAGGCAGGTCATCAGCGGCCAAGGCTTCCAGAATTTACGCAAGTTCAATTTTGCAGGTTATTGTTCGGAACCGGGGTTGATGTTTGAACCAGGAGCCATGCCAAAGCTCCAAAGGCTGAAAATCCTGTTTTCTGCAAGGTGGCAGCTCGATATCCATGGTGGTCTGATAGTGGGGCTGCACCATCTTTCAGCCCTCAAGTCTATCGATCTCAAACTCGGCTGTGGTGGTGCCGTTGCTGATGAGGTGGAGTCGTCGGAGGATGACATCAGGGCTACAGCGGTTGCACATCCCAACCGTCCCACTCTCGAGATTCAAAGGTACAATCAACACTGGATGAAGAAGCCAGACGAGTAGCGAATTCCCAGCCCATTTGTTAGCGATCTCCAAATCACCATGCTGCTCTTAGTGCTGTTCTTTCTTCTCATGCCAGATCAGTTCGAGATTACTAAATGTGTTTCCTCAAAACATGATGTGGGCAAACATAGAACGCATTTATTGTTTAATTAAAGCAGCTTTCTACACTCGAAATTATTTATGCAGAATACTGTTGTCAGCTGCATAAATCATCTATAGAGAATTGATTGGGTTGCAGAGACCAACTTGTGTCATTTTTATTTTATCTGTAATCAAACTGTGGTGTACTCAACTGGGCGTTCTTGTTTCAGGATCTGATCCAAACAACTGCTCAGAGATTGTCATCAACATGATGATCAGAGAGCTTAGATTGGTGTGATGGGACCGTGAAAAAACCTTCTTTTTTTTACCGGAATTGACAAGCGTGAATCTAGGATGAGTCAAACATAGGAAGAAGGCCAATATCTGACATACTACTAATCGATTATTTGGCCTTTTACGATCAAACAACCTATGAACAACTGTAGCCTACATAACCTAACAACCCAGACCAAGGGAAGAAGGTATGAGATCACTGTCTTTGGCATGCTCATGATTTTGTTATACAACATTTCAACATCGATCGCTGCTATCACTGCAGTTACCTTCCAGAAGATATATTGGCCTTAACATCGAAAGCATTTGCAATGCCAATTTAGCAAGAAAACAGCAGCAAACTGGCAAATGCGTACTTGCATATATATAGCACCGATCCAAACAAACACCGGCCGGATGAATGCAGCACACCACCAACACAACGCAACATCCATTTGGGAACCAAACACAACAGGACGACGAGCTCTTCAATTCCACGCTTGGGTGCCATGAATCCCGTCATCTATTACTACTCGCCAAAAAAACTAATATACAATGTTTATATATTATACATCGATCAGTTAGTAATTGCGTGCTCCTTTCAATCCTTTTTTTTTTCCAATCAGGATGATCCTTTCCATCTTCTTTTGTTAGGCACACAATTAAGACTTATATAGGTGGTTTTCATCTGCATAACAATACTTGTGTAAAATATGACGCCATAAATATAATTACTCCTGTCTTGTGTCAAACCGTTGCCTAGATGAACACAAATACACTGATTATTTAACAAAAAGCCAATTATGTTGTCTGAATTTCAAGAGCGAAATTCTTTTTACCTGAGCCAATTATCTGATCATCCCACTGAACAACAGTTTTGACAAGAATGCCACTACCAATGAGCATCATTTCATCAGCAGCCTTGAGCAACAAAACCCTCATCATCCAACCAGATGCCGGTATACCCACCGCTTTCTTCGCCTTCCACTTTGGTGAGCGCATTTGGTAGGTAGTTTACACTTTTCATGACTGCAAACTGTGGAGATTTTATCGGTATCGATGATGTGATCACCTTGCATCCTGCTGGGACTGGTAACGATGGAATTTCGATGACAATAGCATAGAGGGCTTAGTTTGCACAACCAGCTGAAGATAGCTGGAAGTCTCCTGGTCCAACAGCTAGCCAGTACCTGAATGATCCTTGGGTGCATTTTGATGCACTCACAGTTTGAATAAGTATGCTCCGAATTGTTGACCGATCAAAAGGCAGCGTGATTTTGGCCATCGATGCAGACTTCAGGAAGCGGTCAAGATGCTGCTCTAACTCATAGAGGTGCCTGACAATAATATGACAAAGTTAATATTGACAATAATGGTGTTTGGATCAGAACTGAATGGAAATTTAGTAAAAAGAATGATCCCTTCTTGTTCATTTACAAGTTTCCACACACTAAGAAAAATACTACAAATTTGTTATTGATAGTCAGGTATCTGTTTTTTTGGGGGGTTGGCATAATTGATTGAAGCAAAGATCTCACCCATCCATAATAGCTGCAGTATCAAAAACACCATGTCCTCTGTGGACCATGTGATCGTCGATTGGTATCACCATTGCAGAAGGATTTGTGGTAATTCCACCAAAAACACTAGAGTACATGGCCATGTAATTTTGATTTCTGGTTCCAGATGCATGGAATTCATCAAGACTTTCTTCAATCTATATGAGCAAAAGTTTTTGATTTTACATATCTGTTGTCATAGAACTTTTCAAGACAAGATCCTACTCTGCTTAATAGTTTCGTGAATCGTGAGCACCTCTTAGACAGATAGTAAACCACATACTGTTATGAACATCCCTTCTCTCTGAAAAGAGATAGGAAACACAGTAATCAGCATGACTGGAATTATATCCAAAGATGGAACTTGTTAAAGGGCTCAATTCAGATTATCAGTGTTTTGGTGCATAATTTAAGTTATTCAGAGTCCTATCAAATCCGACTGTGCTAAACTGCAAGATCAAAGTTACTAAACAAATACTCAAAGGTTGTCACCAGTTACCACTCTCATGTCAACTACTAGGACATGGCTTCAACTAGAACTTGTTGGACTTTCTTAATATACTCTGGCCGACAGTTTGCCGGCCCGGCGAACTTGTTGGACATTCTTACCTATAGCAATATAATATGATGCTAGAATTTCATGATACAGAGTTAATTTCTTTTTAGGGAAAACAGTAGTCCTACTTTGGTACATGATTATTAAAAAGGTACAAATATATTTACAACAAAAAAAGAAGATTACTGCATTTCTTTATCTGATTCTCCATATAAGGGTGATATGTTGTTTTTGCTCTTGAATAAAAAAAGTCAGCTTGTTAAATGTGTAATCCACAAATGTATTTGCACAATACTGTGGACTGTTAAACCGTAGTCAACTTAAGAAAGCCTAGAGGAAACAGTGTTTTGAAACGTTGGACTGCTCTAATCATACTGTGGTTGCAGCAAAATGGTTCTAAAAAATCTTAAAACATACTAGTATGGATGTCAATTGAGTGGATGACAACAATGTATTATATAAGGTAGATACCCAGGTATCAATCAAGTGAAGATTAACTAAGACAAGAGGAATGGTAATCAGAACAAGACAATCTCTCTGAAACAAAAGGAGCATCCAACTTCTTTTTCATGCAAATATCGTGCGAAGATGGTATTGAAAGTGGTGCCAACAAACACAGAAAAGACAAATGGTCTTGGCTGGTGATGCAAGGAAAATAATACTATTTAGTTGCATGACAAACATTATTGAAAACAAAAGGCATCATAGTCTCCTAGAAACAAATAAGGATAGCTAGCTGAATTTCAAGAGCGAAATTCATTTTACCTGAGCCAATTATCTGATCATCCCACTGAAAAACAGTTTTGACAAGAACGCCACTACCAATGAGCATCAGTTCATCAGCAGCCTTCCCTTCCTGGACACTCACATTCCTTGAACTGATCCCACTGAGCCTTCCATCTGCCACTAGCTGCTCAGCAAGGGTCAGAACCCGTTTCGCGGTGCACCCACTAAGGATCTTGTCGAAACGGGGCATGTGGAGCTCCTTGCTTTGTGTCACAACGCCAACATTCATGTTGGAACCCTCAGCAGCAAAACCCTCATCATCCAACCAGATGCCGGTATACCCACCGTTTTCTTCGCCTTCCACTTTGGTGAGCACATACATTTGGCAGGTAGTTTACAATTTTCATGACTGCAAACTGTGGAGATTTTATCGGTATCGATGATGTGATCACCTTGCAGCCTGCTGGTACTGGCAAGGATGGACTTTCAATGACAATAGCATAGAGGGCTGAGTTTGCACAACCAGCTGAAGATAGCTGGAAGTCCCTTGGTCCGACAGATAGCCAGTACCTGAGTGATCCTTGGGTGCATTTTGATCATTTGATGCACTCACAGATTAAATAAGTATGCTCCGAACTGTTAACCGATCAAAAGGCAATTTGATTTTAACAATCAATGGTGTCTGGATCAGGATTTCATGGGAAGTTAGTAAACATAATGATCCCTTCTTGTTCACTTACAAGTTTGCACACACTAAGAAAAAAACTACAAATTTGTTATAACTAGTCAGGTATCTGTTTTTTTTCTTTTTTCATAATTGATGGAAAAAATAGCCTCCATACTCCCCAGAGGATTATCAAACTTATAAGCCAGAACAAAATTCTGCACAAATAGAATTTACCAAAATTAGCATTTAAATATGAAGGTATAACAGTATTTTGTTTCACAACCTAAAGAATCAGTAGTACAAGTACCCCAAAACAAAGCAGTATATAACTCAAAATCAATAATTTTGCAGGAGTCGAGCAGCAAGGATGAAAAAGTTTTTGAAATTAAACAGGAAAACTAATAGAAGCCTGATAAATGGTCTTGCAGTTAAAAAGAAAGCTATGAGTTTAAAAACCTCACTTAACAAAAGCCCAGCCCAGCCATTACACCCTGATATTGCTTTAGTTTGGACCCTGGAGTTACATTTCTCATAATCAATAATTGAAATAGCTGAGGATTGGAATTCTTATATTCAGATGATCCTAAATCCATGAATTTTGATCACAAATATCTCTCTAAGTCATTTTCTTGTTTATCTACAGTTGCTCTCTATTTGTAGAAAAGTTCCTTTTTTTTCTATGAAGTCATACCAAGCAGTGAGAGTCAAACAATAGCAACATCAAAGCCACAGATCGAACCTTAGGTTTTCTTTTTTTCTAGCTGCCCCAGTGAAGAATGTCAATCACTTACTAGTACAGGTAAGCACTAAGCCTTCTGTATTTTATCACATATCCAAATCAAGAACATATTGAGGATATTGAAGTTAATTAGCTAACTTTTCTTCAGTGGTGATCTTTTACTAGTACTTGAATTTATATAAAGCCATTTATCATTCTCTACAATCCACTCGAGGCAACACTCCCAAAAGGATTGTTTTCTATCCCTTTCCAAGTTTTCTGCAGGCTGTAGCATCAGAATTAGCTAAATAATGTCCTACAATGGACAGCACCAAGTTAATTCGGTGCAACACCGGGTCAAAAGGTAATGTTCAGTAAGCTTTGCCTGCTTTGGTTATCCAACTAAACAGGGAGCCATGACAAATTGTTACAATCTTGTGAACTACAAATTGCAGTTTTTTTACTAAAGAAACCGGCCTCACATTGCAGCAGCGCATCACTAAGGATCATCATCAGATTCAATCACTACACCAAACAACCATGGAAGTTTATCAACACGAGCACACAGAACACAAACACAATACCTTTCCTGGTTCATCGTTAAAACTAAAGGTTTCAGTTGATCCCTGAACATCAGCATCAGGAAAAATATCTACATTCCCCATCAGTGCATCAACGTCTACGTGGCAGCTAGGCTGAACAACGAAAGAAAGCAAAACTTCAGATCGGTCGCTGGGAGTGGGACACTTCAGAATTGATGCAAAACATCAATACGCGGCTAAACAAGAATTCACGGCACTAATATCCATTTCTCCATCATACTGAAACTAATCGCTGGGAGTGGGACACTTCAGAATTGATGCAAAACTCAATACGCGGCTAAACAAGAATTCATGGCACTAGCTAATATCCATTTCTCCATCATCATGAAACTACACGTCAAGTGCAAGCGTGCAACCTTTGGACTGAGAACTGATAGAACAAACGGCCTCAGGGAGTCAGGAGTTCAGAAAAGGAAAAATGAACCATCTTTTAGCTTGAACCAAATGTAGCTTGAATCAGGCGATCAGCACTGGAACCCAACTTCCGAATTCGACAAGAACCCAAAGAGGAAGACAATGGATGGAACAGGAGACTGACCGGTCCGATTGGAGTTTGTGGCGGCAGTGGCCACCGGCGCCCTCCCCCACCCGCACCATGGAGATGGAGTGAGCCCGGCCAGTGGCTGCGTTCCACGTCTGGACACGAGCAAAACTGCAAGAATGAATGGATCAGAAACTACAAGTGTTTTTTTTTCCTGCAGATTGACGTCTCAGCTCACATTGAAGCATCAAACCCTGTAAAAAAAAGCAAAGAAGAACAAAAATTTTATTTATTATTTAATTAAACTAACTAACCTACCGACTACTGACTAAGGACGAGCAACGCTAGCCTACTGACTCGTACACGTTGCAACTGACGCAAGCGAAGCACGAGCCCCGCTACGAACAGCAACGCTACGCGGACGGCCACACCACCACCGCTGGGAGGACTCGCTGCCGCTGTTAGGAACGACGGGATCGGGAGAGAGCTCGGATCCGGTGCAGCAGCGCACACGAAACTCGGTCCCGCGTACAGCATGTGCGGCCCCTCCTCCACCCACGGCACGCGCATGGCGCTCGACCACTTCTCCCTCCTCTTCTTCTTCCCCGCATCTACCCTCGCGACCACCACCACCTTCTTCTCCTCCTCCTCATCATCCCCCATCCTCTTCTTCCTCAGGTCCCACCGGACATCATCCGGCGAACCAACGCCGCCCTTCTTCCCCAGGTCCGGCGACCCGCCGCCATTCCTCTCCTCTTCCCTCCTCTTCTTCTGGAGGTCCCACCGGGCATCGTCCGGCGAACCTCGGGTCCTCTTCCGGAGGTCCCACCTGTCATCGTCCGGCGAGCCACCACCGACGCGACGCTGCCCAAAGCCCCACCCCTCCTCCTTCCTCAGGTCCGGCGACCTGACGCCCTCCGCCGCTCTCTCCTTCTTCCTCACGTCCCACCTAGCTTCGTCAGGCGACCCGCCGCCGACCCGACGGGGCCCGAATCCCCACCCGCCACGTGTCCTCTTCCCCGTCCCGACCACCACCAACGCCATCACATTTACCTGGGCGCGCAGCAGCGGAAGCGGAAGCGGAAGCGGAAGCTCGAGGAAGACGCACCTGCACCTGCGCAAGAGACAATCAGACAAATGAAACAAGAAACAGGTTAGTTATCCGAGGAGGACTGGTAAGAACAGATGAACCTTTTAAATTGATAACTGCTTCCCTACACCGCCGAGGCGGTACTAATCAAATACTACATTCAAATTGCCGGCGGGTTGAGCCGGCTGCGGATGTTGGAGGTGCCGAGAGCACGGGCGCGGCGTGGAGACGGAGCTGCCAGATATGGGCCCGAGCGACTAGAGAAGGAGGAGAAAGGGCTCGGCGCCGCGCCGGAGGGCGGCGTTGGCGCGGGCGACGGCTGATGCCGGGAAGGAGAAGCCTCAACCGGCGGCGGCCTCCTCTCCTCTCTGTCTCCGGCGCCGTCTTCCTCGCCAGTTGCCGCCTCCCTACCTTCATCAGCGTGGAACGCCGGCCGCAAGCTTCGGTGGCCTGGAGGTCGTGGGCACCGGATCCAGCGGCCAGGAGCTCCTAAGATGGCGCCGGCGAACACCGGGGAGAGGGGAACGTGCGGCGAGCGAAGCCGTCGTTCCGAGCGGCGACGGCGAGGAGGCCCTTTCCTTTTTCTTCTCTTTATTTTTGGGGGGACAGCTGGATGAGTGGATATAGTTAAATAAAGAACTGGAAAGTGTGTTTATACCGCTATTGGATAAAATTGCGTGGCTGCGTGTGAAATTTGTGCAAATTGCTCCTAAATAATTTTTGAAATATGGAACTCTAAAGTTGTCTTTATAAAAAAAATAGGACGGAAGCTCGTGCAGATGCACGGTCATATTAGTTATTGTTTTATGGAAACAATGCTAAACAAAGTCGTCTTTTTTCATTTCTACGACGACGTGAAATATATTGTAAACTTTAATATATTTAAATAATAAGAATATCTTTTAGATTAAATAAAATCATTTTATCATGGTTACATATATGTTATGTGAAAACTTATAATTGTACGATATAGGATAAATGGATATGGGTATGTTGCCATTCATACACCCGCCACCATAAGAGAGAGAAGAGGATATGTGGCTACCTCGATGGACGCGATGGACCCTGCAACGCCCACCGCTATAGATATAGGCAACCTACGACGCACCATACCGATCGATACGTTGGAAATCAGCCGTTTCGGGATTGGATACGTATCCGGTGCGAGGATACGCGATCGATATGGTATCGAAAATAAAACGGCGAAAACTAATCAAACTAATTACCAATTCTTGCTCGATATGGATTCGATATTCTGAGTTCTGACTCCTGGGTCTTAAGGCTGCGTTCGGTAATACTACAAACCCAGATAAAAGATAAAATATTCATGGCACACTTTTCAAACTGCTAAACGGTGCGTTTCGTGCAAAAATTTTCTATATGAAAGTTATTCTAAAATATCAGATAAATCCAATTTTCAAGTTTGTAATAATAAAAACTTAATTAATCACACGTTAATGTCACCTCGTTTTACGTGAAACACTTAATCATCATCTTTATCTTTATTTTCAGGATTTTCACACACCACCTAAGTCTCTGATACGTAAAGAGAAACTGGGCAACCCTCGCTTGGAAGCCTACCTAAGGCCCAGTCAAACCCAACACCTCGCATCAAGCCCGTTGCCGACTAGAGCCGTCGCACGTTGGCACTGAAGCCTAAGCCACTAAAATCTAGTAAACTCTCTGTTTTTCATTTTAGTTTTATTCCCTAAAATAGTGCAGCACCTTGTCCAATTGCCAATTTGCCATCTTTTCACATCTAATTACTCCCTCCAGCCTAATGATACTTGTCGTTTCGAATAAAGGCATGGTCATCAAGAAATAACTTTTATCACTATTTCTTATTATAATATATATAAATATCAATAAATATATGATTTTATTGAAGTAATTTTTAAACCAATTTATACATATGGTCACTATATTTTCAAGACAAATATTTCAGATATTATTTGTAGTCAAAGTTTTTAACGTTTGATAGTAACCTTGTCCAAAACGACAAGTATTATTAACCCGGAGGGAGTAGCAATGTGCTTTAGAATATGCAGGTGGAAACTTATGCTCTCAACCTTTATATGTTTATATCTTTAAAAATGTATATATAATCGCCGTATCGCTGTTTTCATGTTTTTGAAAATTTCCGTATTTTCATACCAGTATCGTGTATCATGCAAGCGTGTTACCGTGTATGTCCCTTTCATTCCATGGGTAAGAAATACCAGATTCACACCATTAAATTATTAGCATATTAACTATAAAAAATAAAATAATTGATTTAATTTTTAAAAGAAACTTCTATATAAAATGTTTAAAAAAAGCACATCGCTTAGCAGTTCAATAAACGTGTAAAAGGATGAGGTAGTAGCTTAGTGGAGAAACTGATTCAAACGGCGCCTTAGTATTGGCAAAATCTTGCATGCTCTCGATTTATTCTTATCGAGCGACACATGTACGGACCGTGCTGATAAGCTCTACCGTAAAAATAGAATATTTACTCAAGTGCTAATGTCAACACCCACCAATCCACATCTTTCCTAATCTTTTTTCTCATGGAACCTTTGACGATTTATATTTTCTAAACCATGTATTATTTTAAAATTTTGTTTGAACCATCGTACTCCACTCAAAATATATAACAAAATGCGTCCAATATTGAATGTATTCAAACATTCAAAAGTACTTAAATCGTAGAAGTAACTAAGCTTACAATAGAAGTAACTTTGCGTAGCATTGATAATAAACATAGTGGATGATATTGAAATAAGGGACTATGTAAACTAAAATGTGGAAAAGATTCATGAGGAAATATAATTATTTTCTTTATCTCAATGTAATAATTATATTCTTTTTGGAGAAATGTAATTTGGCATCATATAGGAAGTAATTCTTCATGGTATTAAAAGTAACTGCACTGCTAGGGCAAAATAACTTAAAAAATTAGAAGTCACTATTCATGGTATTAGAAGTAATTGCAACTAGAGGGAAGGAACTCTGAAAAAAAAACTAACTCTCTACAGTACCAGAAGTAACTCTACTATTTAAAGGAAGTAACTCTTCGTAGCATTGAAAGTAACAACGCTGCTGCAGAAATAAATAATCTGAATATATTCAATATTGGACTCGCTTTGTTATATATTTTCAGTAGAGTACGATGGTTCAATCGGATCGTAAAAACTATATACGGTTTAAAAGATACAAACCGTCACTGGGATGATGTTGTCTTCAGTTATTTCCGACATGACGGTTGTCTTGAATCCTATCGGGCGTGCCAAAAGCGTGTTGATGCAAAAAAACACGGTGGCCTGGGAGATCTGCTTAGCTCCAGTGCAGGTCCAAATCTTAGAAACAGGTTAGCTAAGTTCTGTGGTAACTTAACAAGCCATACCTCCAACTGAAGATCGAGACCAACGCCCAACTTGAAGCAAGAACTCGTCGAAAAGTAATAAGAAAAAAGAGTGGCGATGCGCCGAAGGTGTTTATTGAACTGTCCTCTTTTACATAGACCTCGGGCTTATATTTATACCCGTATGTACAGACTTTGTCCTTCTCGGACACTATTCACAACTTGTATAAACAAACAAGTCTTAGGTGGACTATTACCACAATATTACAAAAAAGAAACTAACTCTTATTCCTAACTAATAGACACAATTGCCTTATCTGGACTGAATTCCTAGCTGGCAACATCTTCAAGCCCTTCTCCGAAACCAACATGAAGCTAGGCTACCCGTATCGGCTTAACCGAGTCCGATTCAAATTACCCGTATCAGCTGCCGAGTCCGATTCCACATCGGCCGATACGGCTCTAGCCGATGCGCTGTTTGTTCTTGGAAACCGCTTTATTCCTTCAAATCCATTTCGGATCCAATCTTGATCGTTGGCCTATCTTTACCAAATTTTGCTGTTAACAATAAGCCATCAAAGATTTTAAAAGTACTAGTATGCAATGGTACTAGACTCTGTTAGCATATGAACTGCATGGTACTAAAAGTGGATGTGCACTGTGACACGTCATTTATTTTTTAACAAAGCTACGCCTGAGGGAAAGACGTGATGTTTCTATTTTTTGACAAGTACATTGTGTCGCTGCTTAAGACTAAAACGCTATCACTCTTGTTGTAGTCACGTCCCTTAGTATTAGTCAATTTATTGTACATTGACATTATGTGTCGTGCTTAAAATTAAATTCTTGTTTTTGGCACATATCTACACTACTATAAAAGACACTAGTGGTGCGACCACTACTACTTCTGTGTTGTTAGGTTTGATATCTTACCAAATTTTGGTGTTGTTTTGTTAGTGGATGGTTCTACAATTATCAAAATTTGTTAGAGTTTGGTAAGGTTAAAATCATGTTAGTTTGATACCTTACCAAAATAAATTGGGTTAATTTGATCCATGCCATTGCAAATGTGCCTATTCAGATAAATGTTATTACAATTCATCTGTTCGTAGTCATGCCACTCAAATTTTACAAAATTGGAACCATGCCATCATTGTCACGTTCTCCATCTTCTTCCCCACTTGCACGTGGGACCCACCTGTTAGATTCATCTTCTTTCTTTCACCCTCCCTTATCTTCTTCCTCACCCATTATGCCCATGTCATTGAATGCCTGCGCCGTCATCTCGTTCGACGCCTTCACCCGCGTCATCACATCCTCCGCCGCCTCCTCGACGGTGTTCGTCGCCGTTGTTGGGACGGCGGTTCCCTTCTTGTCGTCGCCTTCTCCACACCAACTAATGCCCCAAAATTGTGCAAGTCTTCCTCGTCTTCTCCGGTGACCTCACTGATGACACGAGCTCCCAGCGGTGACCTCCATCGATCCCTCAGCAATTTCTCTTCGCCAAGCTCCATGGCTACCATCATCGACGTCCCCCTGGTACGCTTTCAGACCTTTTCAAGTTTTATCGTCTTCTTTTATTCATCGTCCCTGTTCTAGGTTGAATTTTGCTCTCAGATCCCCTTTCTCAACGATTTCTTGATTTATCCCTGTTCTTCTTCAATTGTAACACTTAAGAGATTAAATTGCAATTCCTGTTTTGAAAGAACCAACCCACTATTTTCTTGGTCCAATGGGCGATGTAGACCCTTGCTATCTCATCAATGCTGAGACTGATAGAATCTCTTATAAGCAAACCAAGCCCAATATAGCCAATTGGCAAACTGTATTCAGATCTTGGCCTTCCAGCTTGGATGGATGGAGAACATGGTATAAGAGGATATTGGCCTCCAAGTAATCCATGTGGGAAGAAATAGGTATAGCCCAGTGCTTAGCTTTGTCTCTAGCCGATATGAAAAAAGATGAACCAATGCTATCTTCGGCTGCATACTTCTGGTCTGACACTCTCAACGCCATCCTGTCTGGCCAAGGGCCGATGACACCCACATTGCTAGATATCAAGATGCTTACTGGTCTAGACATTATCTTATCGGCTAACCCCTTCTCCTTGAAAGTCAAATGTGAGCACAAGTTATCAACCAAGAACAGAGGAGGTTGGTCAGGATATATATCTAAGCACATCGGCACAGGTCCAGTAACAGATAGGGAACATATAGCTTTCCTCAATGTCATACCCCGCCCCTACGTCACTGTCCAAATGGCACCGAGGAGGGCATGTCGTAGGAGAACGGTGAACCGCTTTCTCACGAAACCGCAAAACAGGTACCAGTCCCAGGATAACGATGCTGGTACCAGCGGTAACATGATGAATCAATGCCAGATTTAAATAAATACAATATACCTTTACGTTGCATCTTCGGGTAACCCCTGAGTTGCAACCTTCGATCAAAATCAGCAGTAACGAAACTTAGCGAGGCTAGGACACCAAATTCACCGGCAGTACTTTGGGTTTAGGGACGAAAGTCCAACCTTCATCTTCTTCCTGAACTTAAGCCAAGGGGAGAAAAACAACAACAATGCGGGATTGAGTACTTTCGTACCCAGCAAGCCACTAGGAAATATGCACATGCAAGCTTCAAAGAAAGGCTGAGTTTGTTTGGGAAAGCATTTTGTAACACCCTGATTTTCGCCCGTCAAAAATTCTATTTTATTAAAAATCCTATTTTCAAAAATTTGGTTCTTTGAGTGTATTTAGAATTTTTGTGCCAAAGATCTCAATTGATTCTTTCCTTTGTGAACCCAGAATCTTGATCGTGATATCATCTCCCAAAATTAATTTTCCATTATTCGAAATTTTGCAGTTCGAATTTTCACTCCTTAACCTTTCCAAAAATTCGTACGGTTGAAATTTCAATTTTGAGATTTTAACCGTGTCGTCAAATAGTCTCATTTCCATCCAGAGAGTCTAAAAATTTTTATTTTTAGACATCGACCACCGGACCAATATTTCCTATACGTGTGCATATTAAAATCAATATTTCTGCGCATGTATCGACAGTCATTTCCTTCCCATTCAAGTACTCCAAAATATTTTGGATTTCTACCGCCCGGTGTTTATCCGTTCTTTTTCACCCGGAGGTCCTTTGCACTTCATTAAGCCAGGAAAATCACTCAGGCTCATCCAGTAATCGTGCATCCATGTTTCTTTCTCTGTCTCTGTTTTTCCCTAAACTCCCCTACAACGAACGACGGTTAGGCACCGTCCTGCTAGCACGGTGAAGTTAGGCACCGGAGAGCGCCGTTCGCCGAGCAAGCCGGGCAGCGACAACAGCACAGTAAAGGTAGGCACCGCTCCGCGCCGCTCGCCGAGCAAGCCAGGCAACGACAACAGCTGGAGTCTGTAGACAGAGAAGCAAACACAGGTGCATCAATGGCCGTTCTCGTCGCCAAATCCTTCCTCCAGAATCACCGTGACAGTATAAATACCGGAGAAAACTTACCGTGAAGTTTCTCAGCCGATTCGCCACTCCATTTTTATCACTCTGGAGCCGAGTCGCCGAAGTCCCGAATCCGTCGCGACCACCCCCTTCCTCCTCTCTGCCGCACACGCCTCCCGGCCGAGCGCCGTGGCCGGCGCACGCGCTGCCACGCACCAGCCGCGCCGCGCCGCCCCGGCCGAGCCCGCAGCGCTGCAGCACGCGCCCGCGCCGCCCGGCCGCTAGCCCGGGCCGCAGCCGCACGCCGCCGCGCCCTGCCGTAGGCGCCAGCGCCAGCCGCGCCGCGCGCCGCGCCACCGCCTGCGCCGCGTCGCCGCGCCGACGCCGCCGCTCCACCGGCCGGCCGCCTCCTCCCACTCGGCTCCTCTCTCCCGGAAGAACACAGAGAAAAAAAAGCAAGGAGAGAGAGAAAGAAAGAAATGAGAAAGAGAGAGAAAGAAGAGGATAAGAAGGAGAGAAGAAAAGAAAAAGAGAAAAAGAAAAAGAAGGTAGGTGGGACCCGCGGTGGGCCCCACTGTCTTGACTCTCTCCCGCGGGCTTTGACCGAAGACTTTGAGAAAGTCTATATTGCCTCCCTCACGATGTCGGGCTAAGCCCATGGAAATCCCTACGAAGTCTACATCACGCCCTCCACTTCATTGGGCCAACCGGCCTGATAATCTATCCACCAAGTCCACTTTACGTCCCTGCCCGACCTCCTTCATCTCTGGGCTAAAGCCCAAGCCTTCCCATAATAAAGTCCATGATTCCTCCCCCTTAACATCACAGCCAAGGAATATTCTTGGGAATATTCCTTTCCAATTTAATAAGTTCAGTTCCACATTTCAGAAAATCCATTAATCTTCCAAAATTCGTATCTTCCCAACCGTAAGTCCAATTGACTCCGTTCAACTTCCATAATTTTTCTAAAAATGAGATCTACCCAATGGCACAATTAGTTTATAATAGTTATTATCTGCTTTATAGGGTTTTGGATGTTTTTCTCTTTTCGATCGCGTAGTGGACGTTTCGGAAGTGCAGCTGACGCGGATTTTCTCGAAGATTTGAAGACCAACAATAAGGCAAGCCACTCTTCGATCATATTGCTCCTAGTTTATAAAATGTGTTGATTGCAGATTTGCATGTTTAGCGTACACAATTATTTTGATCGGCCATCGGTCTACGAGCACACGACCGACGGACCAACCTATGTAGTTGCATTATTTTCCGTAGGAACTTGTTAAACTTAACCCTTGTCGCTCCACCACAGCAGTACCTCAATACTTACGCTCTCTGGGCGTAGGTATCATTTTGCACCTTTTGTTTATGTCAGGTTTATGTATGGTTATCGATGTGGAAAAACTTGGGTTGTGAAAGGTTTATAAAACCCGACTCGAGGAGTCGGTGACTTTGAAAAATAAAAAGGTTTTATGGGAGAAAACTTGCGGTGCGAATCCTCTCCTGTGTGGTTTGGTTTCGTAGCCGCGCATAAGGACCGATTCCTTTGGGTTTTACATCCGAGCATCTCACAGTACGACCACATGGGTAGAATGGGATGCCCCTAGATGAGTAACTAGCTGAAACATAGATGTCTAGCAGGTTAGCAGGTGAGGAGCACTGGTATGGTGGAGTTTACGGCAATCTCCTGTAGTGGGGATGTGTCGGGGGTCCATACGGTGGGGCCTGAGTAGATGAGGGCTTGAAAGTTGGCCTGATGCTTGGTGGAGAGATTCCACCCATCTGTGGGACCCGAGACATTTATGGTTTGGTTAGAGAAAGGCTTTGTCACGAACTTCCGATACCGGCCAGTATCGGTGTAAGCTTCGTGTCTTGTGGGAAAAGCGTACAGTCTCTGCAGAGGTTTAATTGAACTGTTCGAACAGCCGTGCCCACGGTCAATGGCGAATGTGATGTGATGCCCATAGCGTAGATTTGTTTTTAAAACTCATTTAATAAATTGGTTTGTGGTGTGGGAACCGTTACCAGAGTCCTTCTTTGTGACGGACGGCCAACCTTCGTGGTTGGGAACAGGCCTGTGTGACCTGGGGTGTCGTCTGACACCATAGGGCCGAGAGGGCCGGTTCAGGGGCCGAGATGGCCGAGTTTGGGTTGGCAGGTCGAGAGGACCGGACCCGGAGTTGTTAACCTTGAGACTTGGTTAACGGATGATTGTTGAAGAGAATGTTGGTTTATATTTTGAAAGTGAAAAGAAGCTAATAAAGAAGGAAGTGCTATGAACGCTAAAATTTGACTTTCCCGCTCGAGTCGTTGCAAAGCTACTCGTGGACGGATTGAGGTGAGTCGTCTCACTCTCTCTCTCCGAAGGGAAAGTTACTTAAGTTACTTTGAAAACCTACACTTAGACATTTAAAAGGAAAAGTGTTTTAAAAATGATTTGCTAAACAAACTCAGCCTGTCTTTGATGCTTGCATGTACACATTTCCTAGTGGCTTGCTGAGTACGAAAGTACTCAATCCCCCATTGTTGTTGTTTTTCTCCTCTTGGCTTGAGTTCAGGGAGAAATTGAAGGTTGGAGTTTTGTCCCTAAACCCAAACTACTGCCGGTGGATTTGGTGTCCTAGCTTCGCTAAGTTTCGCTGCTGCTGACTCTGAATGGTGGTTGCAACTCAGGGATTCCCCGAAGCTGCAACGTAAAGGTATATTGTATTTATTTAAATCTTGCATTGATTCATCATGTTACCGCTGGTACCAGCATCGTTATCCTGGGACTGGTACGTGTTTTGCAGTTCCGTGGGAAAGCGGTTCGCCGTTCTCCTGCGGCACGCCCTCCTCGGTGCCATTTGTACAGTGGCGCAGGGGTGGGGTGTGACACATTTTAAAACACTTTTCAAAGGTCTAATTGTAGGTTTCAAAAATAAACTTTTCCTTCGAAAAGAGGTGTCTCACCTCAATCCAAACATGAATTGCTTTGCAACAACCCGAGCAGAAAAGCCAAATTTTAGCATTTATAACACTTTCTCCTTTATTAGCTTTTTTTTACTTTCAAAACATAAACCAACATTTCCTCCAACAATCATCCATTAACCAAGTCTCAAGGTTAACAACACTGAGTCCGGTCCTCTCGACTCGCCAACCCAAACTTGGCTGTCTCGGCCCTATGGTGCTAGACGACACCCTAGGTCACACAAGCCTGTTCCCAACCACGAAGGCTGGCCATCCATCACAAAGAAGGACTTTGGTAATGGTTCCCATCCCATGAACCAAATTATTAAATAAGTTTTAAAAACAAATCTACGCTATGGGAATCACCTCATATTGGCCCTTGACCATGGGCACGGCTGTTTAAACAGTTCAATTAAACCTCTGCAGAGACTGTACGCTTTTCCCACAAGACACAAAGCTTACACTGATACTGGCCGGTACCATAAGTTTGTGACAATGGCTTTTCCTAGCCAAACCATAAATGTCCTGTGTTACACAGATGGGTGGAATCTCTCCACCAAGCATCAAGCCAAATTTCAGGCCCTCATCTACTCAGGCCCCACCATATGGACCCCCGACACATCTCCACTGCAGAAGATTGCCGTAAACTTCACAATACCGGTGCTCCTCATCTTGCCAACATGCTAGACACCTATGTTTCAACTAGTTACTCATCTAGGGGCATCCTATTCTACCCGTGTGGTTGTACTGTGAGATGCTCAGATGTAAAACCCAAAGGAATCTATCCTTATACGACTACGAAACCAAACCACACAGGAGAGGATTAGCACCGCAAGTTTTCTCCCATAAAATCTTTTTATTTTTAAAGTCACCGACTCCTTGAGTCGGGTTTTATAAACCTTTCACAACCCAAGTTTTTTCAGATCGATAACCATGTATAAACTACATATAATCAAATGGTGAAAAGGGACACCTGCGCCCAGAGAGGGCAAGTATTGAGGTAATGCTGTGGTGGAGCGACAAGGGTGAAGTTTAACAAAGTCCTACCAAAAGTAATGCAACTACATAGGTTAGTTCATTGGTCATGGTCTCGTAGACCGATGACCGATCAAATTAATTGTGTACGCTAAGCATGCAATCTTGCAAACAATACATTTTATAAACTAGGAGCGATATGATCGAAGAGTGGCTTGCCTTATTGTTGGTCTTCAAATCTTCGACAAAATCCGTGTTCATTGCATCTCCGAAACATCTAATACGCAAAAAGGAAAAACATCCCAAAATCCTATAAAGTAGATAATAACTATTATAAACTAATGGCGCCATTGGATAGATGTCAATTTTAGAAAAATTATGGAAGTTGAACAGAGTCACTCGGACTTACGATTGGAGAGATACAAATTTTGGAAGATTAATGGATTTTTTGAAATGTGAGAAAAATGATTTATTAAATTGAAAAGGAATATTCCCAAGAATATTCCTTGGCTGTGAAGTGAGAGGGAGGCATATTGGACTTTATTTTGGGTGGGCTTGGGCTTTAGCCCAGAGATGGAGGGCGGGTAGGGAGGTAATATAGACTTCAAGAGAGGAGCTTGGGTGAGTAGAGGGATATATATGAGACTTTGGTGAGGAGGGAGGCTGTTGGTGGGCTTCGACCAGGAGGATGTAATATAGACTTTTATAGAAATTGATTTCTTGGGCTTGGCCCGAGGAAACAAGAGGGACGTGATATGGACTTCCGGATAGATTATCATGTCGGGCGGCCCAATGAATGCTGGGGGATAGACTTCTTCGTTTTTAGTTTTCTTTTAGAGATAGTCAAGATAGTCATGGGCCCGCGGAGAGAGAGTCAAGATAGTGGGACCCATCATTGGATCCCATCTCTTTTAGTTTTCTTTTTCTTTTTTTCCTTTTCTTTTCCCTTCTCTTTCTTCTCTCTTTCTTTCTTATCTTTTCCTTCTCTCCTTCTTCCTTCTCTGTTCCTAATGCTTCCGAGAGGAGAGCCCAAGGGGAGCGCCGGGCGACACGACATTGGCGGCACGCCCGGCCAGGGGCGGCGGTGGGCGGCCACGGGGAGACGGCGCGGCTTGGCACGTCGGCAGGAGGAGGTCGGGGGCGGCGCCGGTCAGGCGACGACGCAGCGCGCAGGTGCTGCTTGGCCGGGGCGGCGGTGCGCGTGGCGGCGCCATAGTGTAGAGGCTCCGGGCCGGCGGCGCGGCTCGGGAGCTCGAAGGAGCTTGGGGCGACATCCGCGGTCGGGGCGGTGCGGGCTGCGCGGCAGAAGATGAAGCGCTGGCCACGACGACGGCTGTACGCGAGCTAGGCCACGGCGTCGGTTGAGTTCAGCGGCTTTGGCCCGGGATGGTGCAGTGGTGCGGCAAGCTTGGCCGGGGCGACTTGCGGCTTAGCTGGACGACGGCCGGGGAGGCAACTCGGGCGACTCGGCCGGGAGGAGAAGGTGCGTGGCAGTGGAAGTGGTGGTCAAGCATGGAGGCAAGGGAGAAAGGCAATGGTCGCAACGACTTTTATAGCCGTCGGATGGCGACGAGGACGTCTCGGCCGAGCGGGGCCAGCTGCCATGAGCGAGGACAGCGGCCGATGCGGGACGGCGTGGATGCAGTGCTTGTTTTTGGTGTGGACGCATGGCTCAAGGCGATGCCGGTGTTTGGGGCTGTTTTGGTGGACTGTAACTTTGGTGTAGGAGAGGTTGCTGGGTAGCAGCGGGCACGACGTGGTCGGTGGACAAACTTGTTTTTGTTTTCTCCTCTCCCTCTATAGCTTCTTTCTGTTGCGGCCTGTTCGTTTGTTTTGATGTGGTTAATGGGGTGTCAGGGAGGGGCAGCGAGGTGCCTAACTTGCTAAGTGAAAAAGGCAGGACGGTGCCTATAACATCTGAGATTGCAGGGAGCTTAGTAATAAAGAGGTAGAGAGGTAGAGGTGAAAACGTGTACATGCATGAGCGGTGGAAGAACACGTGAAATAAAATGGACTTTGCTTGTCTCAGTGGAGAAAAAGGGAGAAGTGCACGCATGCATTTTTGCCCGTGGGCTGTAAACAATTTTGAACTTGTAAAAGGACTGTGACTCTGATGTCAAATGATTTGTTTGAGATTTTTGGACAGATAGAGAACTTGGTTGGATGAGCTTTGGTTTTGGAATAATAATTTGTGACGAATTGACTGAGTAGAGTTTTAAACAAAATAATTTAAAACGGATAGAAAATGGAGGGATGATTTAGGACACGTTTCGGATTCCAAAATTGAAACACAGGGATTTTATTTGGAAAAGAATGATTAGAGGACAAACTCGGCTTTTGCCGGTTCCGTCGGTGCGCAATTAAATCGTACGGGAGAAACGATCGTTGATTTTGGGTTTTACGTGCACAAAAATATTGGTTTTGATATGTACACGTATAGGAAATATTTGTCGAGCGGTCGAAGTCTAGAAATAAATATTTAGACTCTTTGAATGGAAAGGAGATTATTTGTCGGCACGATCAAAATTTTTGAAATTGAAATTTCAAGCGTACGAATTTTTGGAAAGGTTTAGGAGGAAAACTCGAACTTCAAAATTCGAATAATGGGAATTTAATTTTTGGGAAAAATATCATGATCAAGGTTTTGGGTTCACAAGGAAATGAATCAATTGAGATCTTTGGCACAAAATCCTAAATACACTGAAAGAACCAAATTTTTGAATATAGGATTTTAATAAAATAGAATTTTTTCTAGGGGTCGAAAATTGGGGCATTTGGTTCCTTTATGTCAGCTTCACAGATTATGAGCTCCTAGCCGATTTAAGGCTAAATGATTTGAATGATGCTACCAACCCCAACTCAAGGAAAAATTTTGTATTGGATATTTCTCCATGCATCCTCCCAACAGGGGTATCTCAAAGCCGTAACGTGCAAGTATCTTACAAATTTTATCACCCAGCATCAGCTGCGAGACAACTTGGTTTGGGCCAGCTTCCTGTAAGCTTGTACTTTGCAAGGAAAATTCAAACATGGGGTATTGTAACATCGGCTCTGCAGATGGACAGAATTTTGAGCATTGAAGGTCCCATACTTGGATCCTTGGACCATGTAAATATCCATCTCTTCAGAAGCCAACTCTTTGACAAGTGGTGAAGTGAATGAAAGAAGCACTTATTTCACCTGTCGGCTAGCTTTTACTTGACCACAATGATTCCATCCCTCAGGCTTCAGCAAGTCTTTCCTCTTCTTGTTCTTCCATCAACTTTAAATTTTGTCTCCAAAAATCATCCAACCCTTTCTTTGCAGATCCCCCATACTCTTCCTCCAGCTCAAAGTTTAAGTGGCTAGCCAATTATATATGCACTGGCCTTAATGCCATCAGGAGATTTGGCCCCATCCATTATCGGCTTGGTTGCTCCTACAGTGGTGTAATTGTTAGAAGGTCAAATTAGGGAGCCAATACCCAAAATTGGTAGGAAGCGCAAACAACCGGTCATCAAGAAACTATCAAAGAAACCAAAAGTTGCATCTCCCAGGAGGCCTGCCGATAGTATTCCTCTACTTGACTCTGACGTTAAAGCCTTTTTGCATAAAGCAATTATAGAGGAAGAAGTCGATAAAGCTGCAGCCGATATAAGTGACACTGAAGACCAATCTGCGGCCGATCCCAGGCTAGGTAGCCTCTCCTCCAAGATCTCCGGCTAAGTCAGACATCCAAGCTTCACCAAAGCCATGCCAACGCAAAGCAATTCGTAAAATGAAGGTATAATACAATTCATCTTCAATCTCAACCTCCCTCAAAAGCTTGCTAACTCCTGCTTTTTGTAGCCCAAGATGGCATCGGCTATGGCTAAGAACAAACACTCCCCGATGCCTCCCTTGTCTCCAAGCCCTCAAGCTTCTCCAATGGCATCGGTAATATTCAAAACCTTCAAAACCTACAACATCAACCGATACATAAACACTTAACACTTACTATCTTTTTAGCCAAGAGCTCCATTGGCTTCTCCTTATTGGCCAGCTCCAAGCGATCAAGCTCCTTCTGCTGTTGACAGTCACCGCATAGAAGAACAAGAGGCAACAACTGCTGCACCGATACCTAAGGTAAACTTACCAACACACCTCATCGGCTTAATCCTGTTTGTCACTAAACATCAATCTTATCTTGCAGAATTTAGCCGATATGTTCTCCTTTGATATTGGACAATTTTTGGATGATGACGATGAGGAAACCAGCAGCAAGGCTAAATCTGCAATCTTCAAAAGTTTAAGGGCCCAACTGCTGGACATAGCTGATCGGTTCAATGTCTCCTTAGACGCCTTAGTTACTAATTGTGAGCCGATTAGGAGTAGATTTCAAGAAATCCAGGATCAGTTTCCTGACGAAGTCATTGATACTATATCTCCAGCGGCCTTCCTCGAGTCCCATCAAATTAAAATTCAAAGAGCGCAGCAAAGACTTGCAGATCGGCGTGAACTAAAAGCTTTGGAATCAACCCTTAAAAGCAGCTGACAGCAAGTGAATGGAGACAAGATTAAGCTTGATGAGCTAACTGCTGGCTCAGAAGCAACCCAAAAATGCATCATCGAGCTTGAACAACAAGAAGCTAATCTCCTAGTTAAATTGGAACAAACTCGTAAAGAGATCACTCAAGAAAAGCAGAAACTAGCCGTTTTCCCAAAAGCCATCGACATCAAGCGAGCAAAATTGAAGACATTGGCTAAACACTTAGCAGCTCAGAATAAAGCCTTGAAGCCGATCCTAGGGACAGACGCCGATGACGCTAAAGTTATCGAAGAAGTCAATCAAATCCGCCTGTGAGCGATATCGGCAATCCAAGTTTTCTTGAGTTGATGTAATAATTTTAGGCTCTTGATACATTTATCTCATCAAACATTTTTGTGTAATATATTCATCGACTTCATAGCCAATTTTGGCTTCCATACTTGGATCTTCTACATCTAGCGTATTTTTGGTCTAAGGGTGTTGGCGCAGAATTTCGACCCGCCTTGCAACCAAACGGGTTCCACGTTTCCACGGCGGCCTGGGAGGTTTGCTTTACTCCAGTGCAGGTCCAAAAAGCTTGCCTAGTTGTGTGCAGAGCGTGCCAGTTGATTTGATCTGCAATCAACAAGAAAAACAAGTAAACCAGGTTAGAAAACAATGGCCAATCAGCCGATAGGCCGATGTCGCATTGTCGTAGCCCCAGCCGATAGGGCAAAGCTGTATTGGCTCACTTGCAATAAAATAAGATTAAAGCATGAATCTAATCCCATCGGCCTTCATCAACATATTAATGTCAATTAACGGCATCGGCCGATAAGAATAACAAGAGTAACTACACTAGCTAATACTCTAGTGCAAATCTGTATGAACCAATCAGTCAATATGAATATATCAATCACAGATAAACCCTAAAGAGTAATCTATAACAGATGCATCTCTATTCATCGATCCGTTCATGTAGATGGCAGATACACATAAAAACCTTACGATAAACATGCATATCAAGCAAGACTGGCTGAAACCCCAGCGCAATCCTTAATTACAATCGAAAGCAGGCTTTGTGTTAGATCTCAAAATAGGACTAAGGTCGATAGCAACTCAAAGTGTGGATTGAGACTTAACACAAAGAGAATCAAGCCGCCGATTGCTTTTAGGGATGGTAGATGCATTGAATGATCTAACCAAGCGTAATAATTAAACCGCCGTCGGCAACAAACCCTAAAACGAGTAAATCGCTGGCGAAGCGTAATTAAGACACTTGTCGAGATCATCCAAAACATGATAAACGACGATCACATCATCGAGGCTTAACGTGTCTAAAGCGACACGCTAGCCCTGACGATGCAGATCGTCGGGCACGAGTTCTTACCTCTGCTCCGGGGAAGCAAGAACTCGTTGGAGTTGACCTCTCGCGAGGGTTGGCGATACGCCGAAAGTAGATTGAAACAAACTGGTTGTTGTATTAGGTTGTGAGAGAGTTTCTATGTACAAACTACCGGGATATTTATATCCGCGATTACAACAGGGTCCTTGTAGGACACGATCTTATCTCTAACTAACAAACAAGTCTTTGCGACAGATTCTTGCCACAGATTAGATCTAAACCTACTTGATTTACAAGATACAATTGTCTAAAACCGAGTTTTATCTCTATTTGACAACTTTCTTGAAGCTTATCTCGAGCCCAGACCAAGCCCACGCTGACTCTGTCAACCTCCAGCCTCTATCGGCCAATGGCCGTATTGAATCCGTATCAGCCGATACACTCTTCCTGCTAGCGCTTCTCCCAGTCCGATACGTTCACCGAGTCCGATACGATACTTGGTCTGACTCCAACTTAATCCTTCCTCTCTGCTTTGGTTTCCTCTTTTCTCTCTGGGTCGATTACGAAAATCTGCTGTTAACACATGCCCCCCAATTCCGCTTCATTATATAATGTGGCGGAATTAGCTCCGAGGAACCCATCGACTTCCTTGCTAGGGTTTGTCTGAAAACCGCGCAGATCCAGATTCGCAGCCCTCCGCCGCCGATTTAGCAACCACCCATGTTCTTCAACTCCGGCGACTCCTCAGCGTCCCATCGGCATCAACCCTCTCAACAGCGACTCCGTCGACGACAACAATGGCTTTCGCTCCGTTTTACACCTCCGAAATCCCCGTGGTAAGTCAAACCCCTCACATTTTCGTTTTCTTGCCAAGTTCTTCAAATTAGCGTTCCTGCTCCTACCCCCCGGTCTTATTTTCATTGTTATTGTCCATATGCCGTAGGTCTTCAAAAATCAAATCTTGATTCCCACCAATGACAAATCCCACCGATTCCTTCTAGGCCCCATGGGCAATTGCGACCCGACCTGGCTGATAAACGCTGAAACAAACAGAGTCCCTTTCAAGCAAGCCAAGCCGAATGTTTCTTCGTGGAAGCACGCTTTCAGATCCTGGCCGTCGAAGCTCAATGGGTACAGAACCTGGCACAAGAGGATTGCCGCCACCAAGCAGGTTCACTGGGACGAAATAGGGATCGTCCAATGCATCACTCTATCCCTGGCCGATACCAAGAAAAACGAACCACTTATGTCAGCGGCCACCTATTTCTGGTCTAGCACCTTGAACGCCTTCTTATTCAAGCAAGGTCCAATGACTCCAACATTGATCGACGTCAAGCTGCTAACTGGACTAGACATCCAATCCGAGATCAATCCCTTCAGCCTCCTGGCAAACAGCAGCCATAAATTGAAAACCAAGAAGATTGGAGGCTGGTCTGGATATATCTCTGAGCATATGGAACAAGGATCAGTCTCAAAGAGAGAACACGTGGCCTTCCTGACGCTATGGTTGAAAAGATTTGTTTTCTGTGGATCAACCTGCGGCCCCACTCTAAACTGCCAACACTTGGCCCAAGCTCTGGTTGATAAGAAACAAATCCCCCTTGGCCGATACCTCCTGGGAGCTGTCTATCGGCTGCTCCATTCTGCCACCCAAGATCTGATGCTGAAGCAAACGGTGGCGCATGGAGGACCATGGTGGTTTGTCCAACTCTGGCTAATTATTCATACCAACACCATAGTCGATCGACCTCCACTATCGGACTCCTGCTTTCCATCAAAGTATACCGATCACGAAGATCCCAGAACCAGAAGGTGCATGTCTTATGGAGAAGCAGCCTTCGTTTACCCTGGAGCAAATCAATCGACCGAAGACATGTCCACATGGTTCACCTGATTCTACACCGGTCCTCCATCGGTTAAGATGGACATGTTCGTCTACTCGTCAGACCAGGATTTCGAACTTCCCGACGATCTCCACTTGGACCTGGTGAATGACGATATGGAGTCACAGAAATCATTCATGATCGGCATCACCCCATGCCTGCTCCCAGTAGGCATATTCCAAGGAAGAAGCACCAGCCTGTCCTATGAATTCTACAACCCCATGGTGGCCGCCAAACAGTGCGGGCTTGGACAACTCCCTGTCAACTTATACTTCCATAAACTCCTAGAGAACAGGGGCACAGTCTCATCAGCGCTAGTCATGAGCAAAGCACTGGAGATTGAGATCCCAAATCTTGGTGACTCTGACCGATTGCATGTAAGTGCCTTCATCCACATCAGCTTTCAAGCATGGTGGCAAGAATGGGCTGCTCATATCTTCCATCAATCAGCCAGATTTCACTTAACAGAGCTTATCCAAGGTATCAGCCCTCAAGTCCCCGATGGTCCGATTCCATCTGTGAGCAACAGTGGACAAAAGATATCATACGCAATGGTCTTGGCTCCATTGGGCAACTCTGTCATGGAATCAACTATCGGCCTCACTGCTCCAAAAGTCTCATCACTGCTCCAAGGGCTGATAGCCAAGGAAACTACCAAAAGGAAAGCACCAGCAAAGGACAAGCCCCAAAAACCTACGAAAAAGTCCAAAGTTGCTGACCAGGCCGATCCCGTAGAACTAGACCCCTCCGTAGAATAATTTCTGGACGACCAAGTAATGGAGGAGGAGGTCGATGCAGCTGCCGCCGATCTGGCTGAAGAAGAAAATCCATCAGCTGAAACTGCTAAAGAACCATCGGCCAAGACCACCACAATCCCATTGGCCGATGACCAAGCCGGCGCTGCCCAACCGAGGAAAACCAGACATGCAGTCCGCAAGGTTAGTGCATTTCTTTTACTGAATCTTATGCAATACCCTTTCTGTTGGTATGCTATAATTTGATATCCTTTTTAGGCTGCCGCGTCATCTGCGCTCAAGGAGAGAACTCAATCGGCCCCTTTAAGAACTAAGAAAGCAACCCTGCAAAGGCGTGAACAGACCAAGGCCCGATTAAGAACTCCTTCTCCTTCTCCTCCACCCTCTCTGATTGCTTCGGTAAGAGTTAATTTTTATTTTTTGTCTTATTCCTTTAATGATAAAGATCTGATTGTCCTTGCTTATCCCTTTTCAGCCGCGTGCTCCATCGCCCGCACCACATCGGCCCACGCCTTCGCCCACCGTTTCAAGACAGCAAAAGGAGGCCGATGCAGGCACAACCGATGTCCCATCACAGGTAAACTAGATCACTTCGAATTCCCTTGCCGATTTTTATTTGACCGGGCTAACCCTGCCCCATCTTGTTGTTCGCAAAACTTAGCCGATATGTTCTCTTTTGACATCGGCCAATTTCTTGATGATGAGGACCAAGAGCCACTCGTCACGACCAAGGCGTCAATCTCTGACGACCTGAAGAACCGGCTGTCCGATATCGTCAAGCGGCTGGAATCGTCATTGGAGTACTTGGTGGAGGACTGCAATCCCATCAGGAGCAGAGTACAAGAAATTGAAGACCAACTGCCTGAAAACCTGATGGAGATCCTGACACCGGCCATCTTCTTGGAACAATCCCGCTTCAAGCTTCAGAAGGCTAAAGAAAGAATCGCGGAGAGGCGGGAACGTGAGAGCTTAGAATCGGCCTTAACCGCCAGCAAAGCTTAGGTCAATTCTGATAAGACCAAGCTAGACGAGCTGGCCGTTGAGCCGATTGTCCTGAACAACAGACTTGAAGAACTTCAACGCCTCGAAGCAGACCTCGTGTCCAAGCTGAAAGCAACTCGCAAAGAGATCCAAGAAGTCAAGGCCGGGATAGTTGCATCGCCAAAGGCCATAGAGGACCAGACGGCGAAGCTGAAGGCATCGGCCAAATACTTGGCAACCCTGAGCAAATCCTTAAAGCCGATCCCAGGGTCGATGGCCGATGACGCCCAAGCCATAGAAGATATTGATCAAATCCGTCGTAGGGCCATTGCAGCTATTGAAAACTTTATAGGGTGATGTAATATATTTTGTGTCCTTCTTGTAAACAGATACCCTCCTAATTTGGTTAATCTCATCGGCCCATCAGCCGAATTTGATCTCAACCTGAATAAGTCCAAGTTTGAAAAAGTTTTTGAAGTCCATAAACTTGAGCCACTCTTGATAACCTTGAGAAACTTGAAGAATCTAAGTCCACAAACTTGGATCAATCCGATAAAACCGATAAGCTTAAAGAATTTTTTGTTTGTCCCCCAAATTTTGGAAGATGAGGGCTCATGTTGTAAAATTTGAACTAAGGGTGATAATGCATATCGACCATCTAAAGACAATGTATACCACATCAGCTATTATCATAAATCGGTTGACGGGCCGATCATGAATCGATCCAAACGCTAGGATAATAGTTCTTTAAGTACTTGCCATTAAGAGCTCGTCCATAAATTTCACCATCTAGCCCCTTGAGCAAATAAGCATTGTGAGGAACACATCGATGAATTTGAAAAGGACCTTCCCAATTAGGTGACCACTTGCCGAATTTATTATCTCTGGAACCAATCGGCAGTATCAACTTCCAAACCAGATCCCCTTCTTCAAATGACTTGGCCACAACTTTCTTGTTATAATGACGAGCCACTCTATCTTTATCTCGTTTAATTTTCTCCAGGGCCCGCAACCGGACGTGTGCCAAATCATCTAACTCATCGACCATAAGATTATGGTATTCATCGGCTGTCAAGTCGTCTTGCAAAGCAATCCTTCTTGAGCCGATGTTGGTTTCCCATGGCAGCACAGCTTCATGTCCATAAACCAACTGATATGGAGGCACTTGAATCGCACCATGACAAGCCATCTGTTGGCGTAGAATTTTGACCTGCCTTGCAACCAAACGGGTTCCGCGTTACCACGGCAGCTTGGGAGATCTGCTTAGCTCCAGTGCAGGTCCAAATGGCTTGCCTAGTCGTGTGCAGAGCGTGCCAGTTGATTTGATCTGCAATCAACAAGAAACAAGTAAACCACGTCAGAAAACAATGGCCGATCGGCCAATAGGCCAATGACACATTGTCATAGCCCAGCTGATAGGGCAAAGCTATATCGGCTTACTCATGACAAAGCAGGATTAAAGCATAGATCTTATCGGCCTTCATCAACATGTTGCTGTCGATTAATGGCATCGGCCGATAAGAACAATTAAGATAACTACACTAGCTAATACTCTAGTGCAAATCTACATGAACCAATCAACCAATATAAACATATCCATCACAGATAAACCCTAGAGAATTATCCATAACAGATGCATTCCTATTAATCAATCCGTTTATGTAAATGACAGATACACATGAAAACATTATAATAAACATGTGTATCGGGTAAAACTGGCTGAAACCCCAGTTTATCCTTAATTACAACCGAAAGCAGGCTTTGTGTTAGATCTCAAAACAGGACTAAGGTCGATAGCAACTCAAAGTGTGAATCGAAACTTAACACAAAGAAAATCAAGCCGTCGATTGCTTTTGGGGATGGTAGATGCATTGAACAATCTAACCAAGCATAATAATTAAACCGTCATCGGCAATAAACCCTAAAACGAATAGATCGCCGGCGAAGCATAATTAAGACGCCTGTCAAGATTACCCAAAACATGATAGACGACGATCACATCATCAATGCTTAACGTGCCTAAAGCGACACGCTAGCCCCGACAATGTTGATCATCGGGAACGAGTTCTTACCTTTGCTCCGGGAAGGCAAGAACTCGTCAAGGTCAACCTCTTGCGAGGGTTGGCGATGCGCCGAAGTAGATTGAACTGGTTTTTTGTATTGGATTGTGAGAGAGTTTCTATGTACAAACTACCGGGATATTTATACCCGAGATTACAACAGGGTCCTTGTAGGACACGATCTTATCTCTAACAAACAACAAGTCTTTACGGCAAACTCTTGCCACAGATTAGATCTAAACCTACTTGATTTACAAGATACAATTGCCTAAAACCGAGCTTTATCTCTATTTGGCAACTTCCTTGAAGCTTATCTCGAGCCCAGACCAAGCCCACGCTGACTCTGTCAACTTACAACTCGTATCGGCCAACAATCACATCGAATCCGTATCGGCCGATACGCTCTTTCTGGCAGCACCTCCCCAGTCCGATACGGTTACCGGGTCCGATACGAAGCCTGGTCCGACTCCAACTCAATCCTTCTTCTCTGCTTCGGTTTCCTCTTTCACTTCCAAGTCGATTACCAAAATCCGTCGTTAACACCATCCGATACGCCCAAAGGGAATCGGCCAGCGTCGTGTGCCATTGCCTCGGCTGTTCGTTGATTTTTCTCTTGATCAACTTGATTAAAGTCTTATTAGAAGCTTCTGCCTGCCCATTAGCTTGCGCATAATACGGGGAAGAATTTAACAATTTAATGCCCATGCTGTCGGCAAACTGGACGAACTCATCGGACACAAAGATTGATCCCTGATCGGTGGTTAGTGTCTGTGGTAATCCAAACCGATATATGATATGCTCCTTGACAAACTGAATCGCATCCTTGGAATGAACCTTCTTGAGAGGGATGGCCTCAACCCACTTGGTGAAGTAATCCGTAGCCACCAGGATATATTTGTGCCCTTTGCTTGAGGGTGAATTGATTTGTCCGATCATGTCTATACCCCAACCTCAAAACGGCCACGACTTTACGATTGGATGCATAGCCGATGTCGGTGCTCTCTGAATTGCTCCAAACTTTTGGCAATCTTGACATCCTTTATAGTACTTGAAACAATCCTCAAGCATTGTCGGCCAAAAATATCCGACGCGCTTCAAAAGCCATCTCATTTTATGGGCCGATTGATGGGTTCCACAAATCCCCTCATGTACCTCGCTCATCACAACTTTGGCCTCCTCGGGACCTAGGCACTTGAGCAAGACACCATCAATCGTCCGATGGTATAAGTCATCATCTAACAGGACATACTGCAACACTTTGTATTTCATCTTCTGCGACGCCGACTGGGAAGGGTTTTTCAAATAATCAATGATAGCAAATCTCCAGTCGTCGGCATCCATGGCAGCGATTTGAACCTGAACATCCTTGGCATCGGCTTGTATCCCGATGCCCCCTGAGCCAGATCATTGGCCTCAAAGTTTTGCTTCCTGGGTATATGCCTCATCGCCACGATCTTGTATACTTGTAGCAACTCCTTGCACTCCTCGTTGTAGACTCTGAGAATATCATTCTTGCATTCATACTCTCCAGAAAGTTGATTAATTACCAGCTGTGAATCACCAATGATCTCTACGGAATCGGCCTCGACCTCTTGTAATAACTGCAAACCTTTAAGCACCGCTTCGTACTCTGCTTGATTGTTAGTATAATAAGGCTTGATGGTAAAAGCAAACTCAAAGCTTGCCCCCCGAGGAGATATGATGACCAGGCCGATACCGCATCCATGTCTGCAAACGGATCCATCGAAATATAGCATCCATGGCACAATGTTTGCATATGCAATTGAATTATCTCTGTGTTGAACAATGAAATCGGCCAGGGCTTGTCCTTTGATTGCTTTGGCCAATTCATATTTGAGGTCAAATTCTGTTAAAGCAAAAATCCACTTCCCAATTTTTCCTTTTAAAACGAGGGCCGATAGCATGTATTTCATCACATCGGCCTTACTGACCATAATGCATTCATTGGAAAGTAAATAATGCCTCAACTTAGTACATGAAAAATATAAGCATAGACATAATTTCTCGACCGGCGTGTACCTTGTCTCGGCGTCTAACAACCTCCTACTGAGATTGAAAATAGCTCTTTCCTTGCTATCAATGTCCTGAACTAGAACTGAGCTGATGGATTTCTCATTGGCCGATAGGTACAGCCTGAATGGAACCCCTTTCTGTGGAGGGATTAGAACTGGGGGAGAAGTTAAATACTCCTTGATATCGTCTAGCGCTTTCTGTTGCTTATCACCCCATACGAACTCCTGATCGTCCTTTATCTTCAACAATGGAGTTAATGGCTCTATCCTGCTTGATAGGTTTGATATAAAGCGCCGGACAAAGTTGATCTTCCCAAGCAGAGATTGTAACTTGGACTTGTTGGTTGGAGGGTTGATATTTTTTATAGCATCAATATTCTTCTGTGTAATCTCGATTCCTCTTTCATGGACCAAGAAACCTAAAAACTGACCGGCCGATACGCCAAAGTCACATTTGTTAGGATTCATCTTTAAGCCATATTTCCTTGTTCTTTCCAGTACCTTGCGTAAATCGGCCAAGTGCATATCGTAGTCTTTGGACTTCACGACGACATCATCGATATAAACCTCAATCAGCGAGCCGATAAGATCATGGAAAATGTAATTCATAGCTCTCTGATAAGTAGCTCCAGCGTTTTTCAAGCCGAAAGTCATAACAACCCACTCATATAGGCCGATTGCCCCCGGACATCTGAAGCCTGTCTTGTGAATATCTTCCTCGGCCATGAATATCTGGTTGTAGCCTGCGTTCCCATCCATGAAACTGATAATCTTATGTCCAGACGCGGCATCCACCAGCAGATCGGCCAACGGCATTGGGTACTCATCTTTTGGCGTAGCTTTATTCAAGTCTCTGAAATCGATACATACCCTAAGCTTGCCGTTTTTCTTCAACACCGGAACTATATTGGAAACCCACTCCGCATATCGGCAGGGTCTAATGAAATTAGCGTCGTAAAGTCTAGTGATCTCTGCTTTGATAGCTTCATGCATATTGGCCTTAAATCTCCTAGGAGCTTGCTTAAACGGCCGATAGCCCGGTTTGATAGGTAACCGATGTTCTACGATCGATCGGCTTAACCCTGGCATCTCATGATATTCCCATGCAAAACAGTCTATGAATTCCTTCAAAAGATTTATCAAATTATTTTTATATTCTCTTGGCAGGTTAGCACTTACATACGTCGGCCTAGGCCTATCACCTATTCCTATATCAACCTCTTCAAGCTGATCGGCCGACGTAAAGCCTTCTCCCAATTTTCCATCTAGCTCATCCACCGCATCGTCTGTGTAGGGACTAGCTTGCTTTTCTTGGGCAGTGGTGTTGATGCAAAAAAACACACACTGGCCTGGGAGATCTGCTTAGCTCCAGTGCAGGTCCAAATCTTGGTGAGATGCAGGCGTGCCAGTCAGTTTGATCCTGCAACTGACAAGATATACAAACGACAGATCAAAGAACCGATCGGCCAACATAGCCGATGTAGTAATTCCAGCCGATCCTGATAACAGCCGATAGCGATAGGGTTTTGAGCTATCGGCTATGTGTTCAATGTAGATTCTGACACTTGACAAAGAGACAATCGGCTGATGATAATATGCATTAGATCGGCAATGACTTGATAAAGTGAAACGAAAGTTAGACATACTCGATCGGCTGTAGATATCAATGATACATAATCTAAATCTCAAAATATATTTAAACCAAGTGATTGGGATAGATCGGACAGGGCGCCGAGACAGTATAAATCACTTATGTCTAAAAACACCTCAAGAGAGAGATTATATATATTCATAGCATAGCCGATGAAGTGAATCTAACATAGATCCAATGCCAAAAAATCCACAAGATTAGATTAAACAGTGAAACCTTTGTTGTCATCGGCTAAATTCAACTTATATGCAATCCTTATAAGCCGATGCAACGTCCAGATAACTCATCGGCTGAAACCCCGATGAAACCCTTATCAGCAATCAAAAAGCAGGCTAGAGATTCATGGTTCTAAGCACGACTTAGTAGGTCAAACTCAACTGATGCAGCACTAAGTATGTAAAGAAACACGGTATCTAGATGATCAAGCCCTTGACTGATTTTCAGGGTGGTAGATGCCTAAGCTAATCTAATCTAGCAAGACGATTTAGTCGATACCAGCAGAAACCCTAAAACGAGAAGCAGCCGATAAAGCTAAATCGAGATGCTAATACTAGATTAACAGAAGACATATGATAAATAGCCAGGCAAATGTATCATCCAAACCAGAGCAATCCAAGAGGTCGAATGTACTGATGCAGCCTTGAACGACGCCGACGTAGATGATACAATTGCCTGAACCGACGGAACATTGGACTTACCCCTTCGCCGGAGATCGACAGCCGATGCAGCCCCGCGTCAGGTGCCAAATTCCGCCGGTTGATAAAGAAACCGTAACAGAGTAAAAGGTGGCGATGCGCCGAATTGTATTGATCGAGAGTTGATTGATTACAATAACCCCGGGTGTACATATTTATACCCATGGGGAGATACTAGTCCTTGTAGGACAAGAAAGAAACTTTCCTAAAGATAAAAGAAAAACATAAAGTCCTTAAGGGACACTAAACACACTTTCCTAAAGATAAAAGGAAACTAACAAATATTCTAATTAATAGATACAATTGCCTTCTTCAGACTCAATCCGCACGTGGCAATCCTCATGAAGCACATCAACCGAACCCGACAATGATCCTACCATTTCCTTATCGGAATCGGCTACATCGGCTATCCTTGTCCGATTCTGTTTCAGCCGATGCACACCGTAGCCGATTTGGCTTGCAGCCGATTCATACTCTGATTCTGTAATCGCTTATCTCCTCCAATCGGCTTCGGCTTTAACTCTGAATCCAATGCATGATTTACCAAATTTCGTCGTTAACAAGTGGATGGTTCATCTTTGTTAAAGTAACTGCTTGTCTTAATCTTCAATCGTCTCGATATCACAATCAGTCACTTTGAGGAAATCGGCATCCCAAATTCGTCCGGATAAGCAGTCGATTCCCTCCATCTCCCATACTGCGAGATCGGCATTGGCCACATGTACTGACCGATCGGCCTGCACAATCTCCACGTAGTCCCCTTGCCATTGTATGAGGCACTGGTGCATTGTTGAAGGGACGCAACAGTTTGCGTGGATCCAATCCCGTCCCAACAACAGGCTATAGGAACCCTTTCCATCGAAGACGAAGAAGGTGGTGGGTATCGTCTTGTTTCCCATAGTGAGTTCCACGTTCAACACCCCCTTCGCCTCAGATGCGTTGCCACCAAAGTCTTTCAGCACCATGTTGGTCTTGATGAGGTCCTCCGGCACTTTTCCAAGCTTCCGGAAGGTTGTATACGGCATTAAGTTCACTGTCGCGCTGCCATCGACCAACATCTTCGTCATCGGCCGCCCGTTGATGAATCCTTTGATGTATAACGGTCGTAGGTGCCTGTGGCTGCTGTCAGCTGGCTTGTCGAATATGGCCTGGTCCGGTGACAACTGTAGTCGAGCCGAGGACTGCTCATCGTCGACTATTGCTTCATCGGCCGTCTGCACGCTATATTCTGCTGGCAATATGAAAACCATATTAACAGAAGCCGATGCTACACCTTTACCTTTGGCGGACGTAGGAGCTCGAGCTGTCTTGGAGGTGCCCTCATCGGCCTTGACCACCGTAGATTTTATCCTCCATTCTTTTTTAGTTCTGGTGGGCCGATGGGCTATTTTCGCTTGCTGCTCCTGGACCTGCTCCTTCTTCCTCAGCCTCTGTACCCGTCGTTTTTGGGTCTTGGTAAACACGTCACTTGGCACTGAGGATTTTGGGGTTGATCGCTGTCTTCGTCGTGATGATCTTGGGGCATCGGCCCTAGCCTTTCATGCATGGATTTTCTTTGCTTGGCAGGCCGATGCGCTTGCCTGCTTGAGCTGCCCTGATGAGTGTCTTCTGTGTCATTGCACGCAGGGCACTCCTGGATGGAAGGCAACCTCATCCCTTCGTTCCAGCAAAACCGAAAACTCGCACTCCCAATGGGGATCATAGGAGTTGTCTTGCTCGTCGTAATCCTGTGCTTGCTCCTCCCGTCGTTGCTGGTACTTTTTGATCAGGCCCTCCGAGGTCTAATGAGGTCGCTTGCCGGTCCGATGGCCACCGCCGTCGGCCCTGTCCGCCCGCACCATGTTGATTGGGAACGGGTGTCCTTCTATTTTCATCGGCCGCTTGGCATCATCGATCTTAATCCTGCCTTGCTCGATGGCCGATTGGATCTGTTGTCGGAAGATTTTGCATTCATTGGTATGATGGGAATAGGTGTTGTGCCATTTGCAATATCTCCTCTTCTTGATTTCTTCGGCCGATGGAAGTATATGACCTACTGGCAGCTGGATCTGCTTTTCCTGCAAGAGTAAGTCAAATATTTTGTCGGCCTTATTGACGTCGAAGTCGTATTTGTCCTCCTTATCGCCTTTCTTGGCCCACTGGCATGTTGTTGGCTTCTTCATTCGGGCCCACATGGCTAGATCGACGTCGATGTCTTCTTCATCATCTTCGTCGGAGGCGTACTAATAAGTTGTATTAATTTTCTTCGCGAACTTCTTCGCCTCCTGGAATCGTTGCTCGTGGGCTGATACTTGTTGTGCTAGCTGAGCTAGGCTTTCAAATTCCTGAGAAGAGAATCTCTCTCGTATCGGCCCTAATAATCCCTGGAACGCCAGATCAGCCAGTTGAGAATCAGTCAAATTAAGGCTATAACATCTGTTCCTTACGTCTCTGAATCTCTGAATGTATTCTGGGACCGACTCATCAACACGTTGCCTGATGGCGGTGAGATCAGACTGTTTCATCTCTTGTACACCATTGTAGAAATATCTGTGAAACTGTTTCTCAAGATCTATCCATCCTCTGATGGAATTGCAGGGTAAAGAGGAGAACCATGTAAATGCTGACCCTGACAAAGACAGAGGGAAAAACCTCACCCTCAACGCCTCTATGGCCGATGCCTCCCCACACTGTGCTAGGAATCGGCTCACGTGCTCGTATGTCGAGATGTTGTCCTGCCCTAAAAACTTGGAGAAGTCTGGGATTTTGTATCAGCTTGGCAGTGGCACTCTGTCAAACTCCTCGGGGTATGGGTGCCGATACACTATAGAGTTCTCCTTAGGTTTCAAGCCGAACTGATCTTGCATCACTTCGGCTATCATATCGGCCCAGTATCCTGCGGACTGATGTGGGAAGTCCTGGTGGTAAGACTGTTGCAGGCCCTCTGCCCGATATTGCTTGGGGGAGTACGGTTGGAAGTGATGGTTCAAGTTCTGTGTATCGTACTGCCCTGCGGTATACTGCTGGTAGCCTTGTGGCACGTTGTAAGCAGTCTGTGGTGGAGGGTTACTGAACACAGGGGCCTGAGGTTGTCCGGCCGATGGCGGGTTTATTGGTACTTGCTGCATCGGCTCGATCACCGGTTGTTTCCCCTTTGACCATTGTGCGAATTGCTCTTCCGTAATGTGTTGGGGGCTTCCTCCCGCTTGCTTGGCCAGGACCAGTGGCATGGTCGGCACTGGCTGAGCCGATTGAGGCGGGATCGGCGCCGTTGGCTGTGGAGTTGCACTCAGATCGGTCCTCAGGGTCCGATAAGCTGGGAACTTGTTTTCAGGTAAGAAAATCGGCCCCTGAGGTTTGTACTGGTGAATTGAGCCATCTAAGATTGACTTGACCGTATTGGTCAATGTGTTCACCAGAATCCCCGACTGGTTGACTAGCGCAGAATGAACTGTGGAGTCAATGCGGTCTTGCAACGTCGGCGCGGCGTTTTCTTCAGTTATTACGGCATGGTCGTGGGCTACCGTCGACGTGCTGGCTCCATCTCCAGGGCTCGGCAATACCATCCTAGTTTTCTGAATGAGAGTGCCTTGCCGAGTCCTAGAATACGTCTGTAGGTACATATTTCAAAACTGCTGGACCAGCTTGTCCATCTCAGCTGCTTGCTCCTCGTTGAGCTAGTCGGCAGTCACGGCGACGACATTCTCCTCGGAGATCTCACCCTGCTTAGACATGCTGCAGTGATCTTGCTGCTGTTGCAAATCTTGTGTTCTTGAGGTCCCACTGGGCGTGCCAAAAGCGTGTTGGCGCAGAATTTCGACCCGCCTTGCAACCAAACGGCTTCCACGTTTCCACGGTGGCCTGGGAGGTTTGCTTTACTCCAGTGCAGGTCCAAAAGGCTTGCCTAGTTGTGTGCAGAGCGTGCCAGTTGATTTGATCTGCAATCAACAAGAAAAACAAGTAAACCAGGTTAGAAAACAATGGCCGATCGGCCGATAAGCCGATGCCGCATTGTCGTAGCCCCAGCCGATAGGGCAAAGCTGTATCGGCTCACTTGCAATAAAATAAGATTAAAGCATGAATCTAATCCCATCGGCCTTCATCAACATATTAATGTCAATTAACGGCATCGGCCGATAAGAATAACGGGAGTAACTACACTAGCTAATACTCTAGTGCAAATCTATATGAACCAATCAGTCAATATGAATACATCAATCACAGATAAACCCTAAAGAGTAATCTATAACAGATGCATCTCTATTCATTGATCCGTTCATGTAGATGGCAGATACACATAAAAACCTTACGATAAACATGCATATCAGGCAAGACTGGCTGAAACCCCAGCGCTATCCTTAATTACAATCGAAAGCAGGCTTTGTGTTAGATGTCAAAACAGGACTAAGGTCGATAGCAACTCAAAGTGTGGATTGAGACTTAAAACAAAGAGAATCAAGCCGCCGATTGCTTTTGGGGATGGTAGATGCATTAAATGATCTAACCAAGCGTAATAATTAAACCGCCATCGGCAACAAACCCTAAAACGAGTAGATCTAAACCTACTTGATTTACAAGATACAATTGCCTAAAACCAAGCTTTATCTCTATTTGGCAACTTCCTTGAAGCTTATCTCGAGCCCAGACCAAGCCCACGCTGACTCTGTCAACCTCCAGCCTCTATCGGCTAATGGCCGTATTGAATCCGTATCGGCCGATACACTCTTCCTGCTAGCGCTTCTCCCAGTCCGATACGTTCACCGAGTCCGATACAATACTTGGTCTGACTCCAACTTAATCCTTCCTCTCTGCTTCGGTTTCTTCTTTCCTCTCCGGGTCGATTATGAAAATCTGCTGTTAACAAAGGGCGATAATACATATCGGCTATCTTGAGGTGATGTTATCATACATCGGCTTAACAACCGATTATGAATTGATCCAAATACTTGGGTAATATTTCTTCAAATATTTTCCATTCAAAGCCTTCCTAAACACTATTCCATCAAGACCTTCAAGCATGTTTGCATTTTTAGGTACACAACGATAATCTGATTGGGTCCTTCCCAATTAGGTGACCACTTTCCAAATTTATTATCTCTGGTCCCTATCGGCAGAATCAACTTTCAAACAAGTTCTCCCTCCTCAAAAGTCTTTGACACAACCTTTTTATTATAATGTCTTGAAACTCTTTCCTTATCTCTTTTGATTTTCTCTAAAGCACAGAATTGGACTTGTGCCAAATCTTCCAAGCCATCAATCATCAGACTATGATAATCATCGCCCGATAACTCATTTTGTAAAGAAATCCTCCTTACGCCAATGTTAGTATCCCAAGGCAAAATAACTTCATGCCCATATACAAGCTGATAAGGTGGTACTTGTGTAGCTCCATGACATGCCCTCTGATAAGCCCACAATGAATCAGCTAAAGTAGTATGCCACCTTTTAGGTTGTTCTGCAATCTTTCTCTGAATCAACTTAATCAAACTCTTGTTAGAAGCATCAGCTTGCCCATTAGCTTGCGCATAATAAGGAGACAAATTCGACAATTTGATATCCATACTATTGGCAAACTAAATAAACTCATCGGCTACAAAGATAGATCTCTGATCTGTTGTTATTGTCTGTGGAATCTCAAACCGATAAATTATATGATCCTTTATAAATTCAATAGCATCTTTAGAATCAACCTTATTCAAGGGAATTGCTTCAACCCACTTTGTAAAATAATCTGTTGCCACCAAAATATACTTATGTCCCTTATTCGATAGTGGATTAATTTGACCGATCATATCAATTTTCCAACCTCTGAATGGCTAAGGCTTAACAATTGGGTTCATAGCCGATGCTGGTGCCCTTTGAACAGCTCCAAACTTTTGACAATCTTGACATCCTTTATAATATTTAAAGCAATCCACCAGCATTGTCGACCAAAAATATCCAACTCTTTGAAGTAACCATCTCATTTTATGAGCCGATTGATGCATTCCACAAATACCTTCATGCACTTCACACATCACAACTTTGGCTTCTTCCAGATTCAAACACTTGAGCAAAACTCCATCAATCGTTCGATAATATAAATCATCATCAAGCAAAACATACTTCAAAGTTTTGTATTTTAATTTCCTCGAAGCTAACTGAGAAGGATTCTTTAAATAATTAATAATATCATACCTCCAATCATCGGCATCAACCTCTGCATTCTCAATATCAACACCATTCAACATCAGCTTATAACCTGATGCACCTTGAGCTAAATCATTGGCTTTAATATTTTGTTCTTTGGGAATATGTTTCATAGTGATAACCTTGAAATTCTTCATCAATTCTCGACACTTTTCATTATAAACCCTTAAGACTTTATTCTTCCATTCATACTCCCCTAACAACTGATTGATGACCAACAATGAATCACCAACAATTTGAATAGCATCGGCTTCAACCTCTGTTAAAAGCTGCAGACCTTTGAGCACTGCTTCATATTTAGCTTGATTATTTGTATAATAAGGCTTGATTGTAAATGCAAACTCAATACTTGCCCCCCTAGGCAATATAATTACCAAGCCGATGTCACAACCATGTGTAGAAACAAAACCATTAGAGAACAGCGTCCAAGGCATCATCTCAACATAATCAATTGAATCACCCCAGTGTTGAATGATAAAATCGACAATTGCTTGTTTTTTTATCGCCTTAGCCGATTCATATCTAAGATCAAACTCCGTTAAAGCAAAAATCCACTTCCCAACTCTACCTTTTAAAACTAGAGCCGATAGCATGTATCTGACTACATCGGCTTTGCAAACTATTATGCACTCGTTTGAAAGTAGATAATGCCTTAACTTTGTACATGAAAAATATAAACATAAACATAACTTTTCAATGGAGGTATACCTTGCCTCTGCATCCAATAATCTCCTACTAAGATAAAATATTGTCCTTCCTCTTGTTTCAACTTCTTGGACCAGAACTGAGCCGATAGACCTCTCATCGGCCGATAAATAAAGCTTGAATGGAATCCCTTCTAAGGTAGCATCAACACTAGAGGCGAACTTAAATATTCTTTAATATTGTCCAATGTTTTCTGCTGCTTTTCTCCCCAAACAAATTCTTGATCGGCTTTCAATCTCAACAATGGAGTAAAGAGCTCAATTCTCCCTGACAAGTTAGAAATAAATCTTAAATTAACTTTGCCGATCAAGGATTGCAACTTGGTTTTATTTTGTGAAGGCTCAATATCTTTGATAGCATTTATACTTCTCTGTGTTAACTCATCCCCTTTTCATGAACTAGAAAACCAAGAAACTGTCCAGCCGACACATAAAAAGCACATTTTTTAGGATTCATCTTCAAACCATACTTCCTTGTTCTCTCTAGTACTTTCCTTAAATCGGCTATATGTTCATCAATCTCTTTAGTCTTCACAACCACATCATCAATATAAATTTCAACCAATACACCAATGAGATCATGAAAAATATAATTCATAGCCCTTTGATACGTAGCACCAGCACTTTTCAAACCAAAAATCATAACAACCCACTCATATAAGCTAATTGCACCAGGACACCTAAAAGCAGTCTTATGAATATCTTCCTCAGCCATAAAGATTTGATTATATCATGTATTACCATCCATAAAACTAATAATCTTTTGTCCAGATGCTGCATCAACCAATAAATCAGCAATCAGCATTGGGTACTCATCCTTGGGTGTAGCTTTGTTTAAATCTCTAAAATCAACTCTAAGCTTCCCATTTTTCTTAACTACTGGTACTATGTTTGAAATCCACTCAGCATATCAGGAAGGCTTTATAAAATTTGCATCATAAAGTCTTGTAATCTCAGCCTTGATAGCATCATATATCTCTGGCTTGAATCGTCTTTGAGGCTATTTGTATGGCCGAAATCCTGGTTTAATAGGGTGCCGATGTTCCACAATAGATCGGCTAAGTCTTGGCATCTCATGGTATTCCCATGAAAAACAATCTCTATACTCTTTTAATAACTTAATTAATTCCTTTTTGAATATATCTGACAATTTAGCACTTACATATGTCGGCCTAGGTCTATCACCATCACCAATATCTACCTCTTCTAACTCATCTGCCGACATAAAATCTTGCCTAAATTTACCTTCAAAATCATCTACAAAATCTTCTACATAAGCATTGGGGCTATCTTTTATGTCTTCATAGCAAAAGTTGGGGTTCTCCATCACCGATTGGCTATATATTACAATCGGGCACTTTTTAGAAATCACCTTCCCAAACTTTACCTGATAAACAATCAACTCCTTCCATTTTTCAAATAGATAAATCGGCAATAGTAACATTAACTGACTAGTCGCCTTGCATAATTTCTACTTAGTCTCCTTGCCATTGCATTAACCTTTGGTGCATTGTTGATGGTATGCAACAATTTGCATGTATCCAATCTCTTCCCAACAATAAGCTGTATGATCCTTTTCCATTAATGACAAAAAATGTGGTTGAAATTGTTTTATTGCCAACTGTCAACTCAACATTTAAAACTTCTTTTGTCTCAGATGAATTTCCTTCAAAATCTTTTAATACCATGTTGGTCTTGATCAAATCTTCTAGAGTCTTTCCAAGCTTCTTGAATGTTGTATATGGTAACAAATTGAGAGCTGCTCCTCCATCAACTAAAATTTTGGACATCGGCTTCCCATTGATAAAACCCTTAATGTATAAAGGCCTCAGATGTCGATGCTCATCATCTTCAGGTTTTTCAAAGATAGCTTATTCTGGTGTCAATGTCAACTTTGCCAATGATCCTTCAGTCTCCTCATCGGCTGTATGTATGCTGTATTTCACCGGCAACACAAACACCATATTGATCGAAGCTGGTTTTGCAGCCGTTGTACCCTCCTTTTCTGATTCTTGGTGAAAATACTAGATGGACACCATTGAGGGTTTTGAACTTGCTTTTCTTGATCTTGATCTTCATCTTTGAAATAATCTTGATGAATCGGCTCTAAATGTTGGTGTACTGATAACCTTTTCTGCATTAGCCGATTCTTAATTCTTGAACTTCTTGATTAATGAGAACTACCCTGGTATATTGCATCTGCATCACTGCAACCTGGACAATCTTCAATTGATGGTAATCTCATTCCCTCATTCCAACAAAACCTAAAGAACTCAGACCTCCAATGGGGATCAAAACAAGCCTTGTCATCTTGAGAATACACTTGAATCCGCCTGTCTTGTCTTCTTTAGTATTTGCTGATCCATTTGGTGGAGTCAAACCTATTTTGCTGGTAAGCCTGATAATTTCTTCTATCGGCTTCATTTGTATGAACCATGTTAACATGAAATGGATGGCCTTCAATCTTCATCGCCTTCTTTTCATCATCAAAATTAATTCTGCCTTGTTCTATAGCCGACTAGATCTGTTGCCTGAACACTTTACATTTATTTGTATGATGTCACCCAGTATTATGCGACTTGCAATACTTTCTTTTTCTTAATTCGTTAGCCGTTGGAATCACATGACCTACTGGAAGTTGAATTTGTTTTTCTTGAAGCAACAGATCAAATATCCTATTGGCTTTGTTGATGTCAAAATCATATCTCTCTTCCTTTTCACTATCTTTGACCCATTGGCAGACAATTGTCTTTTTATTCCTTGACCACTTTGCCAAACCAATCTCTGGTTCTTCATCTTTTGATTCTGACTCGTAGCTATAAATATTGTTAACGTTATTAGCTTTCCTAGCAAATCTCTTAGCTTTTTGGAATCTCTGTTCATGAGCTGATACCTTCTAAACCAAATGAGCTAAACTCTCAAAATCTTGAGCAGAAAATCTTTCCCTTATCGGCCCAATCAACCCTTGAAAAACCAAATCGGCAAGCTGTGAATCGGTCAAGTTTAGACTATAACATCTGTTCCTCATATCCCTAAATCTTTGAATATAATCTGAAACCGATTCATCAGACTTTTGCCTAATTGATGTCAAATCCGACAGCTTCATCTCTTGAACCCCGTTGAAAAAGTATCTATGAAACTATTTTTCTAGATCGGTCTATCCTGTAACAGAATTGTAAGGTAATGTTGAAAACCAAGTGAAAACCGATCCAGACAATGATAATGGAAACAATCTAACCCTCAAAGCTTCCACGGCCAATGCTTCTCCATATTGTGCTAAGAATCGACTGATGTGCTCATATGTAGAAACATTATCTTGTCCTGAAAACTTCGAGAAGTCTGAAATCTTGTATCGGCTTGGCAATGGCACTTTGTCAAAATACTCTGGATATGGATACCGATACATGTTTTCACTAACCTTGGGTTTTAAACCAAATTGTTCCCTGACCACATCTGCAATCATACCAATCCATTGTTGTTGTTGCCCACCAAACTGTGGAACTTGCTCATACTTGTTGAACTAAGGCTGATACTGGTACTGTGGAACTGGTTCTGGTCGATACTGTTGGGGTGATATCAGTTGAGGTTGAAAACTTGAAGTTTGACCCAAGAAAGGTTGATGAGGTTGATATTGATAATTTTGAGGCACCTCATGCACATATTGTGGTCCTGATGATGTTAATGGCAAAATCGGCTGCTGAATAGGGATTTGATTTTCTTGACTTCCCATCGGCTGTTGAATAGGGTTTTAAAAGATCCCAATCGATGTTGACAGTACAATCCTTGGAGCCTGATTTTGTGGACCTTGTTGAGACGTTTGCCCCCTAGGCACAAATTGTTGTTGCATCCCTGAAGAACCTAGGATCTCCGTTTTGATAGTCCTATATGGAGGAAACTCATTGTTTGGAAAGTATACCGGTCCTTTTGCCTTCTCCTCAGCTATAATTCCATCCATCACCTTTTTGACCACATTAGTCAATGTGTTCACCAACACATTATATTGGTTGATCTAATGTGTTCACATCAGTAAGATAACATTAAGCAAACCCTAAATATATTCCATCGGCTGTAAATACATAATCTATAGGCAAAGATTAGATCTTAGCCGATGAATACATAATTAGGTTAAGAACAGATAACGTATCGGCTAATACTTTGACACAGCCTTATACAAGAATACCAATCTAGGTAGTTATATCGAGACAAGCTTGATATATTTAATTAAGGTGATATCCTTGTATAAGGGGCAAATATAACATGAAAAGTATGACTGAGATGATTTAAACGAAGCTAAACAGTTATATTAGATAAGATCGGCTGAAACTCCGATACTACCCCTGTTGCAAACAAGATACATGCTTGAAATCTTGGTTCTAATTATGACTAGGGCTGATGCAGCACAAAGTGTAAAAAGATGCATGATATATAAAAAATAAAGCCTTTGAATGTTTTTCAGGGTGGTGAATACATTATGCTAATCAAGGCTAATAAATTGATTTGACCGATACTAACAAAACCTTGGACAAGGTCTGGCCGATACGGCCAAATCGAGCCATCGACTTAGATTAGCTAAGTTATGTGCTAACTTAATAAGCCATACCTCCAGCTAAAGATTGAGACCGACACCCAACTTGAAGTAAGAACTCATTGAAAAGTAATAAGAAAAAAGGGTGGCGATGCACCGAAGGTGTTTATTGAACTGTCCCCTTTTACATAGACCTCGGGCTTATATTTATACTTGTAGGATCGAAACAGAGTAATCAAACCTACCAGAGGGGGGGTGAATGGTAGGGAAAACCAAAACTTTAACCAAACCACAAATTACCTCTAGAATCCAATGAAACTAATCTAGAAAAACAAAATCAATCTCAAGAACAAAATCGTACTACCGCTGTCGATGTACTGCCGGTCACACCGCCTTATATCCGTCGGTCAGACCGCCCCTCCTAGCCGGTCAGACCGCCACCTTGCCTCCGGTTAGACCGCTGCCACACTCCCGCTAGTCAGACCGCATGAACTCCTTCGGTCAGACCGTCGGGACCCAGAAAACACCGGTAGATGACAAACTTGAAGATATAAATTGTAACTCTCAACTTTATTGCATCTAAAAGTGTTTACAAAGTGCAACAACAGCACTTCTCATCAAAATCTCTACCTTACTCGAAACCCTAGCTATTCTCTCAACTTATGAACCACACAATCAATATCTAGGAGGCACACCCTCCCTCTCTATTTATACACGAAGTAGGCTGTACAAAACCCACGAATCTCTCACGAATTAGGACTCCCAACCACGTGGGAAACCCTCTCTTGCAAGCTTCAAACTCATCTCTTTCCTTATCTCCATCCATCTTCCCGAATTCGGACTCCCTTCCAAATTCAACTCCTCTTTCCATACGTACACGATTCCTATCATATACCATATGAATTCTCTATCTTCCACGTGCATTATCCTCTAGCCTTTTAGTATCCCACGTGATCTCTTGATCCCTGGACGTCCACTTCTCCCAAGTCGACTTCGATCCATCACCGGCAACACTATCCCGAGGCCTTAAGCAATACCTGCACACATACGATAAAGAAACCATATTCCAAGCACAAGTTCGTCCAAACTTGACTCACATTAGTATAACAACAGTAACCATACGCATAGAAACCATCTAGAAGTCAAATCCACGAAGAAACAATCCGTAACCGAAAAGATAAACCGAAACCGAAAGCGAACAGGTAACCTCCCGGTCAGACCGCGGGCCGGCCGGTCTGACCGCACGCATACCTCAGGTCTGACCGGCCGTGCCTGGTCGGTCTGACCGCCAGGTCAAATCCGCACAACTCTTCACAAAATCAATCATATATAATCACATGAAATACCATCTCAATAAACCAATATTACACACATAAAATGTCGCAAGCCACCAATGTTTCATCACATAAAATGATAATCAAACACATTTGATTCTACAATCTCCCCCTTGATGAAACCATTGGCAAACCCAACAAAATCAATTGGTTTATGTTGTTTTGTGAAGCAACCCAAAAAGCATTACAAATGCCAGAAGATTTTCAAAGAAAAATCTCTCACTTTTGAAAAAAAAAGAAAATCCTTTGAATATGATAATGATGCACAATATGATAATGATAAACAATTTATGCACATTGTTTTTTTTGTTTTTTTTGTTACCTTGTTCTCCCCCTTTTGACAATGAGTTCATCAATGTATCGTGAGCAGGGATAAGCATTGCAATATACCAAAAGTAACTCAAGTACATGTATTGCAATAACAAGGTAGAAAAAGTGACTAGCTAATTAACAAACATGCACTAAAGTAAAAACATGAACCTTAAAGATTATAATTAAGATCAAGTCAACGTTAATGATTCATGATTTCAACGATTTAAAATGCAACATATTCACAATTGCAAAGCCTGAAAGAAAAACCCAAATATATAAACCTATAGCATTGATACTCTTTCTCAAGTTAATTTCCTTCTCCAAAAATAACCAAGAGAACCTTAAGCTTTTTATTTTTGAACTTTTTAACTATTGCGGGTACGTCCTTGTCGTCAAGACTGTTTCCAAGGATTCGGCACCCTCTCTTTTTTATTTCACTGCGAATATGTCCTTGTTGTCAAGACTGTTTCCAAGGATTCGGTATTCTTTTTTTTCTTTTTTTTATAAAAAGCATGTATGTACTCTTGCAGTGATTGGAACAAAAGGATTATCATGAGGAATAACAAGCCATAAGATATATATACAAGCATTAATCAGTCAACCTAAGCACTTGCTTTAATATTGCATATTTCATTAATTCAAGTAAAAGAATTATGTGTCATGTATCATATCACTTAAAAAATAATATTCAAAGCTCATATAATTACTAAAATGCTCACAAGCTAATATAGTAATCAAATTATCTAACAAGCATTGCTAGCAAGCACTAAAATATACTTAAGATATAAAACAAAGCTCATCCATCTTTTTCTTTTTCTTTTTCTCATTTTTTTATATTTTTTTTAACACCATTCATGAATTAAAACATGAATGCAAAAGAAAATAAAAGAAGAAAGAAAATATGCATACAACAAAGAGCCAACAACTCTCCCCCTCAAATGATGCCAAAAAGATGAATAACTCCCAATTCTCCCCTTAGAAAAGCAAAGCGAGAAGAATCCAATGGTTTAGTGAAAATATCTGCAAGTTGCAACTTTGTATCCACAAATTTCAATTCCACATCTCCCTTCTCAACATGATCCCTCAAAAAGTGAAAGCGAATATCAATGTGCTTAGTGCGTGAGTGTTGAACAGGATTCTTAGCAATATTTATAACACTAGTATTATCACAAAAGAGAGTAAGTTTATCAAAAGCAATATTATAATCTCTCAAAGTTGAAATAAGCCAAAGAATCTGGGAACAACAACTAGCAGCAGCAACATACTCAGACTCAGCCGTTGATTGAGCAACATTTGATTGTTTTCGAGAAGACCATGTAATCAAAGAAGTACCAAGAAAATGACATGTACCACTAGTACTCTTTCTATCAATTCTACAACCTCCGAAATCCGCATCCGAATAACCACTCAAGCATATAGATGAAGAGGTAGAATACCAAATTCCAAATTCAAGAGTGTGTTTCAAATACCTCATGATGCGTTTCACAGCTTGTCGATGCGAAGCCCTTGGAGAAGCTTGAAATCGAGCACATAAACACACAGCAAATTGTATGTCCGGTCTCAAAGCGGTGAGGTAGAGCAATGATCCAATCATACTCCTGTATTCCTTTTGATTTACAGCTTCACCATCTTCATCAGGATCCAAAACAGTAGAAGTTCCTATCGGCGTAGTCAAAGGCTTGCAATCGTCCATCTTGAAGCGTCGTAGAAGATCCTTGGTGTACTTTGTTTGATGAACAAACGTACCTTGAGGTGTTTGCTTAATTTGCAATCCCAAAAAGTAAGTCAATTCTCTCATCATGCTCATCTCAAATTCCCTGCGCATAGTTTCAGCAAACTCCACAACCAAAGCGTGAGATGAACAACCAAAGATGATATCATCCACATAAATCTGGACAAACAGTTGATCATCACCATGCTTGAGAACAAACAGAGTTTTATCAATTTTTCCCATTGTAAAACCTTTTGCAAGTAAAAAGTTTTTAAGCCTATCATACCATGCTCTAGGTGCTTGTTTCAAACCATACAAAGCTTTTGACAAACGAAAAACATGGTTGGGAAAAACTGGATTTTCAAAACCTGGTGGTTGTTTTACATAAACTTCCTCCTGAATATAGCCATTAAGAAAAGCACTTTTAACATCCATTTGAAACAATTTAAAACCTTTCGAAGCAGCAAAAGCCAACAAAAGTCTAATTGCCTCAATCCTAGCAACAGGAGCAAAAGTTTCATCATAATCCAACCCTTTCATTTGAGTAAAACGCTGTGCAAAAAGTCTAGCTTTGTTCCTAACAATTAAACCATCCTCATTTTGTTTATTTTTGAAAACCCACTTAGTTCCAATAATATTTTGATCAACAAGAGGTTCAACTAAAAACCAGACTTTATTTCTTTCAAAATTCTCAAGTTCTTCATGCATGGCATTAATCCACGATTCATCAGTTAGAGCATGAGTAACATCTTTGGGTTCAAAATTAGCCGTAAAAGCAGAATTTGCATGAAAATCACGATTCGTTACCTTTGATCTTGTAGTACGTTCACCCAAATTACCTATTATTTGTTCCGGAGGATGTAGTCGTTGAATACGAAGTGGAGCACTCAAATCTGACGATTGTTCATTTTTTGTAGTTGGTTCTGAAGAAGTTGAAGCTTCTGGAGGTCTATTAGCATCTGTACCCGAAGCTCCCGAAGAATCGCCATCCCGCCGGTCTGACCGCTCCTCTGCCTCCGATCTGACTGACGGTATACCACCGGTCTGACCGGTCGCAGCCCCGGTCTGACCGGCCGACGCCTCGTCGTCCTCCTCATCGCTTTCCTCCACAAAAATATCCTCCCCCTGAACCTGTGATAGAGTACCTGAAATTTCGGGTCTAGTACCTGGACTAGCCTCATCAAAAGTGACTTCACAAGTCTCAACAATTTTATTAGTCTTTAAAACAAGTACACGGTAACCTCGTGAATGCGCAGAATATCCCAACATAAGACCATCAAGAGAGCGAGATTCAAATTTGTCCAAAGTTCCAGATTTGAGCACAAAACATTTACACCCAAAAACACGCAAGTGAGAAATCTTCGGTGTGTGTCCAAAGTGAAGCTCATAAGAAGTTTTTCCAAGTTTAGATCTTAAGAAAATACGATTGGAAATATAACAAGCATTGTTAACAGTTTCAGCCCAATATTTTCTAGGAGTAGAATATTCATCAAGCATAGTCCTAGCCATCTCAACCAAAGAACGATTTTTCCTTTCAACAACACCGTTTTGATGAGAAACACGAGGAGATGAAAATTGATGTTCAAGACCTTTTTCATCACCAAACCTTTCAAAAGTAGCGTCTTTAAACTCACCACCATTATCACTTCGAATAGTTCTCAAGGAGTTTGGAAATTCAAAAGCCAAATGAAGATATAAACTTTTAAAGTGTTCAAAAGCTTCAACTTTAGTTGCCATAAAATAAACCCAAGAATATCGAGAAAAATCATCAACAATAACCAAAACATACCACTTTCCTCCAACAGATTGCACTCTAGCTGGACCAACAGTGTCCATATGTAAAAGCTGTCCTGGTGCATCCGTCATCACAGAAAATATAGGAGTATGTGAAGAAGCAATCATCTTAGCATGACGACATGGAGAACAAACCAAATCATGATCTTTCTTAAGCTTAGGCAAACCACGAACAAGTTCAGAACCACTAATCCTAGTGAGATGATCAAAGCCAACATGTCCAAGTCTACGATGCCAAAACATCACATCTTTTGAAAATTTTGCAACAAGACATGTAACTTCTGATGAAATGCTATTTTCAAAATCAGCTTTAAAAACTCTTCCATAGCGAGAAACATTAAGCACAACATCACCAAATGAATCAAAAACTTTACTTCCACTTTTCTTAAATAAGACATCAAAGTCTTCATCCACAATTTGAGAAACGGAGAGCAAGTTGTACTTCAAATTTTCAACCAAAGCGACATCATTCAATGTAAACTTATCACTTACCTTGATAGATCCAGTTGCAGTGATCGTGCTAGTAGAAGCATCGCCGAAGATGATTGAATCCTTCCTTGATGCCTTCGTGAGGGAGGAGAACCAACTTTTATCACCGGTCATGTGTCGCGAACAACCGGAATCAACGATCCACACGTTCTCCCTCCTCGCCAAAAGTGCCTACACACAAGCAGATGCCGAAGCCTCAGTACTGGGGTTAGATAATAAAAATTTAGAAATCCAGTACTGAGACACACGAGCAGAACCAACAGGAACATAACCAGTAGAAAATTCAACACGTTTCCTGTTAGAAAAGTTTGCTCGAGGCTGGTCTGACCGCCTCTGTACCTGAGGTCTGACCGACAGCTTCCCACCGGTCTGACCGGTGGTACAGCTCCGGTCTGACCGCCGGTCCATCTACGGTCTGACCGCCTGCCTCGAGAAAAAAACTGATTTTTGCCACCTTTGTTTTGCAAAAGCTATCTCCCGTTCCTTTTTCTGTTTCCTAGCGAGTCTAAAACAGAAACCAGCAATATGTCCATGTTTACCACAAAAAGAACAGATATACTTTTCACGATGAGTTGATGCACAAGTTGAGACAACAGGCTTAGCATTAACAATATTTTTAGTACTAACAACAGATTTAGCATTAAACATAGATTTAGTACTAGCAACAGGTTTTGTAGAACAAGAAGCACTCAAAGAAGTCATAATGCTAGCAGACTTAAAAACAGGAGGTTTAGAATCAGGTTTAGTCAAAATTTCACTTTTCTCAGTTATGCTCAAAACAACAGGAGGATGTCTAGAAAAGTGACTATAAGGGTCAAAACCTAAACCACGATTGTTTGTGCTAACTTTTGATTGATCCAAAATCATGTTGAGGTTCTTTTTACCATCGGAAAAACGTTGCAAGGAACTTTTTAAGTAAGAAACGTCTTGAGTCAAAGTAGCACAATTTTTACAAGCATCCAAAAGACCTTTGTTTTTTCTACACGTTTGACAAGAAAACACTTCATCTTGCTTAACTATTTCTTCCATATGCTTAACCCGAGCTAAAGCATTTTTTAGTTTCAAATCACTAGCAAGACATGTTGAGCAAGGTTTTGCACTAAATTGTTTTAACCTTTTAGAGCTAATCACATTAAACATAGAGCTAGCAAACAAAGCAACTTGACATTTATTCAAAGCTCTTTTAGTTAAAAACAACTCATCAATCAATCTAGTATTTATGGCAAAGCTAAGAGCAAGACAAGATTCAAGTTTTTTAGATTTCTTAATTTCAACATCAAGTTTTTTGCAATTAGACCAATTGACTTCTCTAACAGCATTAACTTCAACAAATAAAACCTCACACGACTTGCATTCATCATCATCAGAAACAAGAGATTTTAATCAACTGTTTTCAACATTTAGAGAATCAATAACCACTTCATGTTGATTAATCTTCTTTTCAAATTTAGAAATCTTATAACCAAGTCTAGCAATTACTTCTTGAAGGTATTCAACACTAGGAGCGTTTATTACCTCATTCTGTTCATCAGAATCTGCAATATTCTTTGCCATGAGACAAACTCCAGCGATATTTTTTCCTTTGTCGTCCTCATCATCATCTGAATACTCGACGTCGCTGGATCCTTGCACAGCTGCAAAAGCTTCATCCAAGGCCTTCTGGTAGTACTTCCTCATCTTCATGTTCTTTGCCTGTTTCTTATTTTGCTTGGCGTCTTTGGATCCATCTTGAGCCTTTGGTTCCTCCTGTGTACCCTTTCCAGCCTTGGGACACTGAGAGCGGATGTGTCCTGGTTGTCCACACCTGAAACACCGGATTGGTCCTCCTCTTCTCCTGAACCTAGCATTATTCACAACTCAAGAGATTCTATTAGCAAGCGATACCAAGTCCTCCTCACTGATTTCCTCCAGTTGATCATCGGACATGGCAGAGAAAGAACTAAACATCGACTGTGAAGTAGAATTAGAAGAAGATGCAGAAGAAGACACCAAAGCAGAAAATTTCGAATCAGTCCTCTTAGAAAGAATGTTCATCTCATAAGTTTTCAATTTAGTATAAAGAACATCCAAAGTTAAAGTGTTCATATCAACAGATTCCTGAATCGAAGTAACCTTAACATCCCAAACCTTCATATCAAGACCGTTCATAAAGTGACGAGCAACCTCAGACTGAGAGTAATTAACATCATAAGAAGTATCAACAGATCTAAGATTACTCAAAATTTTGTTAAAACGACCCAGATAATCATCCAAAGACTCCCCATGTGTCATCTCAAATTTGATATACTCCTTTTTGAAAATATCTTTTCGCAACTCTTTTATGTTTGAAGATCCAGTGTGAAAATCATTCAAAGCCTTCCAAATCTCATTAGCAGTAGCAAGATGCGAAACACGATCAAAGTCGGAGTGAGAAATTGCATTAAGAATAATATTGCGAGCTTTGCAATTATTTTCAAAATCTAACTTGAGAGCAGGAGTATCAATACGAGCAGGAATTTCATAAGGTTGTGCAACTTTTAGCCAAGTGTCATATCCTTGAGATGTTATATAAGATTCCATCTTTTTCTTCCAATAATCAAAGTCGGTTCCATTGAAAATATGAGGTTTGTTTGAAAACTTTTCAGCCATATCAAATAGATCAGAAAAACAACAAAGATCCAATCAAGAACGAGGCTCTGATACCACTTGTAGGATCGAAACAGAGTAATCAAACCTACCAGAGGGGGGGGGGTGAATGGTAGGGAAAACCAAAACTTTAACCAAATCACAAATTACTTCTAGAATCTAACGAAACCAATCTAGAAAAACAAAATCAATCTCAAGAACAAAATCGTACTACCGCTGTCGAAGTACTGCCGGTCACACCGCCGTATATCCGTCGGTCAGACCGCCCCTCCTGGCCGGTCAGACCGCCGCCTTGCCTTCGGTTAGACCACCGCCACAATCCCGCTAGTCAGACCGCACGAACTCCTTCGGTCAGACCGTCGGGACCCAGAAAACACTGGTAGATGACAAACTCGAAGATATAAATTGTAACTCTTGACTTTATTGCATCTAAAAGTGTTTACAAAGTGCAACAACAGCACTCCTCATCAAAATCTCTACCTTACTCGAAACCCTAGCTATTCTCTCAACTTATGAACCACACAATCAATATCTAGGAGGCACACCCTCCCTCTCTATTTATACACGAAGTAGGCTGTACAAAACCCACAAATCTCTCACGAATTAGGACTCCCAACCATGTGGGAAACCCTCTCTTGCAAGCTTCAAACTCATCTCTTTCCTTATCTCCATCCATCTTCCCGAATTCGGACTCCCTTCCAAATTCAACTCCTCTTTCCATACGTACACGATTCCTATCATATACCATATGAATTCTCTATCTTCCACATGCATTATCCTCTAGCCTTTTAGTATCCCACGTGATCTCTTGATCCCTGGACGTCCACTTCTCCCAAGTCGACTTTGATCCATCATCGGCAACACTATCCCGAGGCCTTAAGCAATACCTGCACACATACGATAAAGAAACCATATTCCAAGCACAAGTTCGTCCAAACTTGACTCACATTAGTATAACAACAGTAACCATATGCATAGAAACCATCTAGAAGTCAAATCCACGAAGAAACAATCCGTAACCGAAAAGATAAACCAAAACCGAAAGCGAACAGGTAACCTCCCGGTCAGACCACGGGCCGGCCGGTCTGACCGCACGCATACCTCCGGTCTGACCGGCCGTGCCTGGTCAGTCTAACCGCTAGGTCAAATCCGCACAACTCTTCACAAAATCAATCATATATAATCACATGAAATACCATCTCAATAAACCAATATTACACACATAAAATGTCGCAAGCCACCAATGTTTCATCACATAAAATGATAATCAAACATATTTGATTCTACAATACTTGTATGTACAGACCTTGTCCTTGTCGGACACTATTCACAACTTGTCTAAACAAACAAGTCCTAGGTGGACTCTTACCACAATATTACAAAAAGGAAATTAACTCTTATTCCTAATTAATAGACACAATTGCCTTGTCTAGACTCAATTCCTAGCTGACAACATCATCAAGCCCTTCTCCAAAACCAACATGAAGCCAGGCTACCCGTATCGGCTCAACCGAGTCTGATTCAAATTACCCGTATTGGCTACCCGAGTCCGATTCCACATCGGCTGATATGGCTCCAGCTGATGCGCTGTTTGTTCTTGGAAACTGCTTTATTCCTTCAAATCCATTTCGGATCCAATCTTGATCGTTGGCCTATCTTTACCAAATTTTGCTGTTAACAATAAGCCACCAAAGATTTTAAAAGTACTAGTATGCAATGGTACTAGACTCTTTTAGCATGTGAACTGCATGGTACTAAAAGTGGACGTGCACTGTGACACATCATTTATTTTTTAACAAAGCTACGCCAGAAGGAAAGATGTGATGTTTCTATTTTTTCACAACTACATTGTGTCGCTGCTTAGGACTAAAACGCTATCACTCTTGTTGTAGTCACGTCCCTTAGTATTAGTCAATTTATTGTACATTGACATTATGTGTCGTGCTTAAAATTAAATTCTGGTTTTGGCACATATCTACACTACTATAAAAGACACTAGTGGTGCGACCACTACTACTTCTGTGTTGTTTGGTTTGATATCGTACCAAATTTTGGTGTTGTTTTGTCAGTGGATGGCTCTACAATTATCAAATTTTATTAGAGTTTGGTAAGGTTAAAATCATGTTAGTTTGTTACCTTACCAAAATAAATTGGGTTAATTTGATCCACACCATTGCAAATGTGCCTATTCAGATAAATGTCATTACAATTTGTCTATTCGTAGTCGTGCCACTCAAAGTTTACAAAATCGGAACCATGTCATCGTCGTCACGTTCTCCATCTTCTTCCCCACTTGCATGTGGGACCCACCCATTAGATTCATCTTCTTCCTTTCACCCTCCCTTCTCTTCTTCCTCACCCATTATGCCCACGTCGTTGAACGCCTGCCCCGTCATCTTGTCCGCCGCCTTCACCTGTATCATCGCGTCGTCCGCCGCCTCCTCGACGGTGTTCGTCGCCGTTGTTGGGGCGGCGGTTCCCTTCTTGCCGCTGCCTTCGGCTGCCTCGGCGTGCTTCTGCTCCATCACGTCCTCCGGCATCGTCATCTTCTGCCTGAACCCTCCGCCGCGCTTGCTGCGAACCCGTATATGTTCTCCGTCGCCGACCCCCTGCGCACGACACGTTTGGTCAGGGTGAGCCGACCACCTCGGCTTTCACCACCACACATTCTTCCCCTGCTACCATGTCAACTTGTTTGTCTTGCCCTTCCTCACCGCCGTTGTTGATGTGACATTTTGTCATTCACACATGAAGGCCTAGGAGATCTACTTAGCTCCAATGCAGGTTCTATCAATCGAGTTCAAGGCATGCCAATTAGTCTGATCTAAAGATAACTTATCAGGTAGCACTCTGATAAAAGGTAGCACAAATCTATAAACTTAGCAAGACTTAGATTATCAACAGTAATATAGAAGATCGGACCCAACCAAGACAGTTCTAGATTATGTCTCATCAAATAAGCTAGATAAGCCGATAGATCTATGCTAACATGATGGATATATCAAATCTATCTTAAAAAAGCATAATGTTTAAAGAAACATCAACTTGGTCAGAATATCAGATTGAACCGAGGAAGTCCAAACTAAGCCGATGTAAAACTAAACAATAATGGGATCATAAGTAGAGACGATATACCAGATAGGCAACGCTTGCTACAAACTAATTAGATATCGGACTGAACTGAGGAAGTCCTAGCCACGCCGATGTAAGCGAAGATGACGAAACTTACTTCTTGCCGAAGGTTAGACTTAACCAATGCAGCCCATGCTCGAAACTAAGAACTCGCCAGGAGTAAATTTGGGTGGTGATGCGCCGAAAGTTGTATTGATCTAGAGATATCTTACAAAGACCCTGGGAGTACATATTTATACCCTCGGTTTGATACTAGTGCTAATCGGACATGATACAAGTTTCCTAAAGAAAAAAAGAAAGATACAAGTCCTGATTGGACACTAGATAAACACTTCCTAAAGATAACAGAAAATTACTAAATATTGCTTAATTAATAGATAGAATTAAACTGCCGTGTTATGGTCTTCATGATTCCTTATTGAACTTGGTCTTTTCTGGATAAACTTCCATCGATTGATTAACCTCTTTCTTTGATCGAATCCACTAAGAATTTTACCAAATTTTGGCGTTAACACATTCCCTCCATTTTTGGAGTATGAGAACTCATGCTTCAAAATTATCTTCTCTTTGATCTTGATAACTCCAAACTTGGTCCTTCTCTATATCTCACAATCGGCTTTCATGAGTCAATACTGTCTAAATCAGATGATCTAGGTTGTCGAACTCTTGATAGAAAAATCTTTCTTTGATAAGTGTTGATAACCCTTGGAATGCAAGATCTGCTAATTGCTCATCACTTAAGCTCAAACTATAATATCGGCTGCGGATACTACTAAATCTTTGAATACATTTCAGAGCCGATTCACCTTCTTGCTGCTCAACTGATTTTAAGTCTAAAAGCTTCATCTCATCGATTCCAGCAATGAAATATTTGTGAAATTGCTCTCAAGATTGGCCCATCCTTTGATAGTATTTGGTGGCAATGAAGAAAACCATGTGAAAGTCGATCCAGTTAAAGACAATGGAAACAATCTAACTTTTAGAGCTTCTTCAGCTGATGCCTCCCCGCATTATGCTAAGAATCGGCTGATGTGTTTGATTGTCGATATATTGTCTTGCCCTGAAAATTTGGAAAAGTCTGGAACCTTATATCGGTGTGGTAATGGAGCCCTATCAAACAATTCAGGATACAGTTGCCGATACACAAAAGTTTGTGTCTCCGTTGTAGATAAGGCATACCCAATAATTTTGAGTTGGGCTTGGCGGGACCCACCATATACCAAGTCTTATACGGAATCATACCTCATATACGAAAAGTATTCTAGATAAGGAAGGAGAAACAAAGTTTTAGTTAGACACTATAGGGACTACTTGGATCGTATCTATACTTGTCTCCCTAGTTCTACTTGGACAAGGGGACATCCGTGGGTATAAATACAATACCCCCTATGAGTAGAGGGGACACGCCACCACAGACCAACATGAGAGACAAGCCTAGACAGACCCAATGTAGGTGCCACAAAGGTCGACAAGAGGGATCTAGTGCTACCTCCAATCTCGCCGAGTTCGTATTGGAGGAATTAGACTACACTAGCCGTCGACTACGTGTTGCAAATCCATGCCGCCAAGCCGACGTCGACTAGATTAGGTCATCGCAAATATTGTACTCTTATGATACTGATATATAAGAGCAACACCAGCTTCGGCCAATAGGAGTAGGGCTATTACCTGTCAATTAAGGCTCCCGAACTTATATAAAAATCCTTATTTACGACTCTTTTACCAAAATCTCGCGTATACCCTGGTATCAACGATCCCCATACTCTACAAAAACCGTAGTTGCGATATAGCCCGTCGACAGTTTGTTCCTTGGACTTAGTCCAAACTACTCCTCTACTAACTTTGCAATTCTATCGGCCCAACCATTGTTCCCCTGATGGTATTGTTCTTCTCCATACTGATGTGTTTGAGGTTCTCTTTGCCGATATTGATGTGGTTCTTTATACCGATAACAATATGGTTGCCCCCAAGCTGAATTCCTTGAGCAATTGATTCATCAATTATCTTCTTGATCAAATTATGTAATGTATATATCAAAACTCCAGATTGATTGATCAAAGCATGATGCATAGCTTCATGGACCAAATTTTGAAAAGATTTCTGCAGACTTGTAAGCTCATCTTGGCTTGATTTACTGATCATAACTGCCCTTGGAAATTGCGTCTTTTGAATTGGTCCTTGTGGTGTCATGCTGAAAGATTCAAGAGAAAGCTTCTAAAAATCAGCAACGGATTGCTTCACTTGTTTTCTTTGTTCCTCCGTCAATTACTCTATTGTGACTGGAATCATGCTATTATCATCGACTTCTTCTTCAGACATGTTGGCTTGAATATAGTCGTCCCATCGGGCGTGCCAAAAATGTGTTGATGTGAAATTTCATCGTTCACACACGAAGGCCTAGGAGATGCTTAGCTATAGTGTAGGTTCTATCAATCGGGTTTAGGGCGTGCCAGCTAGTTTGATCTTGCAACTAACAAGATAGATAGATCGATGACCAAGGAGCTGATCAGCTAATAAGCCGATGTAGCGATACTAGCCGATGTCGATAGGGTTTTGAACAATCGGCTATATATCTGATATAGATTCTGATAATTAAATAAAGAAAATGAAATAACTTTAACAAACAATTCAATCGACCGATGATAATATGATGAAGTAGATGTCAAATGAACCAATCGACTGATATTGATACAGAATATTAAATGTAAGCTTGATGGTTAAAGCATACACCGGCTGGAAGTCCGATGTAAAGATAACCTATCGGCTAGCACTCTAATAAAACGTAGCACAAATCTATAAACTTAGCAAGACTTAGATTATCTATAGTAATATAGAAGATCGGACCCAACCGAGACAGTTTTAGATTACGTCTGATCAAATAAGCTAGATAAGCCGATAGATCTATGCTAATGTGATGGATATATCAAATCTATCTTAAAAAAGCATCATGTTTAGAGAAACATCAACTTGGTCAGAATATCATATTTAACTGATGACATCTTAACTAAACCAATGTAAAACTAAACAATAATACGATCGTAAGTAGAGACAATATACCAGATAGGCAACGCTTGTTTCAATCCGATTAGAATATCAGACCGAACTGAGGAAGTCTTAGCCACGATAACGCAAGCGAAGATGACGGAACTTACTTCTCGTCGGAGGTTGGACTTCACCGATGTAGCCCATGCTCGAAAGTAAGAACTCGATGGGTGTAAATTAGGGTGGCGATGCGCCGAAAGTTGTATTGATCTAGAGATATCTTACAAAGATTTTGGGTGTACATATTTATACTCTTGGGTTGATACTAGTTCTGATCAGACACGATACAAGTTTCCTAAAGATAAAAAGAAAGATACAAGTTATGATCGGACAATAGATAAACACTTCCTAAAGATAAAAGAAAAATTACTAAATATTGTCTAATTAATATGATAGAATTAGATTGCCATGTCGTGGTTTTCATGATTCCTATTAAACTTGGTCTTTTTTAGATAAATTTTCGTCAATTGATTGACCTTTTTCCTTGACCGAATCCACGAAGCCACCGAGCGTGTCCTCCTTCACGTCCGCCACGTACTCCATGGTGAATTTTTTTTAGAAATATTATTATTTTAATGGAAAATCGCAAAAATAGTTGGCATCCGGATAAAATCGCAATAATTGGGGCCTATCGAATGGCAGGCGATCGACAGACCGCGCAATCGAATGGCATGCGTTCGACTAGAGCCTGTCGATCCACGGTAGTTCGATAGGGGCCTAGCAAACTGTGGGAGTTTGATAGGGCCCATCGCCTGGCAGCCATAGGATCTATCGAACCATGGGCGTTCGATAGGCCCCCCAGTGCCCCTGTGGAACAATGGTAGGTTGACTAGCCTGTATATATCCACCCGACCCCGGCCGATTCAAAATTTTTTGTAAGACCATGAGGACAACTTCACTGCTGCCGTCGTCGTCGTTGCCATCGCGACGCCGTCGCACCGTAGAGGTAGCACTGCTGGGAGGGAAGGGAAGACGACGGCCGGGATTAGCTATGGTGGTTAAGGTATAAATTTCTAATCCATATTGTGAATTTTTAATCCGTAAGTATGAGGCTTGTTATTTGTTAATCGTTAGTCATTGTTGAATGTTAGTGGTATGGTGGTTAAGGTATATATTCCTAATCCCTAAGTGGGCTTGTAAATTTTTAATTCGTAAGTATGAGGCTTCTTATTTGTTAATCGTTAGTCATTGTTGAATGTTAGTGATACGGTGGTTAATGTATAAATTCCTAATTCCTAAGTGGGCTTGTGAATTTGTAATCAGTAAGTATGAGGCTTCTTATTTGTTAATTGTTAGTCATTGTTGAATGTTAGTGGTATGGTGGTTAAGGTATAACTTCCTAATCCCTAAATGGGCTTGTGAATTTTTAATCCGTAAGTATGAGGCTTCTTATTAGTTAATCGTTAGTCATTGTTGAATGTTAGTACATATAATTTGTTAATCATTTCTCATTGTTCAATGTTAGTATATATAGTTATTTAGTTGTTTGTTGAAAATAGTTCAAAGTTAGTACATCTTTTCTGAGGTGATTAGTAATTTATTAATTTTGAAGTAGTGATCACTGATGAGAAATTAACGTTGAGGGTTAGTAGAAATCGAAAGGAAGTTATATTTAAGTACTGAAATTTATTGCAGAGCTGCGCCATTCGGCCGGAGAGAAGAGCCACACGGTTGGGAACAAGATGTCCGTGACTATGAAGAAAAGAACAACGACATCGAAGGTATAAATTTCTAATCCCTTAGGACGATGACAATTTTTTTGTTAATCGTTGTTGCATGTTATTACAGATATTATACTAGTAATGTGTTGAAGTTGGTAGGAGGTTAGTACATTATTTTTTCAGTGAGTAGTAATGTATTAATTTTGAAGTAGTGACGAAATAAACATGGAATATTCAAGTATTAGTACAAATTAACACGAAGATATTTATAGTTAGTGATCATTGAGAAAAATTAACGTGTAGTGTTAGTAGAAATCGAAAGGAAGTTATATTCACCTAGTGAAATGTAGTTCGATTACGTTAGAGCAATGATGTAAGCATAGGTCAGTTTATTGGGTAGTAACCTAGTAAGACCAATTGACATGTTATTTCAGGATACCAGGTGATGTGTCCGTTCGTGTATACTATGGTGACACTCCAATACAACTTTGTGATAGCGGGGTAGATTTGACCGTATATGCATTCGTTGATACTACCCTGAATGCACCAGGCAGTTGGTTATGAACGACGTGCTAGGGTGGCTGCATAATATGTTCAAGGTAGATCCTTTGCTGGAAAAATTGATCATAAAAGCGGTGTGGCCAGTAAGGGGTGAATATGAATGGCAGTGGAGAATAGTAGAGCTTGCATCTACTAGGAGTTGGAGAAAATTTGTGGCTAAAGTAAGAGAGAAAGATTATAGTTTGTTAATACTGGTGCAGAAGAAAATAGATGTTGTTGGAACCGGCGAGACAAGTCGCACAAGTCGCACAGAGGTGGAACAAACTCCTATCGAGGTCGTGGAAGAGGTTAATATTTGTAGGAGTGGTCAAGGGGAAGCACCAGAAGAGGTTATTGCACCGGTAAAGTTTGTTGTGCCTGATAGCAATTGTCCGGCCAATGAATTGGATGACGATGAGTCGAACTCACCTTTGGCTATTGATGCATTGGAGGAGAATGAGGCGGTAGTGGAAGAGATGGAGCTAGAAAACGAGGAATACATTGCGTTCGTGGTGGAAGGCCAAGATATAGCACAGTGGGACAAGGAAACCAACATACTTGATGATTGGACGACCATATCGATGAGTCATCTGAGGGTTAACGATGGTTTAGATGCCCACTAGCGGTATGATTGTAAGAAGGTGCAAGTTGGACAGATGTTTCACGACAAAGGGCACCTACAAGATACGGTGAAGAGGTGGGAGTTTAGGGTGAAGGTTTCAAATAGGACGACATATGACGTGAAGTGCACAAGGCCTGGATGTCCTTGGAGAGTGCATGGTTACAAGCCACAAAATGATAACTTATGAGTAGTTTCAAGGGTTGAGGAGCATACATGTTTGTTGGCAATACCCGTTTGGTACACAGGAACATGACGGCTATATTCGTGGCACAAATAGTGTATTCAAAGGTTGTTAAAAAAACCTCTTTGTCACCGTTCACAATAATGCATGACGTGGAGAAAGAGTACGGGTATGAGATATCATATGAGAAGGCTTGGAGGGCAAAGCGAAAAGCACTGGAGATGAGATTTGGAAGTTATGAGGATTCTTACCACAACTTTTTCCCACTATTGGAGGTGATGCAGGCAAGAAACCCGGGCACATATATGGCTATTCTCAATGAGGTGAATGAAAATGGGAAAATGTACTTCGTCGTGCTTTTTGGTCATTTGGGTGCATGATAGAGGCCTTCAGAAATTGCATTTCGTTGCTATGTGTTGATGGTACTGATGCGGCCATCGTTCCTTCGGATATACACAACAATCCTCCATTGGTCATTCAAGGTCCAATCACAAGAGCTCGCGCACGACAATTGAATTTAGAGGTGAGCTCGTTCCTAAGTTCTTTATATGGTTTTGAGAATAGATTACTACCTAATGATTATATTATGATTAGGAACAATAGAGAGGACAAGGAAATACTTAGAGAGGGACTTAGAGTCATGGAGAATCAGCGAGGACGTTCAAGTCAAGGTGGAGGTCCAAACCAAGTCGACTTCGTGTCTGTTTCGGAGTTCAGGACCAGTCTGCACTAAAACGGGTGCTCAGGTCGCATATGTGCTTGGATTGAGGCATTCTTTATATGGATGGAAAGCTAAGAAGATAACCTTTCCAATGGTTCTGGTCCCATGTCCAAATTCGTTACGAGTCATCGGGAATTGACCAAACAAATTGACGTTCAGAGTCTGTCCCGGCGCTGCGACGCCGTATTTGGGCCTTTGGCCCGTGTATCGTGTTGGAGCCCATTAGGGTTGCGTCAAGGGGTGCTTGCACAACCCTAAACTCCATATATCAGTAGCCGTTGCTATCTTTAGGTTTTGGGTTTTGCTTAGATTAATCTGTCAAGAACAGTTTCGCCGCTAGATCGGTTTGTAAGACCCCAACTTGTGAGCTTAATCATTCATCTGCCTTTTGGTTTGACTAATGCCCCTAGTACTTTCATGCGCTTGATGAATGAGGTTTTAAGGCCTTTTATTGGACGATTTGTGGTAGTATACTTTGATGACATCTTGATTTACAGCAAGTCTTTGGATGAACACTTGGATCATTTACGTGCTGTGTTTAATGCCTTACGTGATGCACGTTTGTTTGCTAACCCTGCTAAGTGCGTCTTTTGCACGGAACGAGTCTCTTTTCTTGGCTATGTTGTTACTCCACAGGGAATTGAGGTGGATGAGACAAAAATTGAAGCCATTAAGAGTTGGCCGGTTCCCCAAACCATCACACAGGTGAGAAGTTTTCTTGGTCTTGCAGGATTCTATCGTCGCTTCGTCAAAGATTTCAGCACCTTTGCTGCACCCTTGAATGAGTTGACGAAGAAATGGGTGGTCTTCCATTGGGGAAAAACATAGGAGGAGTCTTTTGCCACTTTGAAGGACAAGCTTACACACGCACCTTTGCTCCAACTTCCAAATTTTGGTAAGACTTTTCAGTTAGAATGTGATGCTAGTGGAGTTGGCATAGGAGGTGTTTTGATGCAAGATGGTAAACCTGTTGCATACTTTAGCGAGAAGTTGCATGGCCCTGTTTTGAATTATTCCACGTATGATAAGGAGTTGTATGCTCTTGTACGTTCTTTAGAGACGTGGCGTCATTATTTGTGGCCTAAAGAATTTGTTATTCACTCTGATCATGAATCGCTTAAGTATATTCACTCTCAAAATAATTTGAATCGTAGACATGCTAAATGGGTTGAATTTATTGAATCTTTTCCCTATGTCATCAAATACAAGAAAGGGAAGGATAATGTGATTGCTGATGCCTTGTCTAGACGTTATACTTTGTTGTCCCAACTTGATTGTCGGATTTTTGGACTTGAATCAATTAAAGAACAATATGCGCTTGATCCTGAATTTACAGAAGTGATGTTGAATTGTAAAGAGGGACGTACTTGGAATAAATATGTGATCAATGATGGATTTGTGTTTAGAGCTAACCGTCTATGCGTTCCAGTTGGGTCCGTTCGTCTTTTGTTGATACAGGAAGCGCATGGAGGAGGATTGATGGGACATTTTGGAGCTAAGAAGACGGAGGATGTTTTGGCTTCACATTTCTTTTGGCCAAAGATGAGGAGAGATGTTGAGAGGTTTGTGGCATGCTGCACTACTTGTCAAAAAGCTAAGTCTCGTTTGAATCCACATGGTTTGTATATGCCTCTTCCTGTTCCTTCTATTCCTTGGGCAGATATTTCTATGGACTTTGTTTTGGGATTGCCTAGGACTAAGAGGGGGAGGGATAGTATTTTTGTTGTGGTTGATCGATTTTCTAAGATGGCGCACTTCATACCATGTCATAAAAGTGATGACGCTATTCATATTGCTGACCTTTTTTTCCATGAGATTGTTCGTTTGCATGGTATGCCTTCTACTATTGTTTCAGATCGGGATGCAAAATTCCTTAGTCATTTTTGGCGCACGCTATGGAACAAGTTGGGTACAAAGCTTTTGTTTTCTACTACATGTCACCCACAAACAGATGGACAAACGGAGGTAGTCAACCGCACTTTGGGTACAATGTTGAGGGCTATTTTGAAGAAAAATTTAAAGATGTGGGAGGAATGTTTGCCACATGTGGAATTTGCCTACAATCGGGCAACACATTCTACTACCAAGGTAAGTCCTTTTCAGGTAGTGTATGGTTTCAACCCCCGTGCTCCTATTGATATTTTGCCTTTACCTACTAGTGAGAGGGTTCACAATGATGCTAACGCACGTGCTGATTTTATTTTGAAAATGCATGCGACAACTAAGCACAACATTGAAAAGATGAATGAAAAGTATAGAATTGCTGGTAGCAAAGGTAGGCAAGAAGTGACGCTTGAACCGGGTGATTTAGTTTGGTTGCACTTGAGAAAGGATAGATTTCCAGAATTGCAAAAGTCTAAGTTGATGCCTAGAGCTGATGGACCTTTCAAAATTGTTGAGAAGATTAATGATAATGCATATAAACTTGAGTTGCCTCCCGAGTTTGGGGTTAGTCCCACATTTAACATTTCAGATTTGAAGCCATACTTGGGAGAAGAAGATGAGCTTGAGTCGAGGACGACTTCAATTCAAGAGGGGGAGGATGATGCGGCCATCGTTCCTTCGGATATACACAACAATCCTCCATTGGTCATTCAAGATCCAATCACAAGAGCTCGTGCACGACAATTGAATTTAGAGGTGAGCTCGTTCCTAAGTTCTTCTTTATATGGTTTTGAGAATAGATTGCTACCTAATGATTATATTATGATTAGGAACAATGGAGAGGACAAGGAAATACTTAGAGAGGGACTTAGAGTCATGGAGAATCAGCGAGGACGTTCAAGTCAAGGTGGAGGTCCAAACCAAGTCGACTTCGTGTCTGTTTCAGAGTCCAGGACCAGTTTGCACTAAAATGGGTGCTCAGGTCGCATATGTGCTTGGATTGGGGCATTCTTTATATGGATGGAAAGCTAAGAAGATAACCTTTCCAATGGTTCTGGTCCCATGTCCAAATTCGTTACGAGTCATCGGGAATTGACCAAACAAGTTGACGTTCAGAGTCTGTCCCGGCGCTGCGACGCCGTATTTGGGCCTTTGGCCCGTGTATCGTGTTGGAGCCCATTAGGGTTGCGTCAAGGGGTGCTTGCACGACCCTAAACTCCATATATCAATAGCCATCGCTATCTTTAGGTTTTGGGTTTTGCTTAGATTAATCTGTCAAGAACAGTTTCGCCGCTAGATCGGTTTGTAAGACCCCAACTTGTGAGCTTAATCATTCATCTGCAATTTTGGTTGTATTCTATCTCGTTCTTGTTTGGGTTCTTCGATTGGCAAACAGGGATTAGCCTTCTCGGCAAGGTCACCCGCGTTTCGACACGGGTGATAACCAGAGGAGACGTGGTGCTGCGGTTGCGGGGCTCAAGAGCGTGCGCGTTCAAGAAGCCGGATCGATCTGTGTCGTGACTCCGTCCAAATCGTTGTTTATCAGAACCTTTCGGAAGGTCGGGAACTCTAGTGCACATCAGGTACTTTCATGACAGACAAGTATAAAGGAATTATTTTAATCGCGATCGGAGTCGACGCTGATAGCCATGTCGTCCCTGTTGCTTTTGCTTTTGTTGAAAGTGAGAACACATCAAGCTGGCTATGGTTCTTGCGGCACATTAAAAGGTGTATAGTTCAAAACAGACCAAATGTGTGGGTTATGCATGACCGACATGCCGGTTTGCTATCGGCGGTACTGCAGCTAAAGGAAGCTGTCATAGAGGAGGTGTCCTGGCCAGATTTGTATAGGAGATGGTGTATGTGACATGTTGGTGTAAATTTATACAGACAATTTAGGAGTAAGAGGTTGATGGACCTGTTCAAAAAGTTGTGCAAGTAGAATTAGCAAAAAAAGTTTGACGCTATATGGGAATAGCTGGATCGGCTGACCAATACTCACATGCAAGAGGTTTGAAAAAAGTCCGTTCTTGCCCAACAAGAGGAGCCGGAGGGCCTGGAACCTGTTCCAAATGAATCACTAACTGTTACTTGATGTATATAGCGCGGGAGGGCTACGAAGTGCTTCATGGAGTGGATAGAACATGAGCTAAGGAAGAAATGGTTATTGTTGTACGATATGAATGGTTCACGGTACGGTGTGATGACAACAAATCTTGCTGAAGTGTACAACTGGATGATGAAAAATACATGTCCTTTACCACTTGTTGCTATCCTGGAGGGCATCACAAGGGGTACACAAAAGTATCTTTGTAAAAGGTACACCATGGTTAGTCTTAACCTTACCAAACCTAATGTTAGGTATAGCCTCGCTATTACACAGTACATGGACGAGAAAAGCAAGAAGGGAGGAATGCACAGAGCTGGCCTACTGGGACTAGGGAGTTGTTATTTGAGACATGACTACGTGACAAGAGTGGAGTTGGCATTGGGAGTACAGACATCACATTGGAATGCATGTTGTGGCCAAAGTATCATGCTTGCAAATGCAACTGCAACAGGCCTTTTCTTCGACACCTGCCATGCTCTCACGTCCTTGCTGCTTCCGCAAAGGTGGTGTTGATGCAAACATATTCATTTCTCCTTACTTTACTATGGAAGCATGGGAGGCAACTTGGCGTGGTTGGCGTGCTGTATGTGATTTCACTCGCCCGCCTCCAGGGCAAGCCAATTGGGTGCCTGACTCAAATTTACTAGTTGATACTAAGGGTCATCGCAAGATGCGTAGAATCAAGAACTACATGGATAAAGCAAAAACCAACGATCGTTCTCGTCGTCAGAAAGCATGCATTCTATGCGTCGGGGACCATGCCCGTAAAGATTGCAGCATGTAAAATGTAGGCAAAGACATTGAGGGTGCCGATATTCGTCGCGTTCCAACGAGAAAGTCGAAGAAGAGAAATAATCCTTAGTCCAAATTTATCATTACTAGAATTTTGATATTCGAATTTATCTCTAATGGACTTGTAATATTTGAATTTATCTATGCTGGACTTGTAATTTATAAATATGTCTGGCTTGTAATATTTATATTTATCTATACTAGAATTTTAATATTTCAATTGATCAGTACTCCACTTGTCGTATTATATTTCGTGTTGTAATATTTCTGCAATTTCAATTTGTTATGTATTTTATTTTTTTCGTTGTTATGCTCATAATACTAATACGTCTTTCAATTTGTAGATATGATTGACAATGATGACGTATAGCTGATTAACGAGGTGATCAATAAGCAGCATCAATCGCAACGACTTGGTCGAGGGACTTTCTGCAATGTGTTGAAAATGTGAGGACCGGATCAGTATTGGCGTATCGATCCGCATTGGGTTCCAAGGGACATGAAAAAACATTTTTACGAGAACTGTCATTTAAAAATTTTCCTCGTGTAGGTTGCGAGCCGCTGGGTTGTTGACCTTTGCACGATTGGTAGAGCCTTTACGTGGAAGGTCACCACGTTTCAACATTGATGCGGCCTTTCTGAGTGCTTTGGTGGATAGATGGAGGCCCGAGACACACACCTTTCACCTGATAGTTGGAGAGATGGTGCCCACTCTACAGGATGTGTCTCTTTTGTTGGGTCTACCGATAACAGGTGCAGCAATTGGCCCGACACTGGTCCATGCTGGATGGGCGGATGATCTATTGGCCAGTTTTGGTGGGGTGGTGGCTGCCTCGCTTGAGGATTTCACATATGGGTACAGTCCTACGAAGAGTCGATTGCAGCAGTTTTAGCAGGATGTTTTCCCTAATGATCAGGAGGACTGGGTTGTACGTCGGCACTTAGTCGCGTACCTACTATGGTTGTTTGGATGAGTGATGTTCACGGGGACTCACGCTGACTCCATGGACAAGCACTTCATCCACTATGTGGAGCAGATTACTGAGTTACCTGTTGAGGAGATTCCATAGTATAGTTGAGGGTCTGCGGTACTTGCGGCGACCTACGCCAGCCTTTGTGATGCTTGCACTAAGAATAGTAAGCAAAGTTCTCTTACGGGATGCCCTTTGCTTCTAATGTTATGGGCGCACGAGCACTTTGACATTGGGTGGCCACAGCTAGAGTCATACGCAAGCTATGGTGTCGATGAGATGTACAAGTCTAGTCTTGAAGACAACGACGATCGTCCCACCATGGGATTGTTGTGGACACACCATGAGGTAATTTGTACTTAATTCATTTTTCATAGCACTATCTCATTTTGTGGGTATTAATCATAAATTTGTTGGTACTGTAGCCGAAGTGGTTAAGCGGCACGACACGGCGTGTGTACGTATAGTTTGTAGCTAACTCCGATCAGCTTACGCCGAACCGTGTTTGTTGGACCCCATACACGCATCACGATGTCGTCGAGCGTGCACCGCACGGTCTCGCATAGCTTTGCACGCGAGATGCGAAACTTTGGAGGACTACTTGTCACCTCGCACTAGACGTACACGTCGAGCCATACCATGTGCAGAGGGTTCTTAAACAGGTCGGCATGTACCAAGACTTCCCTCCTAGAGGCGCCCTTTGTCTGTTAGCCTCCACAAGTAAGTATACATCAGATTTATTAAATTCAATTATTATGTTCTATCTCATCGTATGTGTTTCTTATGTTGCCATTTCATCATATGCAGGTACTCCCGGAAGGGACTTGGTCTGTCTTACGAGGCCACCACAACAGGACACATCCGTCCCCCACCAGGCGACGATCACGGACACGTTTGCCCCATAGCCTCGATCTGCATACAACTCAATGGTATGTCCTTGGTTTTGTTGATTATCAGTAAATGTGCAACTAATTGAATCGTTGTAACGCCTTTCCCTATTTGTTCAATGGTCCGAGTTCATTGAGCATGTTCACCTCGAGTTGGACACGTTGTTGCGGAGACTAGAGATGAGACCTCAAGTCGTCAGGCAAGACGAGGTGGTGACTGTCCTTCGCGGTTTCCGTTCACGTGTTGCGACGCTACTTCGTCGTGTCTCCTATTGGAGCGCGACTGATGTTGCACAGACTTCCAAGCGGATGAGATCTCCACCACTACCACGACATTCCAGTGTGGATCACGTCGGTCCCTCCATGTCACATAGCGGTTACGACGACGCCGGTCCATCGCCCATACGTCCTTCGCTTCAAGAGACCCCTCCACCTGTCCACCCTGAGAGGTCATCTGACTTTGGGGTACCGGCGTCGAGCATGCCACCACCACGTCCACAGGTACAGCAGGTCTACCATACTTAATCTCCAGTTTATATCATACTCAACCTCCAGTTTATACCATTTCATACCATACTCAATGTCCACAGGTACAACAGGTATACCATACCCAGGGAGTGTCTGCGGAGGCAAACTTCCCTTACCAGCTGACAGGGTATAACCTGGCACCGGGATGGGGACTTTATGTCACTCCACGTGCGCCGGAGTCAAGGCACACAGCACATACGTAAGTAATGTTTAAAATTTACTTAGCATCATTGTTCTCTATATTTTTATGCATAGTTACTAACTACCTTAGTTTGAGTTTTCCTCTTTTATACAACAGATGACAACTACGGTTTTTCCCAGGCGCATTTTGCAGTACCTGCTGTCTCCCCTTGAACACAATTTGTGGATGATTTCTTCGCGATAGAAGCACCCAATGCACAAGCTGGACTAGACTACTGGTACGCTGCTCCTCCGGTCACAGCTTACATAGGAGAGGGAGTCCGTGCAGCCAGAGGATGCCACTCCACAGCAGCCAGCATGACATAGGCACCCACCAAATAATTTGACTTATCCAACTGAACAAATCAGGCAACGAAAGAAGGGGGGCCGAGCAAGCGTGCGAGGGGAGGTCGTCCTTGACATTTTTATGTCAGGTCTATGCTGAACTATTATTTTTTGCACCTACTAGTTATGTCATATTATAGTATGAACTGAGTCATGAGGTGCACTTATTCGATAAGCTGTGTTTCTATGATTTCTTTTGTTTTAATTTTTTTCTAAAAGATTTACAAAAAAATAGTCATGTGGAGATTATGGGTACCGGATACCCTCACGGCTAGCTTATCCGACTTACCATAAGGAATAGGTTATAACTCATGATTATGTAAACCGGCTTATGACTTGGGTGTTACGTTACCATTGAGATAAGGTAACGGCTCATAGTCCAAAGTTGGTAAGATTGAGGAGTCCGACATAGAGTATGTGTTAACGACGGATTTTGGTAATCGACTCGGAAAGAAAAGAGGAAACCGAAGCAGAGAGGAAGGATTGAGTTGGAGTCGGACCAGGCTTTGTATCGGACCCGGTAACCGTATCGGACTGGGGAGGTGTTGCTGTAAAGAGCGTATCGGCCGATACGGATTTGGTTTGGTCGTGGGCCGATACGGGTTGTGAGTTGACAGTGTCAACGTGGGCTTGGTCTGGGCTCGAAATAAGCTTCAAGGAAGTTGTCAAATAGAGATAAAGCTCGGTTTTAGGCAATTGTATCTTGTAAATTAAGTAGTGTAGATCTAACCTGTGGCTTAAGTCTGCCGCAAGGACTTGTTTGTTAGTTGTAGATAAGATCGTGCCCTACAAGGGTTCTGTTGTGACCTCGGGTATAAATATCCCGATAGTTTGTACATGTAATCGCTCTCAATCAATCACACAATCAAATCAATCTACTTTCGGCGCATCGCCAGCCCTCGCAAGAGCAGAGGTAAGAACTCGTCCCCGACGATCTGCACCGTCGGGGCTAACGTGTCGCTTTAGACACGTTAAGCCTCGATGATGTGATCATCGATTATCATGTCTTGAATAATTTTGACAGGCATCTTAATTAAGCCTTGCCAGCAGTTTACTCGCTTTAGGATTTATTGCCGACGATGGTTTAATTCTTATGCTTGGCTAGATTGTTCAATGCAGTTACCATCCCCAAAAGCAATTGACGACTTGATTCTCTTTGTGTTAAGTTTCAATTCACACTTCGAGTTGCCATCGATCTTAGTCCTGATTTGAGATCTAACACGAAGCCTGTTTTCGGTTGTAATTAAGGATAGTGCCGGGGTTTTAGCCGGTCTTATCTAACATATGTGATTGCTTTATGTTTCTTGCATGTGTTTGCCACTTATATGTGCAGATCGATAAGTATAGATACGTTGATCGTGAAGTAATCTTAAGATTTCTTTATGGTTGATGTGTTTATATTGGCCGATTGGCTCGTATAAGTTTGCACTAGAGTACTAGCTGGTGTAGTTACCTTTGTTATCCTTATCGGCCGATATTATTAGTTGAGACCTACATATCAATGAAGGCTGATAAGATTAGGTTCATGTTTTACTTATTTTCTAAGTGAGCCGATATAGCTTTGCCCTATCGGCTGGGCTATGACAATGTGTCATCGGTCTGTTGACCGATCGGCCGTTGTTTTCTGACTTGGTTTACTTGTTTCTTGTTGATTGCAGATCAAATCAACTGGCACGCTCTACTTACGACTAGGCAAGCCATTTGGACCTGCACTGGAGTTAAGCAGATCTCCCAGGCCACCGTGGTAACGCGGAACCCGTTTGGTTGCTGGACGGGTCGAAATTCTGCGCCAACAGTATGATAGGGTCTCCGACTTGTAAACCCACCCTTCAGGACTATATGAGGAGGGTAGGGTGTCCCTTGAGGGGCGAGGGATACACATAGCGAATAGAGCATAAGCATACGAAACTGGGCTTCGATTTCTTCCAGGGCTTTCTCCTTGTCAGACTCCAGCTTGGCTTTATCGGTTTCTGCCTTCTCTAGCTGGGCTTTGAGGGAATTGATTTCGGATAGATTGGCTACAACATGAAGACTTGCGAACGTCAGGATCCAAAAAATACACAAAGACAGAGCAAGGACAAGATGGTTTAACTTACCCCCGATTGAACCGCGGACTTCCAATTTTGCGTCTCGGAGCTTCGTAATCTCTTCCCGCAAGACGGCCTCTCGAGCTGCAGCCTCTTCTCTGGTGGCCTTGAGGTCCTGGTGGACGTTCTCCAGAGAGTTCACGTGGGGAACCAGCTTCTCGAGGGTGTCTGACTTGGCCATTGACCGGCAATATATTCTCTACATGCGAGTTCAAAGTTAGTCAACTATATAAGACCGTGAGGATAAGACATAGAAGAATTATACTTACATTCATTAGTCGGGTCGCTTCGTTGAGGCTAGACACGAGCATGTCACGTTCTTCGTTTTCTTTTTGCTTGTTCAAGACGATGCCCTGCTTCACGCCTTCGGCATCGCGCCATTCGATCTTGATAGGAGGGACCGAGTCAGCTGAAGTCTTCAGTCGGGCAATCTCCTCCTCTTCGGCTGATTGATCTAGAGAAGATGAATGAAGATAGAAGTAAGAAGCATATTGAAGACAAGAGTCTGGAGACTATATTGAAGCCTACCTGTTCTAGGAGCCGGGTCTTCAATTGGTGCTTCCTGACTGCGTGAGCCTTGTGGATCTTCGTCTGGCTGGTTTCCAGTCGGGGCATTTAGATTGGTAGTCGAGGGTTCTTCTTCGGCCGACTGGTTTCCAGCTGGGATATCTTGGCTGGCAGTCGGGGGCTCTATTTCAGGAGCATCCTTACTTGGGGGTTCCACCTCAGGAGCATCCTCACTCAGGAGAGGGTCTTGAGATCCTTGTTCCACAGGACGTGGTTCTTCTAACGCTGCAGGTGGATTTGTAGTTTCAGTCTGCCCGGTGGGATCTATGTCCTGAGGTTTTCTGTAAGAAAGAAGATGAAGACAATTGAGACGGAAACGAAAATATTTTCAACAAAAAGCTGACTTTGGTTATAAGAGATACCTGTTAGATCTCCTGATCTTAGGGGCAGATCTGGGGGACGGCTTCGGAGGGTCTATGTTGGCTTGCGGCATCTGGATTTCTTCATCATCCGAGTCGTCAACAACCAGCCTCCTTTTGCTTGCCCGCTTACTGATATCTTCATCACCAGCAGCCCTTTTGCTCTGGAGGTTCGATCTTGATTTTGGGGCCGCTGGTTGGTTTCTTGGTAGCACGCCGAGTTGGCATATCATCATGATACACCTTGTACGGCCGAGAGATGATGAGAGCATTTGCCTGAAAGTAGAATTCTTGAGATACATTGAAGGACATACGTAAGATTAAAAGAAATTTAAGAGGCCGAGTCTGCTTACCGGAGGAGGAGGTCGGAATAGGTTGAAGGGAGGAACTGGCATCTTGTGGCTGCGGTCTACTGTGATCCCAGAGGAGAAAATCTTGTACATATGAGTGCACAAGACCTGGTAACTCAGAGAATCGCGGTCTTCCCGATTGGGGTCATTTTCACCTTCGTACTCGAACGCTGGCTTGGATCTCTCTTTGATAGGGGCCAGTCGGTTTTTGATGAAGTGCCGAGTAATTTGCTCTCCTTGAAGGCCTTTCTTCTTCATTTCAAGAATGTTAGCCAAGAGGTTATTAGCTTCTATCCAGTCTTGATTCTCTGGCATTGTGCTCCAGTTAGCCCTTTGGATTGGTGGGAGACCGACGAAGTCGGGCAAGCTGGGGGCTGGGTTCGAGATATAGAACCAGTTAGCGTGCCAACCCTTATTGGAGGATTTCAAGGGGAGGGAGAAGTAGTCTTTGCGGAGAGTTCCGCGGAGTTGAAAGCTAGCCCCACCGACGACGCAAGGGTCATCTTTGGTTGGGTGTGACTTGACATAGAACATGCGGCGAAAAAGATTGAAATGGGGGAGGATGCCTAAGAAAGCTTCACACACATGAATGAAGATTGCAATATGAAAGATAGAGTTGGGATTCAAGTGGTAGATTTGAAGGCCGTAGTATTCGAGAATACCACGAAAGAAATCGACAGTGGGAAGGCCAAATCCGCAGTAAAAGAAGGAGGTGAAGACCACGATCTCACCGGTGTTTGGGGTGGGGAGCTCCTCGCTGGACGCTGGGCGCCTGTTAACACCAGATTTTCGTAATCTACTCGGAGAGGAAAGAGAAAACCGACGCAGAGAAGAAGGAACAATTCGAGTCGGATCGGTTACGCTATCGGACCAAGCCGAGTATCGGACCAAGTTCTGTATCAAATTCAACGGTGCATCGGACCAAGTGGAGCGCCAGCAGAGGGACCGTATCGGCTGATGTGGGTTCAATGCGGCCATCGGCTAATGGAAGTAGGAAGCCGATGGAGGCAGAACGGCCTCGGTTTGGGCTTGAGTTAAGCTTCAAAGGAGATTGCCAAATAGGGATAAGGCCCGATTTTAGGCAATTATATCTCTTAAATTAGGAAGTTAAATTAGTTTCGATCTAATCTATGGCAAGAGTCCACCATGAGGACTTGTTTGTTAGTTATAGATAAAATTGTGTCCTATATGGACAATGTTGTAAATTACGGGTATAAATATCCCGGTAGTTTGTACTTAGAATCTCTCTCAATTCGACAATCAAAAACACTACAGTTCAATCTACTTTCGGCGCATCGCCACCCTCGCAAGAGGTTGATTTCTGACGAGTTCTTGCTTCCCCAGAGTAGAGGTAAGAACTCGTACCCAACGATCTACGTCGTCAGGGCTAGCGTGTCGTCTTAGACACGTTAAGCCCTCGCAACGTGATCGTCGTTTATCATGTCTTGGATGATCTTGATATGGCATCCTAATTCTATCTCGCCAGCGGTAAACTCGTTTTAGGGTTTGTTGCCGACGATGGTCGAATTAGTCTGCTTATCTAGATCCTTCAAAGCATCTACCATCCCCAAGAGTGATCGACGGATTGATTGTCTTTGCGTTAATTCTCGATTCACACTTTGCGTTGCTATCGACCCTAGTCGTGTTTCGAGGTCTAACTCAAAGCTTGTCTTCGATCGTAATTAAGGATAGTGCCGGGGTTTCAGCCGGTCTTACCTAATACATGTGATTACTTTATGTTTTTATATGTATTTGCCACTTGTATGAGTGGATCGACAGATACAAATGTGTTTGTCATAGATTGAACTCAGGATTTCTCTGTGATCAGTACATTTATATCAGCCGATCGGTTCGTACAGGTTTACACTAGAGTATTAGCTAGTGCATTCACTTCACACATCCCTCATCGGCCGATGTCGTCAAATCGACACAAACATATCGATGAAGGCCGATGAGAATAGATCTGTATATTAATCTTATTTCATTACAACCTCAAGTAGGCCGATACAGCTTTGCCCTATCGGCTAGGCCTTCACGATGCGACATCGGACTACTGGCCGATCGGCCATCGTTTACTAACATGGTTTACTTGTTTATTCTTGTTGATTGCAGATCAAATCAACTGGCACGCCCTACACACACCTAGGCAAGCCATTGGACCTGCACTGGAGTTAAGCAGATCTCCCAGGCCGCCGTGGTAACGTGGAACCCGCTTTGACACGAGGGTGGGTCGAAATTCTGCGCCAACACGCTTTTGGCACGCCCAGTGGGACAAAGAAGAACACAAGCTTCACACCGTCAACAAGTTCACTTCAAGATGTCCAAGCAGAGCGATATTTCAGAAGAAAATATTGTCTCGGTGACTGCTGATCAGCTCAACGAGGAGCAAAGGGCCGAGATGGCAAAGTTGATTGAGCAGTTCCAGAACATGTACTTGCAGACATACTCCAGGACTCGGCAAGGCACCATCATTCAAAAATCCAAGGTGATAATGCCGAGCCCTGGGGACGGAGCTAGCACATCGGCAGCAGCCCAAGATCAAGCTGTCAAAACTGAAGACGATACTCGCAGCGCTGCGCCGACGCTACAGGACCGCATTGACTCCGCGGTTCACTCAGCACTAATCAACCAATCCGGAGTCCTGGTGAATACGTTGACCAATACAGTTAAGTCGATACTAGACGGTTCCATTCACCAGCACAAGCCTCAAGGGCCGATCTTCCTACCCGATAACAAATTCCCTTCATATCGGACCTTGAGGACTGATCTGAGTATGGTCACCTCCATCGACGCAGCCAGTGTCGACCGTGCCATTGGTCTTGACGAAACAGGTGGGAGGAAGCCCCCAGCACATCACGGAAGACCAATTGGCACAGTGGACGAGGGCAAGACAAGGTCCAACAGCTTTGCAGCAGCCGATGGTTGAGCCGATACAACAAGCCTCTACCAATCCAACATCGGCCGGGCAAGCCCAATTCCCCTTACCAAGCAATCCTCCACAAGTAGCTGCCTACAACGTGCCGCAAGGCTATCAGCAGTACTCCACAGGGCAGTATGATGCGCCAAATTTGAATCATCACTTTCAGCCATACTCCCCTAGGCAATATCGGCCGGAAGGTTTTCAACAGCTTTATTACCAAGAACTTCCGCACCAGCCCGCAGGACTCACTCAAGGGCAGTGGGCTGATATGATAGCCGAAGTGATGCGTGATCAATTCGGTTTAAAGCCCAAGGAGAATGCAACAATATATCGGCACCCATACCCAGAGGAGTTCGATAGAGTGCCGTTGCCAAGCCGATACAAGATTCCCAACTTCTCCAAATTTTCAGGGCAAGACAATGTTTCCACGTATGAGCATATCAGCCGATTTTTAGCTCAATGTGGTGAGGCATCGGTTGTGGAGGCGTTGAGGGTGAGATTTTTCCCCTTATCTTTGTCAGGGTCAGCATTCACTTGGTTTTCCTCTCTGCCCTGCAATTCCATCAGAGGATGGGTAGACCTAGAAAAACAGTTTCACCGATATTTCTTCAATGGTGTACAAGAAATGAAGCTGTCTGATCTTACCGCCATCAGGCAGAGAGTTGACGAATCGTTCCTGGACTACATTCAACGATTCAGGGATGTTAGAAACAGGTGCTATAGCCTTAGCTTGACCGATTTCCAGCTGGCCGATTTGGCGTTCCAAGGGCTATTTGGGCCGATACGAGAAAGGTTCTCGTCGCAAGATTTTGAAAGTCTAGCTCAGCTAGCACAGAGAGTATCGGCCCATGAGCAAAGGTTTCAGGAGGCAAAAAAGTTCGCAAAGAAGATCAACAACGTCTATCAATACGCATCCGATGAAGATGACGATGTCGATGCTGAAGTTGATTTGGCCGAATGGGCCCGGATGAAGAAGCCAACGACATGCCAATGGATCAAGAAGGGCGATAAAGAAGAAAAATTCGACTTTGACATCAACAAAGCCGACAAAATATTTGACTTACTACTGCAAGAGAAGCATATACAGTTGCCAGTAGGTCATGTGTTGCCATCGGCTGAAGAGATAAAGAAAAGGAAGTATTGCAAGTGGCAGAACACGTACTCTCACCATACAAACGAATGCAAAATCTTTCGACAACAGATACAGTCGGCCATCGAACAGGGCAGGATCAAGTTTGATGAAGCCAAAAGGCCGATGAAGATCGAAGGACACCCGTTCCCAGTTAACATGGTGCGGGCTGACAGGGCCGATAGCGATGCCTATCGGACTAAGAAGCGACCCCATCAAACTTCAGAAGGCCTCATCAAGAAATACTAGCGGAGGCGTGAAGAGCAAGCACAAGACTATTCTGACCAAGATAAATTCTATGATCCTCATTGGGAGTGCGAGTTCTTCCGATTTTATTGGAACGAAGGGATGAGGTTGCCGACGATGCAAGAATGTCCTGCATGCAACGACATAGAAGAATCTTACCAGCACAGTTCAAGCAGACAGGCGCATCGGCCGATCAAGCAGAAGAAACCCGTACACGAGAGGCTAGGGCCGATGCACCATGACCGTCGGACAGAAGATGATGAGCAAGTCCAAAACCCTCAGTGGTGCCCAGATGATTTATTTAGCAAAACCCAGAAGCGACGGGTCCAGAGGTTAAGACAAAAGAAAAAGATCCAGGAGCAGCAGGCAGCGATTGCCCATCGGCCTACTAAAACCAGGAAAGAATGGAAGATAAAGTCTACAGTAGTAGAGGACGATGAGGATCATACGGAGTCAACTCGAGTTCCTGCATCTACAAAAGGTAAAAGCAAAGCATCGGCTTCTGTTAACATGGTTTTTCTATTGCCAGCAGAGTATAGTATACAGATGGCCGATGAAGTAATAGCTGATGACGAGATGGAGCAATCTTTGGCTAAGCTACAGTTGTCACCAGAGCAGACCGTGTTCGACAAGCCAGCCGACACCAGCTATAGGCACCTCCGGCCAACATCAAGGGATACGTCAATGGGCGGCCGATGACAAAGATGTTAGTCGATGGCGGCGCGGCAGTGAATTTGATGCCGTATACAACTTTCAAAAAGCTTGGAAAAGTTCCTGAGGATCTAATCAAGACAAACATGGTGTTAAAAGATTTTGGCGGCAACGCGTCCGAAGCAAAAGGGGTGTTGAATGTGGAGCTTACAGTTGGCAACAAGACAATCCCTACCACCTTCTTTGTCTTTGATGGAAAGGGTTCCTATAGTCTGTTGTTGGGGCGAGATTGGATCCACGCAAATTGTTGCGTCCCTTCGACAATGCATCAATGTCTTATTCAGTGGCAAGGGGACCAGGTCGAGATCGTGTAGGCCGATAGATCAGTACATGTGGCCAGTGCCGATCTTGTAGTTTGGGAGATGGAAGGAATCGATTGCTTGTCCGGACGAATTTGGGAGGCCGATTTTCAGAAGGTAACTGACTGTGATATCGAGCCGATCGAAGATGGAGGCAAGCAGTTACTTTGATGAAGGCATAACATCCACAAGCCAAGATGAACAAGTTAGTCCCTACACAGAAGATGCGGTGGATGAAATGGATGGAAAATTGGGACAAGGCTTCACGTCAGCCGATAAGCTTGAAGAAATGGACATAGGGATAGGTGATAGGCCTAGGCCAACGTATATAAGTGCCAACCTACCAACGGAATATAAGAGTAAATTGGTACATCTTTTGAAAGAATTCATGGATTGTTTTGCATGGGAATATCATGAGATTCCAGGATTAAGCCGATCGATTGTAGAACATCAGCTACCTATAAAACCAGGCTATCGGCCATTTAAACAAGCTCCCAGGAGATTTAAGGCCGATATGCATGAAGCTATCAAGGCAGAGATTACAAGGCTCTACGACGCCAATTTTATCAGACCCTGCCGATATGCGGAGTAGGTTTCCAATATAGTACCAGTGTTGAAGAAGAACGGCAAGCTCAGGGTGTGCATCAATTTCAGAGATCTAAACAAAGCAACGCCAAAAGATGAGTACCCTATGCCGTTGGCCGATTTGCTAGTGATGCTGCATCTGGACACAAGATCATTAGTTTTATGGATGGAAACGCAGGCTATAACCAAATTTTCATGGTTGAGGAGGATATTCACAAGACAGCTTTCAGGTGTCCGGGGGCAATCGGCTTGTATGAGTGGGTCGTCATGACATTTGGTCTAAAGAATGCTGGAGCCACCTATCAGAGGACAATGAATTATATTTTTCACGATCTTATCGGTTCCTTGATTGAGGTCTACATTGACGATGTGGTTGTGAAGTCAAAAGAGTATGATGATCATTTGGCCTATTTACGTAAGGTACTGAAAAGAGCAAGAAAATATGGTCTAAAGATGAACCCTAACAAGTGTGCTTTTGGCGTATCGGCCGATCAGTTTTTGGGTTTCTTGGTCCACAAGAGAAGAATCGAGATTACATAGAAGAACATCGATGCCATAAAAAAGATCTAACCTCCGGAGAACAAAACCAAGTTACAATCTCTGATTGGGAAAATCAACTTCGTCCGACGGTTCATATCAAACCTGTCAGGCAGGATAGAGCCATTCACTCCATTATTGAAGATGAAGGATGATCAGGAATTTACATGGGGTGATAAGCAGCAAAAGGCGTTGGACAATATCAAAGAATATCTGAGTTCCCCACCAGTTTTAATTCCTTCACAGAAGGGAGTTCCATTCAAGTTGTACCTGTCGGCCGATGAGAGGTCTATCGGCTCTGTTTTGGTTTAGGAAATCGATGGCAAAGAAAGAGCTATTTTCTATCTCAGCAGAAGATTGTTGGATGCTGAAACAAGGTACATGCCAATGGAGAAGTTATGTTTATGCTTATATTTTTCATGTACTAAATTGAGGCATTATTTACTTTCCAATGAGTGCATTGTGGTAAGTAAGGCCGATGTGATGAAATATATGCTATCGGCTCCTGTGTTGAAAGGGAGAATTAGGAAGTGGATTTTTGCCTTGTCAGAGTTTGACTTCAGGTATGAATCGGCAAAAGCAATCAAAGCACAAGCCCTGGCCGATTTCATTGTTCAACATCGAGATGATTCAATCACATATTCAGATATTGTGCCATGGACACTGTATTTTGATGGATCTGTTTGCAGACATGGATGCGGTATCGACCTAGTCATCATATCCCCTCGGGGGGCAAGCTTCGAGTTTGCGTTTACTATCAAGCCCTATTATACTAACAACCAAGCAGAATACGAAGCTGTTCTCAAGGGTTTGCAGTTATTGCAAGAGGTCGAGGCCGATTCTGTAGAAATTATTGGCGATTCACAGTTGGTGATTAATCAGCTTTCTGGGGAGTATGAGTGCAGGAATGATATTCTAAGGGTCTACAATGAAGAGTGCAAGGAGTTGTTAAAAGCTTTCAAGATTGTGACGATGAGGCATATACCCCGGAAGCAAAACTTCGAAGCCAATGATTTAGCTCAGGGAGTATCAGGATAAAGGCCGATGGTGAAAGATGTTGAGGTTAAAGTCGCTACCGTGGACGCCGATGATTGGAGGTTCTCTATCATCGAGTATTTGAGAAATCCTTCTCAATCGGCGTCACGAAAGATGAAGTATAAAGTTCTACATTATGTCTTGCTCGATGATGATCTATACTATTGGACGATTGATGGTATCTTGCTAAGGTGTTTGAGTTTAGAAGAGGCCAAAGTTGTCATGAGCGAGGTCCACGAAGGAATTTGTGGAACACATCAATCGGCCCATAAAATGAGATGGCTTTTGAAGCGTGTTGGATATTTTTAGCCGACAATGCTAGAGGATTGTTTCAAGTACTATAAGGGGTGTCAAGATTGTCAGAAGTTTGGAGCAATTCAGAGAGCACCGGCGTTGGCTATGCATCCAATCATAAAGCCGTGGCCATTTCATGGATGGGGTATAGACATGATCGGACAGATTAATACACCATCAAGTAAAGGACACAAGTACATTTTAGCGGCTATAGATTACTTCACAAAGTGGGTTGAGGCCGTCCCTTTTAAAAAGGTTGACTCCAAGGATGCCATTTAGTTTGTTAAGGAGCATATTATATATCGATTTGGACTTCCACAGACGTTGACGACAGATCAGGGATCAATTTTTGTGTCCGATGAGTTTGTTGAGTTTGCTGACAGCATGGGCATCAAACTGTTGAATTCTTCTCCATACTACGCGCAAGCTAATGGACATGCAGAAGCTTCTAACAAGAGTTTAATCAAGTTGATCAAGAGGAAGATTGACGAACAGTCGAGACGGTGACATACAATGCTGGCCGATTCTCTTTGGGCATATCGGATGGCTTGTCATGGTGCAACTCAAGTGCCGCCTTATCAGTTGGTTTATGGGCATGAAGCTGTGCTGCCGTGGGAGACCAACATCGGCTCAAGAAGGATTGCATTGCAAGACGACTTGACAGCCGATGAGTACCACAATCTCATGGTTGATGAGTTGGATGATTTGGCACACGTACGATTGCGAGCTTTGGAAAAAATCAAGCGAGATAAAGATCGAGTTGCTCGTCATTATAACAAAAAAAATTGTAGCCAAATCATTTGAGGAAGGGGATCTTGTTTGAAAATTGATATTGCCGATTGGTTCCAGAGACAACAGATTCGGCAAGTGGTCGCCTAATTGGGAAGGTCCTTTTCAGATTCATCGATGTGTTCCTCACAATGCATATTTATTAAAAGGATTAGACGGAGAGGTTTTTGGCAGAGCGCTTAATAGCAAATATTTAAAGAAATATTACCCAAGCATTTGGATCGACTCATGATCGGCTTGCCAGCCGATTAATGATAATAGCTGATGTGCGATACATCGCCTTTAGATGGCCGATATATACTATCGCCCTTAGTTCAAATTTTACAACATGAGCCCTCATCTTCCAAAATTTAGGGGGCATATGTATACTCAGCAAATTCTTCAAATGGACATTGAATGGATTACAAATTTGTGGACTTTAAAATTTTTTGGATGGATTTTTCAGATCGTATTCGGCTAATTGGCCGATGAGATATATATTAGTCAAAGACGAGGTTAACTTTTTACAAGGAGAAAATAAAAGTATATTACATCAGTTTATGAAGTTCTGGATAGCTGCAATGGCCTTGCGACGAATTTGATCGATATCATCTATTGTTTGAGCATCATCGGCCGATGACCCTGGAATTGGTTTCAACGTCCTACTCAGGGTTGCAAGATACTTGGCCGATGCTTTCAGCTTTGCCGTTTGGTCTTCTATCGCCTTTGGGGAGGCAGTTATCTTGACTTCGACTTCTTTGATTTCTTCACGAGTTACTTCTAGCTTCATCAACAGGTTTGCTTCAAGGCGACGGAGTTCTTCAAGCTTTTTATTCAAGGCAATCGGCTCAACGACCAGCTCGTCCAGTCTAGTTTTGTCAGAATTTACTTGAGCTTTGTTGGCAGATATGGCCGATTCCAAGCCTTCACACTCCCGCCTCTCTGCAATTCTTTCTTTGGCTTTGTGAAGCTTGAAGTGGTATTGCTCCAGGAATATGGCTGGTGTTAATATTTCCATCAGTTCTTCAGGCAATTGATCTTGGATTTCTTGTACTCTGCTCCTGATCGGATTGCAACTCTCCACCAGCGATTCTATGGATGCCTCCAACCGATTGGCGATGTCAGACAGCTGGCCTTTTAGTTCTTCAGAAATTGATGGCTTGGCTGTGCTGGGTAGCTCTTTGTCTTCATCATCAAGAAATTGGCTGATGTCAAAAGCAAACATATCGGCTAAAGTCTGCAATCATCAAAATAAGACATGGTTAACTCAGTCAAAGTAAAATCGGCAAGAGATTTAAAGTGGTCTAGTTTACCTGTGATGAGACATCAGCTGTGGTTACATCGGCCTCTTTCTGTTGTTCTGAAGCGACAGGCGAAGAGGTTGGCCGATGTGGTGCAGGCGATGGAGCTTGTGGCTAAAGAAAAAGGCAAGAATGCAATGATCAGGTATACATTATTGGCAGGAGGGATGAGGCAAGTAGACCAGCGCTTACCAAGGCAACTGGAGAAGGTGGTGGAGAAGGAGATGGAGTTCTCAATCGGGCCTTGACTTGTCCGCATTTCTTCAGAGTAGCTTTCTTTGTTCTTGGTGGTGGGACCGATTGAGTTCTCTCCTTAATTAAGGATGATGCAATGACATGCAAGAATCAGGTTATAATGGACCAGTGAAATCGAATTGAAGAAATAGATGAGGAATATTACCTTAACCTTACGGACTGCGTGTTTAGTTCTCTTGGGTTGGGCGGCGTCAGATTGATCATCGGCCGATGGTTCTGCAGTGGTTGCGGCCGATGGCTCTTCGGTTGGTTTGGCCGATGGCTGTTCAATAGTGGTGGCCGATGGATTTTGATCTTCAGGCATGTCAGCAGCTGCTGCATCGACTTCCTCCTCCATCACTTGGTCGTCTAGGAATTCTTCTACGGAGGGGTCCAACTTGTCGAGATCGGCCTGATCGTCGGTCTTAGGATTTTTGCCGGGTTTTTGAGCTTTGTCCTTGGCCGGCGCCTTCCTCTTGGTGGTTTCTTTGATTATCGGCCCTTGGAGCAGTGATGACACTTTTGGAGCAGTAAGACCGATAGTTGATTCCATGGCAGCTTTTCCTGATGGAGCCAGGACTAGAGCATAAGTTATTCTTTGCCCGCTATTGCTGACAGCTAGAGCTGGGGCGTTAGGAACTTGAGGGCTGATATTATCGATAAGCTCTGTTAAGTAAAATCTGGCCGATTGATGAAAGATATGAGTGGCCCACTCGTGCCACCACGTTTGGAAGCTAATATGAATGAAGGCACTCAACCACAATCTGTCGCAGTCGCCCAAGGTTGGAATTTTGGTCTCCAGGACTTTGTTCATAATCAACGTCGATGAGACCGTGCCCCTGCTCTCCAACAGCCGATGGAAGTGTAAGCTAATAGGAAGCTGCCCAAGCCCACATTGTCTGGCAGCCACCATGGGATTATAGAATTCGTATGATAAACTGATGCTTCTACCTTGGAATATGCCCACTGGGAGCAGGCATGGGGACACGCCGAGCATGAAGACTTCCCTTGAGTTAATATCATCGTTTAGCAGACCCAAGTTCAGATCAGAAGGGAGCTCGAAGTCGGAGTCTGTGGGGTAGACAAACGTATCCATCTTGACTGATGGTGGACCGGTGTAAAATCAGACGAACCATACAGACATTTCTTCGGCCGATTGGTCAGTTCCAGGATAAACTGAGGCCACTTCTCCAAAGGACATACACCTTCTAGATGAGGGATCTTCGTTGTCGCTGTAGTCCGATGGAAAGACTGAGTTCGATAGTGGAGGCCGATTGACCATGGTGTTGGTGTAAATAGTTAACCACAGTTGAACAAACCACCATGGACCTCCATGAGCTACTGTCCGATTCAGCATCAAATCTTGGGTGACAGAGTGAAGTAGCCGATAGACAGCTCCAAGGAGGTATTAGCCAAGCGAAAATTTTTTCTTCTCAACCAGGGCCTGAGCTAGATGTTGGCAATTCAGAGTGGGACCACAGGTTGATCCGCAGAAAACATCTCTCTCTAACCACAAGGTCAGAAAAGCCACATGTTCTCTATTTGAGACAGACCCTTGCTCCATATGTGCAGAAATGTATCCAGACCAGCCCTCAATCTTTTTGGTCTTCAATTTGTGTCTGTTGTTGATAAGGAGGTTGAAGGGGTTGATTTCAGAGAGGATGTCCAGGCCTGTCAGCATCTTATTGTCTATCAATGTAGGGGTCATCGGACCTTGCCGGAATAAAAAGGCATTCAACGATGAAAAATATAACAACGATGACATGATTTTAATTTTGTAAAATTTGAATGACACAGCTACACAATTACAATAACACGAATTAAATTAACCCAAATAAATTTGTTAAGGTTTATTAGAGCAATTAAGTGAACAAGGCCTGCGTCTGTGCAGAAATGGTTACCATCAAAGTTTCCATTGCCATTTGAGCAATTTCATATTTTCTCCATAAGATGTTCAAGCGTAATGCACTGGTTTGAGGATTTCTCGAACGCGTTAGACTAGAAATCGAAGCCAATGAAAGATGATTAAGCATTAAGCGCCAGAAGTGCATTTGACGTCAGACGATGACTGGTGCAAACTCCGATGAAGCCGAGCACCTAAACTTGCAACACCACTCAACATCAAGGCAGAAGAAAATGAAAAATGTCATGAGCAACCAAACAGTTGGCTTCAATGTCTCAAAGTCATGACGTTGAATTGCATGCAGTTTTTATAAGATGTGAATCCCACTAGTGGTATAATCGCTAATTCGCTACGTCTACAACTTCTTGTCCTAGTACCCCAAACAAAAGATTATTAAAATTGGACATGAGAAGATCCATGTAAGGAGCATTGCCAGGCACTAGCTGCCAAACTGCCGATGCTGCTGTTCAGATAATCTCCGCCATACCATTTGCCAGCAGTACTGCAACGTCACTGCACCCATGACGCATAATAGTGGTGTACCAATCACGCAGCCCCCAGGTGCAAGATTGATTAGTGTCTGAAATGAACAAATGGTATAATCAGGCCAGGCCCAAAATCAGCAGTGCATTGTGCAAACCATACTTGATTACATGAGAAGATCAAGAAGAAACGTTCACATGTCATACCACATGCTATTCAAATAATGTAATTACTAAGTTGGAAATAGAAAAGATATTACAACAATATGGTGCGATATAGATGGATACTGATGTCATAGTTTCATAATAGTAGAAATACGAAAATGCTCGAACTTTCCATGCAAGATGAAGTTGCCTTAAAAAAATATGAAGTAGGTAAAAATATTTTGTAACTATACTTCTTTCGAAACCTTATACATGATATTGTATATTGTAACTACATCTTGGGGCAACATTTCACTGTTTCAGTTTACTATAAAGTTATCTTGATACCAATAACAGTCAAATGCTAATACATTTCCTTTACATATTATACCATACAATAGTTTAGCACATTCCAAAAGACATAATGTTGGTCAGGTTAAGGAATAACCTAACAAAGCTTCAACAGATTAATATGTTTCCATGATTTTGTAAGCTGAACCTATATTTTGTATAAAGAAAACAATGAATGCTGCATACAAAATTATGAAAATACATTAATCTGTCGAAGCATTGTCAGGTCTGTCATTAAGAGATGCTCAGCTCAAATAAAAAATTGAAACCTAGTTCTTACCATTACAGAAGCAATCAGATGAATAACTGGGACAAACACTTGATCACTTCTCTTTCTCTCGTCATACCCATTAAAAGCAACAACCATTGAGAATGTGTGGATGACCAAGAATCCAAGTGAAATAATGGCTGCAAACAGCAGGGAGAGATAACATCATCATGCAATACAAGTTCAGCATAATACAATTTTGCATCAAATATCACCCTGATTTATGAAATTAAAAAATATGTTGACAAATGACAGCACAACATTAACAGAAAGAGTTGTATTATAATTTTTTTTACTACCAATCCAATTAGAAGGAAGGCTTCTTTTCTTTCCTAGAGCCCAATTCACATGAGAGAGTAAGGAGAAACTATGACTTACCTGACACAAGGAAAAATGTCATCCTTGAGCACTTTTCAACATAAAATGTGGCTCTGCCGAATGCTGGAGTTAAAAGGCTGAGGCAGAAAAAGACAGCATGAGCCACTCCATGACCTAAACCACCAGCTGCAAAGACATTTCAAAGTTCAAACAATAGCAGTTATCATTTTTGACTTACAGTGATATGAAGGACAAACAATCACACTAACCAATAAGTGAATGCACATTTTGGATTTAGAATATTCAGCTGAGCCAATACTGTAGACCAAGTTTGTGTTTTCATTATTTTCTAGTTTCGAATCAAAAGAAGAACCACATATGTGTGCCTTGGTTCTGTTCTATACTCCATTTAAAAGAATGCATTGGTAGTTTTGCAGTGAATTTTCCAACCTTACCAACTCTGCACTGCAATTGTTTTACTAAGAGTCCTTAATGCCTACCACATATTGCACTTTTTTATATAACCTATGAAATAAGAACTTAAAACTGGATGGTCCAAGATGACCTATATATGGACTGCAAAGCCTATCGTTTGCAGTTATATGTATGTCCACTGTTAGGTGCCACTGTGTAGCAAGAATATGAAGAGTATGTCAAACTGTTAAGCGCACCATGTAACAAGAACATGAAGAGTGTGTTGATGAAAACTCACACTCAGCTGTTTTTAACGAAAATCAGGACAAGTACGGTTTAGTTTTATCTGTATCAAAGTCAATTGCAATTTGATAGTCTAACTAAAAATTAGAACGTCAGCTTGCAATTATTAGTCCATGTTGAAGACATTGGTTGGATATAAGTATGACCGTATGAGGAACAAGGTAGGAGACACCCTTGATTGGTTGGCCATTGCTGCCGCCAAGGCACTAAGACTTGGTTGAGAGGAGAGAGAAAGGGAAGGAGAGTAGGAGACTAAAGACCTTGATTATTCCTTGCTTGAATATTAGAGAGAGAACCAATCCTCATAAAGATTGGATGACTTGACTACTATGAAACATATTAGCAAATCTAATCTTATCTCTAAGGCAACTGATGTGAAGTCGTTTGTTGTCATGTGAATAGTAAATAAAAATATTAATCATGTGATACAGCCACACAGGCCATCCTGCCAAATGGGCCCAAGCCCATGACACATCAGGAAAATAGAAACCTACTGGACACCAATAAGATACGGAGACTTGCTTCACATTTGGAATTACACAAAAAAGATTTTTCATCGAAAAGAGGTCTCTGAAGACTTTTGGGAAAACGTCAACGTTTGCTGGCTTATTTGGCAAAGAAAAATAGAGTATGTTATAAGAAATTAATCAGTCAGTTGGATATTAGGGAGCGGTAATTTCATCGTTCGAATTTTTTTTCTTATTTTATTAGTTGTCTTATAGTAGTCTTAGATTTTGCATTTTGATGAGCCTCGTTTTGAGGAATTCATGGAATAATCCATTTTCATGAAATAATGAATTAAGAAGAAAGGATATGAGTCTATCGCTTACAACAGAAGATCTCATGATAGTCAATATGGGCCCTCACCACCCATCAATGCATGGTGTTCTTCGACTGATCGTTACTCTCAATGGTGAAGATGTTATTGATTGTGAACCCATATTAGGCTATTTACACAGCAGAATGGAGAAAATTGGCAAATAGGAAAGCTACTTAGGCAAGAGATAGGGGAATTCCTTAAGAAAGAAAAAAAGAATAAGAACACAGATACATAACATAAAAAAAAGAATAAATAAGACAAAATTCGACCTCCCCCTACATATTTAATTTCTTCTCCTATACAAAAACTAGCAAGACCTACTCCATTGGTAATTCCATCAATGAAACCCTTGTCGAAAAACTGTGTTAGTTCGGTTAATCCTCTTAAACCCAAGGTAAAGCTTGTGAGTTGTGAATAATACAAAGTTTAAGTTTAATTCTTTTTGTGGAAAAAAGTTGCAAGTATAGACCACCTAAAAAAATGGAGGTACCATTCATCCCATATCCAAATGAAATATGTATTTCTTGACAGAAATGAAAAGACGGTAAAGATATCAGTGGGAATCTATTTTAAATAAAAATTCAAGGCAAACACAAGCGAAACAGAAAAATAATTTCTATATAAACGATGAATGGAGAAACATTTAGCCAATCTTGAAATAAGAACATATTGATCTAGTAATGCAAGAACTTACCCAAAGATATTAGCATCTTGTCTGTCAAACAGAGGCGCGGTTTAGATATTCTATCAGCAAAGGAATCCAGCATCTCTTGCATTTTCCTGAAAAACAGTAACCATCACATATCATAAGGACAGAAATCAACTTCAAGTTCCATAATTATATCATCTGTATACATAGCGAATACGCTACAGGGACTGCCATAAAAAGGTGTGAAATTCAACTTTTAATTATGGTTTACCTACTTGTAAAGCCTCCAAAAGACAAGACGGATGCCTTCTTGAAATGCAACAGATGTAAGGATAAGAATTGCATACGGCCACCAAGCTCCTGATCTTATAGGGAGAAATACCCTCCATATTCCCGAGAGAATTATCAAACTTATAAGCCAGAATAAAGTGCTGCACAAAAAGAAATTAACAGAATTAACATTTAAATATGAAGATACTACAGTATTTTGTATTTAGAACCTCAAGAATCAGTTCCACAAGTACATCACAGATGTGTGCATATTGTGTAGTAGTTAGTTGCTGTTATGTACTATAACAGCAGAATTAAGATTGCATGTTGTGTGAATATTGCTACTATCGTAACAAAGAGTACTGCTAAATAATGGATCATGTAGCAATTATGGATTTATGAGGTATGGAGTGCTCAAACCCTGCCACAACAGCAATGCCAACATGGATGTAGTGATTAATATCTAGTTAATTTTGCTTGGCAAAATTCATCCAGTCCTTCTAATTTCTAATATAGTGGATGGAGTCATCTTTTTCTTTGAAAACATATCTAATATCTTGGGAGCCAAAGAACTAATCCTATCCTACTAACCATGGCTGTCATCAATAAAGCAGCTTCCTGTCTATGTGTGCTCTCCTGGCAGCATGTTTGATAAGGGAATCCCCAAAGTAATGCAGTCTACAACTTACTAGTACCTTCTGTATTTTACATATCCAAATCAAGGACATATTAACGATAGTGTGAGTTTAATTGCAGGGTGCAGAGGTGAACATTTCTATAGAAGTTGCATAGTTTTGCTGGATTGCATATTACAGAAAGACATAGATGATGATGTTTTAATAAAGTCTAAGCAGGCATGTGATCAGGGATTCAGTTTGTGACGAAACAAAACACTCAACACAAAAAATCCCCGGATAATAGGTACATCCATAAATTTAACATACTCATACAGCAGATCAGTACTTGCAGTGGAATGATACATGACAGCAGAACTGGCAACTGAATTTTCTTCAGTGACAACCTTTCACTAAATTTATATAAAGCCATTTTATCCTTCCCCAACACTACCAAAAAGGCAAAAACATTGTTTCTTTTTTTTAAAAGAAAATTATAAGCTTACTGCGGCACACGAATTAGCTAATCAATGTCCAACAGCAAACAGCACTGATTTAAATTCAGTGGACTCTGCGCACCAACATAGGATCAAAAAGTAATATGTGCAACAAGAGTAAGTGTTCAGTAATCTTTGTCTGATTTGGGTCTCCAACTACCTAGGGAGAGTAGCATCATGTACACAGCTGAGTAATCTAGGATTCGATTTTCCACAAACCTACTCCTTAATCAGATTCAGTTTTTTTCTAATAAAAAGTCGCACCGTATTGATACGACCTGAAAGCAGCATCCGGATTCAGAGCAAAGGGTAAAAAATCCACACGAAACCCTGGCACAATCAAACCAAGGAGGGGATAGGTGCGCACAAATCAACTTAATTCTCATATTTTACGCCAAATCGAACAACTCAATGTACGATTTTGTCACCACATCACAATTTCACAGCGCCCGATTTGATCCAAAGGCAGAAACAGGAGTTCGAGAGACGGCTGGAGGATTAGGGGAGAGACCTGGTGAGAAGGGTGAGGACGAGGAAGGGCTTCCTGGCGACGACGCCGGCGAAGATGGAGAAGGCGGGGCCCAGCGCGATCAGCGCGTACCCTAACCCTGCCGCCACCGTCATCTCCTCTCGCCGTCCGGCCAACGCAGGGCTCGCCGGCGAGAGTGGAGAAGGTAGGCGGCTAGCTCCGGGCTGGCTCGCCGGACGCGGTGGGGGGCCTGCGGCGTACGCCGCCGAACGCCGGCGAGAGCCGTGGGGGTAACTGGGGAGACGCCGCGCAGGCTTCGGATTGAGCAGCAGAACAAAATGTGGACCGCAAAAGGCCAGTGGGTTCGGGTTGGGTAAAAATTGCCCGTAAATTGATTCTATGCGCCGAAATCCGTATAAGCGGCGAGGTGTTGCCGTGTATTACTCCTTCATTTCGTTTTTTTAATAAGGAAATAACATTCCGGCATTTTGCTCAACAAGCTACAACTAATTATTACAAAATTCACACAGAAACAATTTCAGCACACACTGACATAACGTAAACATAACGTAAAGCAAACATAAACTAATAAATACCAACCCAACATAAAAGAACCACAATTACTGAATTGTATTTATGAATCTTCAGTCGAAATTGACAAAAAAGTGCATAATCGTCGACTGAAGTTTACGACATGTATCATTTATTAGCTTGATATCATCATCATGCCATTGTAATTGAGCCCAACCCCGGAGCCAATATGTCGTCCTGAAAAGTTTAATGGTGATTTATCAAAAACCATATCATTTCTACTTAGCCAGAGAGCCCAACATATAGCGGAAGCCCCTACAGGCATAAGTTCCTTTATTTTTTTTATTAACACCCACATGCCAATTCTCAAACATATGAAATATACTATGTGAAGGGTATAATCCAAATAAAAACTGAATAGATCTCCAAAGAAATCTAGAAAAATAACAATCCAGGAAAAGATGGTAAATCAATTCATTCTTTATAAAAAAACAACATCTCAAACTGCTATTCCAATTTCTCTTAGCCAAATTATTTTTTGTTAACACAATTCCTTTAAGGAGATACCACATAAAAATCTAAGGGGCATCTTAAGTTTTTAAATAATCTTATTCCTCTCTATATACCCATTATTAATTAGAGCGATCGAACAGAAAATTGACCATTTTGATGAAAGTTTCATCTAAATATGTCATCCTCCTCTATTAAATTAACATGCACAATTGAAACACATAAATTATGCCAATTGACCAAGTTCTGACCAACTAAAGCTCTTCTGAAAGAAATATTAAGCGAAACAGAACTCATAACACTTGCAATTGAGAAATTTTTCCTTCTAACTATATAGTACAACGACGGGTATTTGTCCATTAAAGAAGAAATTCCTAACCACTTATCCTCCTGGAATCTAACTTATTCACCAGTATAAATTATCCAGGAACCCATATTTAGAAAGGAACTCTTAACCTTCATGAGACCAGACCAAAAATAGGAATCCTCTTGTTTCCTCTCGACCTGGGTTATTGATTTACTACAAAGATATTTTCTCTTCAAAAAGTCTTGCCACACACTTTGTTCATTTATTAATTTAAACAACCATTTGCTCAATAAACACTGGTTTTGGATTTCTAAATTATGAACACCAATTTCACCTTGATCTCTTGGCTGACATATAATGTCCCATCTTGTCAGTCTATATTTTTTTTATGCTCATCTCCTTGTCAAAAGAAATGGATCTATAATAATCAATTTTTTGAAGAACACATTTAGGCATATAAAAAAAGATATCATAAACATAGCTAAACTTGATAACATAGAGTTAATCAAAGCCAATCTCCCTCCAACAGACATATGTTTACCTTTCTAACTACTAAGTTTTTTCTCAATTTTTTGCTCAATTGTTATCCAATCTTTGTTAGTAAGCTTTCTAAAATGCATAGTGATGCCAAGATATCTAACAGGAAACTCTCCTAGTTTACAACCAAAAATGTTTGAATATTGCTCATGACATTCCTTGGCCTGACCAAAACAAAATAATTCACTCTTGTGAAAATTTATCTTCAGGCTAGATAATTTTTCAAAAGCAATTAATAACAATTTCATATTTTTCGCTTTCTCTATGTCATACTCTAAAAAAATAGTATCATCAGCATGTTATAAAATAGATAATCCATCGTCCACCAGATGTGAGACAACTCCAGAAATCTGACTATCAACTTTTTCTCTCTTAATTAATAAAGCTAAGATATCAACAACTATATTAAAAAGAATTGGAGATAATGGATGCCCTTGTTTTAAACCCTTATAAGTTTGAAAATTTGCTCCCACTTGATCATTTACTTTAATACCAACATATTCACCTTGGATGAAAGAAGCAATCCAATTACACCATTTTTGCGAAAAGCCCTTCATTCTCAAAGTTTGTTGTACAAAAGACCATTTCACTTTATCATAAGCTTTCTCAAAATCAATATTAAAAATTACACCATTCTTGTTTTCCGATGCAATTCATGGATTGTTTTGTGAAGAATTACAACTTCTTCCATAATATTTCTTTGAGGTATGGAAGTTGTTTGTGTGGGACTAATAACTTCATGAGCCACCCCAGAAATTCTATTTGTAGCAACCTTAGTAAAAATTTTAAAATTGACATTAAGTAAACAAATAGGCCTATATCGTTGAATCTTAATAGCCTCCTTGCATTTAGGCAGTAAAATAATAGTACCAAAGTTGAGAGAATAAAGATGCAAGCTTCCACTATGAAAATCCTTAAATAAATTTATCAAATCTGGTTTAATAACATTCTAGAACACTTGATAAAACTCAGCAGGAAATCCATCTGGACCCGGAGCTTTATTATGTTACATTTGAAAAATCACATATTAATTTCGTAGGAGTTATTTATCTATCTATGTCAAGCTTATAGTGAAAAATGTTAATGGACGACTAGTTGCGCATGCACCTAGCTGATGCGAGCAGTTCGACCCATTCCATTTTTGGCCTATGCGGTTCTTAGCCCTTTATTTTTAGGTAATTTTCTTATAAGCTTATTTAGCAAGTTGGCCTTGTCAGTGTCAAGAATAAGACATACCTTCTATACACGAGTTAATAAAATACGTTAAAATCATATATCCGATAGTATACGAGAAAATACCCTTTAATTAAAGAAATACAGCTAATAGAGAAGAAAATTATCTTCCCGAAATAGAAGATGTCAGAGTCCTTGTTAGGGAAGTTAAGGTCTCCTTAAACCCACGATCTATTCTATCTGTCTGAGTTCTACCTTGGAGAAGAAGAAAATCCCTACTACTTAAACAAGGTCCCTGTGTTCAATCAGGGCATCGAGTTACAAGCCATAGCCAAACCTACGCTCAGAAGCAATCCGGAGGAAGTCAGCGCCGTATTCGCCAAATAAATCTCGTATGGTCATTCTCGGCAGTCTTTAGTCGACAGATTCATCCAATTATTCTATTCTCCATGGTACTCTGAGCATTATTCCAATCTATAATCCATATAAACTGGAGTAGGATTATTACTCATCTCGAGGGCCCGAACCAGTATAAATCTTTTGTCCCCTGTCTGCTTGATCGATTCTCGTGAATACCCTGGTTCCAACGATTCCCATATTCTACAAATATCGTGGTCGGCATATAGCCCGTCGATAGTGACACGTCAAGTAGGGGGCTTGGTGCTTCAAGGTTACGACGAGATGAGTTCAAGAGCAAGATTCTCTGATGAGAGCTTCTACAAGCAACCTAGCCTAGGAGATCCTACCAAGCTAGTCTTTACCATGGTTTAAGTCGGCTCCATCGTCTTCCCAGTCTTCACTGCCATCCCGATCTCACCCCCCTTAGCACGTGCCAAGAGCGAGGCCATGACGATGGCACGAGCGAATACATCTCTTTCAACGACCGCCTCTCCAGTTCGCTCCGAGAACGTGGCGTCACAATCTCAATCTGTCGATAGAAGGCCTAAAATAGCCCAATCTTCGGCCTCGGCTGGCAAGCGTGTGCTGACAAGGAAGTCTGCCGACGAAGATAGTGCATGGTGTCTAATTCACAAGACTAGTCATCCGTTGGCTGGATGTTGTGTCATAATCAAAGCGAAAGCTGAACTCGACCCTTGTGAGGAGCGTGGGATTCAACGCTTTTCTCCATACAAGGCATGGTGTCTAATCCACAAGACCAAGAGTCATCCCCTAACTAGCTGCAAGACATTCTTGAAACTTGCAAAACCAATTACCCAAATTCCATGCCACCTGATCCATGCTCATAGAGATCGATCTCATACAACGTCTATGGATGACAACTCTTTAGATCGCATGGTGGGCTTCATCGAAATCAATCCCGATGAACCATCTGTTCTTCATAGCCTGGATGTTGTGGAATCCTTTGATTCAAGATCTCCGCACAATGTAAACATGGTCGACATCAAGATCGAGGAAAGGGGTGCGGATGACCGAACACCATGGGGTTCTACAGAGGAGGACGAGTTCGTTCGATCTTGAGACGCAGCCCCTTCTCAAACATAACCTGTCTGTACTCCCGCCGAGCACTTCACCATCGTCAATAGCCTTCTTCCACGACCTCCTTTCGATCCAGTAACCCACCCGGAAGTAGATGCGTGGTTAAAGCGAATGGAGTCCACTATCACTGATCTCAACTTTGCTTTTGCTGCAACGGCCGATCCGTCACCTCCAGATGTTCCCCCTCAGGTTGACGAGGTTGCTAAGAACATTGGCACTGCCAACGCCCCTCGAAACGGTGAACCTCACATCCTCGAGAATATCTCGCTCAACGGCGAGCTCAGCAGGCATCTTCCTGACAAGATGCTTGTGATCTCCGTGAACAACTAAACGACCGAAGGTGACAACAACAAGACCAGCGTGATGACGGGCACCGACAACCCCAAGGCAATCGTCGGGACAACAACCAAGATTGCAACCAAGCTCATAGTCACCAAGATATTTCAGCACGCCGAGTTGACAACGAATGAGCTTCACGCCATCAACGTGATGAAGACGACGACTCTCGATCTCCGTCCCCAAGACGTGGCCGAAGTCGCGATCACCAACTTCGCGACCGCACGCCTGACTACGGTGATCCCTTGTCATCCTCTTCATCATTATCTATGGGCGGTTCACGCGGCTGCCGTGGTCGCTAGCTCCCTTTCTTACCTGGAGGCGGATGTAAAGCCTTTAAGCCTTCCCTCCGAGAAGTAAATTGGCCCCCAAAATTCTGCCCTGCAGCAGTAGAGAAGTACGATGAGAGCACGGACGCAGAGGAGTTCTTACACATCTACTCTACCATTTTATATGCCGCCGGTGTAGACAACAATGCACTCAAAAATTATATACCAGCAGCGTTGAAGGAATCTGCTCGGTCATGGCTCATTCATCTTCCCTGAAATTCAATATCTTGCTGGGTGAACCTTTGGAAGCAATTCGTCGCGGACTTTCAAGGCACCTACAAGAGACACACAATCGAGAACGATCTACACGCCCTCACACAGAACCCAAGTGAAACCCTCCGAGACTTTATTCGACGCTTCAACGAGTGTCGAAACACAATCCCCGCGATAACCGACGCATTTGTGATACAGGCCTTCAAATTCGGCATCCGAGATCTGTAACATACCCAAAATCTTGAATTTCAAATTTTGCATCTAAAATTGTCGAAAATAATTTTTCCTAAATAGGGATACTAATATTTTTCAACTAAAGACGTAGGTGAGTCTAATACGACCAGTTTAAATATGCAAATTTGTGAATAATTTAAAACCTTTTCCTTCATAGATCAAAGGAAGAAAATAAAACATGGTGTGTGCATGTATTTGCATAATGTATTGTTGTGACTTGAGTCCTTTTGCTTGTTTTTGGATTTTACTAGCATTTCATAATAGGACTTATGAGCATTAATTAAAATTTTGAAACAAGTACTTAATATATATTTATAAGAATGTATATACATGTAATATATGAAGTTGAGTAACTAAAAGTATAAATCATGTTCAACAACATCGTGTCAGCTCAAGAATCATCTAAATATAATTTTATAAACACTTAAATGCATTTTCATATTAGCAACCTATGTATATTTTTAAGCTTAGTGAATTTTCAAAAATAGTTGGTGTAATATAAAATGATGGAAAAATTCATGTGAATTCTACTCAATGGGTTAGACTCACTGCAATTTTGGAATGATTTTATCTCTACATCTAAACCCTCAATTAAATTGGTCAAAGAAGCAAAAATCCGATTTGATCCTAAACCCTAATCGGCAAAACTCATGCCTCATCTAAAAATGCATGAAATTATATGAAAGTGTATATGGAAAATAATTTATTAAAATACCAGCTGATTTATCATGAATTAATATAATTTTTTCATAATTTATTTTTTTATTTTTGACCCCCTAAAAATTCAATTTAATTTCAGCCAGGCCTATTTTCTTTATTTTGCTGAGAATAAAATATAAGGAATTTTTGAGTGCAACTAAGGAAAATGGAAACTATATCAATTTATCTATCTTCACAAAAATCCACCCAAATTTATTTGCTCCACAAAAGAAACTATTGAATTATAATGAGAGAGGGATAGAATTAATTCTGAAAATTTCGAAATTCCATATGTACTGAACTTTCTACCCATCCCTCTCAATCTAACCTAGTGCACCACGAGGTGGACCCACATGACACTGTCTTCGACTTGTCCCAACCCTGTCCACCTCTCTCCTCATCTACTCCACCCAGAGTACATGCACGAGAGAGAGATCGAGGGCGGTGGCGTGGACGACGTGGGCAGCGAGCCTGCTCGACGCATGGACTCGACATGGCGACGCCGGGCTCCATCCTTTTCTTCTCCCAGCCACATCACCCATCTCCACTCATCAATCCGGAGCCATGCACATCGATGGAGAGAAACCCTAGCCTCTCCATCGCCTTGAAACTTGCTACCGGCCATCAGGAAGACGACGCTCACCGTCGCTGTCAGTCCGCCGCCATCTCCATCTCTTCCGCGTTCCCTATTCTTCACATCATGCCGAGCATTTACCCTTTTGACACCGATTCATTTCATCCATCGTAGCAATGGGAACGCCGCCATGCCTATGACGCTCAAGAGCGCGCTCCGGACCGAGCCGCCGGTGACATCATCGATGCACAAGGCGGAGGAGACCACCGCAAGCCGAGTCCTCTCACCATCAATACCGCCTCGAGGTCCTCTTCAAAAACCCTCAAGAAATTTCAAGAATCGAGCACCAACGAGGGAGATCACGGTCGTCTTCCCCGACGCCGGTCATCATCGCCGCCATCAACTCCCTTCGCTACCGGTGAGATATAATCCGATTCCTTTCGCATACATCACCCTCTTGCAATTCATGACCTTGAGCATGCCTTGATTTGGCAGTTGGATGTCCGACTTGGCCTATCGATGTCGTCCCAGAGCTCTTTACTGTCGCTGCCGAGTACCTCCATCACCGTCGCCTCACCGAGGTTCTTCCGCCGTATCAATCCACTCGATGAGTCTCCTAGTACCCGAAAGAGCCACATCCATGCATCAAATCGGCCGGACCAAGCCCGTGATTTCTCTTCCACTTGCAGCCATGAAACCGTCGCCGCTTGCATCATTGCCATCATTGACTCCGTCCATCTCTGGCGACGAGACCTCCACCATCGGATGCGCAAGGATGCTGCGCATCTTTCTCTTTTTGGCTGCGTCGTCCAAGGAGCCACCGTTGGCCGTCGGCGTTGCCACCAAGCTCGTCGGCCGATGAGCTTTTCCTCCACTGCTGCTCTTCTCTCTCCCGTACCTATGACAGGTAGGGCCCACTTATTTAGTGCATATGAAGTTTAGTCCGAGGAAATTTAAAACATATAGGGTTTTATCTATAAAAGTGCAGCCTATGACTTGTGGACCCAGGACCTGTTTGTAATTAAGGAAAACAATGAGAGCTCTTAATACTAAATGTCTTAACACGTGCTAGAGGATTGCGGGTTGATTTATGAATTCTGCAGGGACCTATTTGCATATTTGCTCTCACTGACCAGTAGACCCATTCTAATTAAAATCTGGAAAGTATAAAGGAAATAACTAAAGCATTAATAGTTAAACTGAAAATTGTGCAAACTTTGTAAATTCCTAGAAAATTCATGTTAGCCCCATTTTCAATGAACCAAATTCCAGAAGACTCACAAAATTATGATCTTTAATATGGTAGTATAAAACTTGCCACCTACAGTAGAAGAAATATCTCTAATTATTTGTGTAAAGGATAATTGGCATAAAGTACAATCTAACTTATAAAATTTGTAAGAAATTAATTTTAGCTCTAAATGAATTGAACTAAAATTTGTTAGAATCATCAAGTCTCAAATTTATTTAGGTAAATTGAATTCTAGAGCAACTAGTATATATAATGCATCCACTTTTAATTAATTATAAATGGTCATAATTAATTTGAGAACTTATAAAATCCATAGGAAAATCATGTTAACTCCGTTTGAGATGAACTAAATTTTAGTGTTCTCAAAGAACCATGCTAGTAAGATTCATGTACTAAAACTTTACACTTTAAGTAACAAATCATCACTAAATAATGGTGTAGTAAAATAATTACTATAATGCAAACTACAAACTATAAAATACATACAAAATTTATTCTAACTCAAAATAATATAATTCCTGATGGGGTAGGTTAGTAATCACATGGACTTAGTTTCTAGCAATTAAAATATGGCACAAACAGTACTAGAATCATTTCTAAAACTTGTATAACTAATAAGGACTACAATATGTTTTACAACTTGTAAAATTCATAATAAACTCATGCTATCTCTAAATATTGTAAAATAAATTTTGTTAAACTTTGGAGAAAGTACTCTTTGCTGCAGTAACCTATAACTTCACATAACTTGAACCTAACATACATCTAAAATTTATTAAGACAAAATTAGCCTATGTCTAGTGTAGAATTATAAAATTCATAACTCACAAATTCAAAGTGATAAAGTAAAAATTCCTTCACCATAAATCATGTTTAGTCAGTACCTACCTACTATACTGAATTCATGCATATTAGAAGCATTTTGGATTTTTGTATGATTTGGTGTTTATATCGTTACCGTTATTTCGTATAGTGAACGACATCGCTTTCGGTGAGAAGTTTGGGTTTTATTGCTAACAAAGATGGAAATTATAACTAAGGCAAGTGCCCTCCTCCTTTGAACACTTTGATCCTATGTTTTTATTGGGCAAACGTTTTCTATTGCAAAGTTGCACACGTTAGATAGTTATGTTTGGAAAAATTATTTGAAAGCGATGAAATGGTAGTTATAACCTATTTGTTACATAATCCATCTTGAGATTTGTTATCCTCGATGTTTGTATCCTTAGAATGGTTTAGAGTACTCTTCATGTGCTCAAATGGGCTTATAATTGCTAAATATAATGTCATATGCTTAGCCATGCCTAGTGAGATGATTTTAAACATTGTGATCACTTTATATATTTAAAAATGGGCAATTTACAACTTCTGGACAGAGGTGAAGCCTCTGGTTATTTGTGATATAAAATGGGGGAAAATCTTGATTCTAGACTTGGGCGACGAGTGGTGTACATATGGTAGTAGTTGTGCATCGGTAGGGGGAGCGTTCGCCTGAGTCAATTAAGGACCGAACTCTATGTTACCAACTAAGTATACAGTACTGCCACATGTGTTAGTATGGGATGACCTTAGCTTATTAAGTTGTTTAGTGTTTAGCCTTGCATATTGGTAGGCCTGAGTAGAATGAATTAGTCTGAGCGATGATTCATAGGAACTACCCATGTGTGTGTGATGAAGTTATTGCTAGCGAATATTACTAGCTGTGTGTGTGTTCTATGAGGAGACGGATGGTCCGCCTCACAGCATGGGCGTCTAAGTTTGTCCAATTCAACGGTATAGTGCCTCGTGGGGGAACAGATGTGTTTGCTGCCACGGCGTTAGGTTTAAGGTGTGGGCCCGCCACCTAACCGCTCTGGGTCATTCCTAGGGTGGATTCACACTTGTCGTCGATGATGCAAGGCTAGACACTAGGCAATGTAACAGCTACGTTGTGACCTCTAGTCCACACTCAACATGTAGAGTGTGGGGTGCTAGGGCGGCACCGAACCAACTAGAGTATAGCCTCCAGGCTTGTATCACATTATGTGGACTTGTACGAACTCTGCAAAGTTAAAACTAATCGGTTAGCCATGCTCACGGTCAAGAGCGACTTGGGAAAATAGCATGAGTGTAATTTTATCCTTTCTAAAACACTTTATAAAAATGGTTGAGAATGAGAATTTTACGATGATTTTGATTATAATGATGACTTGCTACCAAGGAAGGTGCAAGTGTGATATTTATGATTTATGATAATGTTAATGAGGAGGAATGATGATTATGTTGCTAAAATTATTTATATTGATCACCATGCTTTACTTTATATACTTATTCTACAAGTGTTTACAAAGTTACTATTTATGAAATATTGTGAACCAACTTAGCTTTATGCAAATGAACCTACAAATAGCCATTCTTTGATAATTAGAGCTTGCATGTATGTAGGATTGTATTGCCTTGCCAGTACATTAACAAGTACATTAACATGGTTAATGTACTGACACTTGTATCTTTTGTGGGTTGTTGGTCTAAATTGTTTTGTAGGTTTAGTTGAGTGCTACGGGTTTCCTGATCTCTTCAGGACGGTTCATTAGGGATCTATCCCTAGTCGGATTGCTTATGGGTCTTGGGTAAATAAGCTTCCATACAAACCTCTATTTATAAGGCCATTCGGCCATATTTATCATAGACTTATATTCTAAATTAATAGTGTGCTAATACTCCTTGTTTATGATATGAATATCATTTGCTTTGATGAAAGTGTCTTGGTATGTTCTAGCTTATAGAACTATCTAGACATGAGTATGGATGTTGAACAAACGAGATGTAGAGCTTAGCAAATTGTCAAGTCTCTTGGGATGTGTAACACATCTGGTCGTTGCCTTCATGTGGTTTGACGGGCACGTCTCAGGCTGAAGTTGACTGGCACGCTAAGTCCCAGCAATGTCTCTTTTGCTCAATATTCGGCACTACATAATTTATATTGTATGGTGATTAGTTGTGATCATGGGGCACATTGAGGCTTGAGTGGTTATTATGCGTGTATGGATCCCACTCTCCCAAAATCATGTGGTGATCACAAATGACACCGGACGATATAAATTTTTGGGTGCTCGACAAGATCGCTACACGATTCAAGAACTGGCGACAAGGCGAGTGTCTTCCGCCATGAAGCTATTCAAAATCATTGATAGGTGCGCCCACACAGACGAAGCCATCCGAAGGAATGGCGGGAAGACGAAAGTGGTGGAAGAGAAGAAACCAGCTAAAAAAGAGAACCCGGACCCAAGTCACAAACCCAGTCGCAAGAAATGAGAAAAGAGAAAGGCACAGTCAAACGTTCTTGTCGCAGAACAAGATAAACACGCTCCCCCAACGACCTCCTCCTCAAGACGACGGCCTAGTGAGACAATGGTGTCCGGTGCACAAGACCAGCACTCACACGTTCGAGGAGTGCAACATGTTCCAGAAGGCCATGGCTAGTAAGATAGCCCAAGATAAGGGAAAGAGGGTTCGCGTGGTAGAGAAGGATGATCATAACCCTCTGTCCGACGACGAACCAGACTTCCCTGACTGTGTCGATTTCGGCCAATATATGGCCCACATCTTCGGCGGCTCAACCTTTTATTCTTCGAAAAGAGAATACAAGAAGGTAAAATGCGAGATGTGCTCCACAAGAAAGGGGACGGTGTCTAAAATGTAGTGGTCAGATCAGAAGATTGAGTTCTCCGACACCGACCACCCAACCCTGATTATAACCCTTGGACGATATCCGATAGTAGTCAAACCTACTATTCGGAACGTGAAAGTTGCCCGAGTTCTTATCGATGGCAGCAGCTCCATCAATCTTCTTTTCGACAGCACGCTTGATGCAATGGGGATCCTGAGAAGCGAGCTCACCCCCTCAGAACAGCCCTTCCATGGCATTGCCCTAGAGTCATCGTGAAGGCCCCTAGGAAAGATCATGCTGTCAGTAACCTTTGTCAAAGTTGACAACTTCTGAACAGAACAGATCACGTTCGACGTAGCGGAGTTTGACACCGCTTACAACACTATTCTCGGAAGAACAACACTCACCAAGTTCATGGCAGCGTCGCACTATGCCTATCAGCTGATTAAGATACCAGGATCCAAAGGGATAATCATGATACCGGAGAACGCAATGATGGCCATGCAATGTGACAAGAGGAGCCTCGACATGATTGAGGAAACTCCCACCATGCCCGTCTCATCTGAACCTCCTCGGAAAGTGACCAAACCCAATACGACACCCAAGCCAGATGGCGCCATAAAGATAATCCCGCTGTCTAGTAGCATCCCCGACAAGATGGTCAAGATCGGGGCCGAGCTCGACAGCAAATAGGAACTCGAGCTCGTCACCTTCCTCAACGACAATGCAGACGTGTTCGCTTGGCAACCGTTCGACATGCCAAGTCACCAGGGAGGCGATTGAGCACAAACTGATGGTTTGTCCCGACGCAAAACCCGTCAAGAAAAAATTGCATCGTGTTGCTCCAGACCGCAAAGAGGCTATACGAGAAGAACTCAACAAACCTCTCAAAACCAGTTTCATTAGGGAAGTCCTTCACCTAGAGTGGCTTACAAATCCAGTCATGGTGCATAAGGCCAACCACAAGGGGAGGATGTGCATAGACTTCACCGATCTTAACAAGACATGCCCGAAAGACTACTTCCCCCTTCTACGCATCGGCCAACTGATAGACTCTACCGCTGGATGTGAGTTGTTGAGTTTTCTCGATGCCTATTCCAGGTGCCATCAAATTAGCATGGCCAAGGAAGACAAGGAGAAGACGTCCATCATCACGCCTTTCGGTGTATTCTGCTATGTCAAGATGCCCTTCGGCCTAATCAACGTCGGGTCTACGTACCAGCGCGAGATTCAGGTGGCTTTTCAATCTCAACTTGGCAACAACGTCGTGTCCTATGTTGACGACATCGTAGTCAAAACAAAGATGCGAGATCGCCTCATCGATGACCTATGAGAAACTTTCAACAATCTTTGACGACACCGGCTCAAGTTGAATCCGGAGAAATGCATGTTCAGAGTACCATCGGGCAAACTGCTCGGCTTCCTCATATGCGGGCAAGGTGTCGAAGCAAATCCGGACAAAATCAAGGCCATCGAGCACATGAAGTCACCAACAAGGTTGGAAGAAGTTCAGAAGCTTATAGGATGTATGGCAGCCCTCAGCCAATTCGTGTCAAGGATAGGAGAACAAGGACTACCCTTCTTCAATCTTCTAAAGAAACAAGACAAGTTTGAATGGACATCTGAGGCCGAGGATGCGTTCTCCGCACTCAAGCGTTACCTCGCTCATCCACCTGTCCTCGTCGTCCCAAACCCACAGTAGGAGCTTTTCCTCTACATCGTCGCAACATCGTACTCTGTAAGCACTGTCATCGTTGTCGAATGCAAGAAGGTACAGCACCCAGTGAAGTGCTGCACGACGCCAAGACCAGATACTCTCAGATCTAGAAGCTGCTTTACGCCGTGGTCATGACATCCTGAAAGTTGTGCCACTAATTCTTGGCCCACACGGTCATGGTCATCTCCTCATACCCCCTTGGTGAGGTTGTCAAAAATAAAGAAGTCACAGGATGCATTGCCAAATGGGTCATTGAGCTCAGCTAATTCGATGTCCATTTCATCCCAAGAATAGCCATCAAGTCTCAGGTACTAGTATATTTCGTCATCGACTAGACCGCCCTCGAGGATAGCAAAGTCGACCGAACGAACAACGAGTGATGGACAATGGCCTTCGATGGAGCTTTCAACAGCCAGGGAGCGGGAATTGGATTTGTTCTAACTTCACCAACCGGAGATCAGTTCTGACACGCCGTGCAACTAAACTTCCGGGCAACCAACAACACTGTCGAGCACGAAGGACTTCTCGCCAGTCTAAGAGTCATCGTATCACTGGGGTCAAGCGACTAATTGTGAAAGGATACTCAGAAATAGTACCTAACCAAGTGCATAAGGACTACAAGTGCTCTAACTCTGAGTTGTCCAAGTATCTCGCCTAAGTCAAAAAACTGGAACAAAGGTTCGATGGATTTGAGGTACGCCACGTCTATTATAAAGACAATGCCGATGCTGACAACCTCGCTTGTCGAGCTTCTAGAAGAGAACCAATGGAACCCAGTACATTCCTTGAAGTGCTAACCAATCCCTCAGTCAAGAGCGCGCTGAACGCCAACATCGATAGCACCACCAAAGTTGCCTCGGGGGCTACTACTCAGTATGACAAGCTCGTTGTAGACATCGAAATAACTATGGATTGGTGCACACTACTTACTGAATCCTCAACACCGACAAGCTGCCAGACGACGACATGGAAATAGTGAAACTCTCCCGACAAGCCAAGGCCTATTGTATGATCGGGATGATCTATACAAGAAAGCCGCCAACGGAGTACTGCTGAAGTGCATCACATCCGATGACAGCAAGGAGCTACTGCTCAACATCCACGAAGGAATCTATGGATCACACGTCAGAGCGAGAACTTTTGTCGGCAAGGCCTTCGGACAAGGTTTTTACTAGCCTTCGAAGCGAGAAGGGTGTGAGGTTTGTCAGTTCCACAGCAAGCACACCAAGTTACCAGCTCAAGCCCTCCAAACCATCCCTTTGTCCTAGCCATTCTCTTACTGGGGGTTTGACATCCTCGGACCCTTCCTAAGAGGATAAGGCAGCTACAAATTCTTGTTCGTGGCTATTGATAAATTCTCTAAGTGAATTGAAGCGAAGTCAACAAGAGAAATCAGAGCCGAGCACACAATCAAGTTACAAGCCATAGCCAAACCTATGCCTTGAAGCAATCTGGAGGAAGTCAGCGCCGTATTGGCCGAATATATCTTGTCAGGTCGTTCTCGGCAGTCTTTACTCGGCAAATTCATCCAGTTATTCTATTCCCCATTGTACTCTGAGCATTATTCCAATCTATAATCCATATAAACTGGAGTAGGGTTATTAATCATCTCGACGGTCCAAACCAGTATAAATTGTCAAAACTTGGTTTCGGCAATAAGAATCTGGGGGTAGCAGTCAAGCGCTAAACACAATGGGTTAGTATGCAAAAGGAATTTAGACAGGTTCAGGCCCTCTCTTCGAGAGGTAATACCCTACTCCTGTTTCGGGGATTCGATCCACCGAATGGTTTATTGATCTTTTGATCTCTTTCAATATGTGCTCTCGTGAGTTTCGTATGCTCGTGCTTTATTCACTATGTGTGTCTCTCGCCCCTCAAGGGACACCCTACCCTCCTTATATAGTCTCGGAGGGTAGGTTTACAAGTCGGAGACCTATCATACTCTATGTCGGACTCCTCAATCTTACCAACCTTGGACTGTAAGCCGTTACCTTATCTCAATGGTAACGTAACACCTAAGTCATAAGCCGGTTTACATAATCATGAGTTATAACCTATCCCTTATGGTAAGTTGGATAAGCTAGCCGTGAGGGTATCCGGTACCCATAATCTCTACAGTAGCCCCCGAGACCTTCACAGTCGACGAGATAACTTTGCCTCGAACCAGAATAACACAGCCGAGTGACTCCTTAGCCAAGTGCTTCCATCATCTCTGCCTGAATCTCCCGAGTGCTTTATCATCCAAAAAAGGCTGTGAAGGGCTGAAAACATCTCAAAAATTTCTTTTCATCTCAAAAATTTCTTAAGAATAGATATTTAGGTGCATCGACTGATGCACCTAATTAGGTGTAGCCCCCGACTATGTGTTTAGTTAATCAACCTAAGCATATAGTCAAGAACTATAATAATCATACTCTCTTGAGTTAAATAAATGCCTAGCCTAAGCCAAAAACAATCATAAAAAATCATATAACACATAACCTTATAATCAAGGCAAAGTGTATAATGAATCCAAGTACTCGGCAAACTCATGCTTATCCGAGTCGTTATGTCCGAGTAATGGCAAGCTCATGCTTATCCAAGTCGTTATGCCCGAGTCTTCTCAGAGCATACAACTTAACCAACCTCAGGAATAAAAAAATCCAAGTTAGTAAACTCATAATTTATTCAGTCATTTGAAAAATGTGACCAAAAATATTAAATAACTCCTGCCATAATATTGGTCTTAATCATAAAAAAGCACACCAAGGTGGCAGAAGAGCATTGACATAATCATAAAATCAAATGCTTTATAAAGAACCAAATAGCTCCTGCAACCTATAAAAAAGTTACCAGGACAGTTATAAAAAACTTTACTGTTTGTCACCTTCCAAGTTGCATCGTACCAACCTTCAATAAGTTGTATAACTGCTGTATGAAAGGATTTTGAAGGTACTGGGCAATAAGACATGTGCATATTGCCAGGTCAAATATGCTTAAGTCCTCAGGGACACATGTCAAGCCACACCTGTAATATGTGCCGTAAGTTTCTCATGGGCTAGGCCCAAACACGAGAAAACCCAGCAAAACCCTAAAAATCTCTCTTAAAGCACCGGCGTCTTCCCCGCCGCTTCATCTTCCTGAAATTTTTTCCCTTTTTGCGCTCCTGTTCATCAACCGCTCTGAAAAATCTGAGAACTTGCGCACGCTCAAATTCATCCATCCAGGAACTCAAGTTCCATCGCAATCCATCATATGCATCCAGCCTCCAGTATCTCCTCAAAAAATCCCCATCCCCTGTGCTAGATTGTCACGCCCGGAAATTCACAAGTAATTTCCGAACTAATTTGTGCATACAATCCTCGTCCAGGAATCAGCCGAGGTACACAAATCGACAATTTAATATACCGAATCATCAAAATAATAACGATACATACTTACAAAAAATAAAGAAAACAGCAGCGGACAAACGATCTAACGATGGCTTCAACTCCACTCCCACAGGCAGCTCAACTGGGGTATAAGCCAAACATCTTCTCCTTCTGAATCCTTTTTCTTCAACTGAGGTTTGATGATTATTGCAAGGTGAGTACATGGAATACTCAACAAGCCACACAGCAAGTATGCAAGTGCACAGGGATACAAAGGATGGCAATAATAGGGTTCATTTGCAAAGGCAGCATTTAGCAAATATCTGAGAATTATAAAACAGTTGAGTTACTAAATATCAATATTAACCAATCACTGCACAACACACCAATGCTGCACAGGCCCAACCAAACTTGAACAACCATTCCCGGTCGTACAAATCAAACCTCCAAACCGGAATTAACCATTCCATACCAGGAGTTAAGCCAATTATCACCATATATCACATTATTATTATTATTGATGAACAAGTGGGACTAATCACGAAAAACATTGTTAGGCTCGCCCATAACCGCGGGCACGGCTATTCGAATAGTTTTACTCTGGCCAGAGATGTACAAATTTACCCACAAGACACAGCCCCACAACATGTTGCCATGCCCTCAGTACCACCACGGTACCTCGATAAGGAGCTGTGACAGTACCCCTCGCATAACACAATTCAAAATAGTGCACCGTTCCCGGATCATAGTCACCCCCTTTAACCAAGGTATGGACTCCCCAGCGACCCCCATGGACTTATCGCCACTTCACAGTCTGGTGCCCCACAATGAACCATACTATACAAAAGATAAAGCCGTTGCCCACGCTGGCTTGTGGTTAGTACGGTTAATGCTTCACAACAGTAGCTCGCGAACCGGTCCTTAATTGTCATGAGCACAACTATCCAAACCTCAAACCATGTGCTCACAACCCACCATTAATCAGGTTTGAGTTGGCAAATTAATTAACCAATCACGATTGACCATCGTGAGCTACCATTAAATATCCATCATTAAGTATTAGTGAAACATTAGTTATCCCAATAGTGTGCTAATGTTTCTAAGCATGACTAAGCAATTATCCTGCTATCTAGTTGAACCAATATATAACGTCCAACTAGTCAAATTTATAACCCAAGGTATCAAGGAATAGGATAATCAATGCAAATTGGCCATAACAAAGGAATAGGTTCACGCCACCCAATGACATTCAAAAATAAATGCACATTTGAAATAAATAGAGAATTTAAATATAGGATCAACATGCTCAAAGGATTGTGTTTGGGATCTGTGTGACTTGCCTTGCAAACAAGCGTCTTTAACTCATCTTCAGGAACTTTTCCAACGAACAAACGATCCTTCGAAACGACTGAAAACTAAACCTAGAACGCAAAACAAGGAAAACACTAATAAAAACCAAATAAACAGTACAAATAAAAAACATACATGGGTTGAGCTTAAATTTAGATGAATTTAGAGACTTGAACAACCTCATTCTGAGTTTATATGAATTAGTTATGATTTTTACAAGATTTACTCTAATTAAAGATTAATTAAAAAGATTAAATAGATTTATGACACAATTTATATTTATTATTATTATTAAATAGACCTTGATTTTAGATAAATTTAGCAACTGGAACCACATTAATCCGAGTTACGGTAAATTAGTTATGAATTTTATAAATTTACCGATTAAGCTGACATCAGCGATGACATCATCGCCGGCGGTGGTGGCTCGGGACCCTATGGTCGCCGGCGATCTAGGGCACGGCGGCGAAAACGGAAGGCACCAGAAGGAAGAGCACGACGAGGGAAGCTCACCGAGGGATGGTGCGACGATGGACGACAACGGACGACGACGATGGCGAGGTTGAAACGACGGCGTAGCACGGGTTGACGACAACGACGTAGCTCCGGCGAGTTGCAGCAGCGGCGAAGGCGTGGACGGTGTTCTCCTCGCAGCTGCGAATCCAACGGAGGTGGCTGCGCTGACCGGCGATGGCGGAGTCGACGGCTACGGCCGGCTGGAGCGGCGGCCGAAGGTGGAGAGAGAGGGAGATCACGGGGAGAGGGTTTCGGGTGGCGGCAAGCTTGGGCAAGGGGGTGGAAACCGAAGAGGAGGCCGAGGGGATCCTATTTATAGGCGCAAGAGGTCGAGTCCGGGCCCAGGACGGCTAAGGCGGCGCCGAGAAAAACTAGGTTCGGTTTGGAGAGATAAACTCAAGTTCGAGCTCGATTCCGCGTCGGATTCAAAGGGATAAACTCCGATTCTTGGGGGAAACGGAAGAGGAGGATAAGGGAAACAAATCCCCTCAACTAATTTTGGGGAAGGCTTCACGGATTCGAGAGGATTTTGAGGCTAGATTTAAAACTTGCTTCGGTTGCTACAGTGTCACGGGCTGGAGGTTGAAGAAACGATACTGTAGCGAGAGGGAGGTAGTGTAGACTTTTACTTTTTATGTTTTTTGGGCCGGTTGAAGAATGACACAAAACAGACTTTAGAAGGGAGGGGCAGTCCGGGCTGAGAAAGAGAGGGAGCTGAATTAGACTTCTCCAGATTTGGCCCAAAACAGAAAAGAGACTTAAGTTGCTTTTTTTCCAATTAAATAATTGCTGAAATGATCTTTTGATTATTGAGAATACTTTCAGTCCTCAAATAATTCCAAGAAAAATCTTGAAAATACTTGGACACTCAACGTATTTAATAAAATTATAATCAGATCCTTTAATGATTAATTTATTTTTTTAATATTTACTGAAATGTTATTTGTATTATTAAAATTAGTTTTTGAGCTCCGAAAAATCCGAGAAAATTCCAGAGAGTAGAATTAACCATGAAGAATTTAATAAAAAATAAATTCAGCCATGTTTAATTATGAAATTTTATGTGCCACATCAACTTCACTTGTAAATTAATAAACATTTAATATAAATTCTAGAAATAATTTATTAAATAATTTATAAATCCCTGAAATGAAAATCAGGGTGTGACATAGATCCACCTCCTCTCAACTCGCATCCATGGCGGAAGAGAGAGAAATCCCTTTCGACCAATGGGCGACCTCAGACGTGAAGGAATCGACCCTGCAGGAGATGGTGAAGAACGAAGTTCTTCCTCCTAAAGAAATCATTGGCTGGCGCCCGGCGTCCTGCGAGGAGTTCCCCACCCCAAACACCGGTGAGATCGTGGTATTCACCTCCTTCTTTTACTGCGGATTTGGCCTTCCCACTTCCAATTTCTTTCGTGGTATTCCCGAATACTACGGCCTTCAAATCTACCACTTGAATCCCAACTCTATCCTTCACATTGCAATCTTTATTCACGTGTGTGAAGCTTTCTTAGGCATCCTCCCTCATTTCCATCTTTTCCGCCGCATGTTCTATGTCAAACCACACCCGATCAAAGATGACCCTTGCGTCGTCGGTGGGGCTGGCTTTCAACTCCGCGGGACTCTCCGCAGAGACTACTTCTCCCTCCCCTTGAAATCCTCCAATAAGGGTTGGCACGCTAACTGGTTCTATATCTCGAACCCAGCCCCCAGTCTGCCCGACTTCGTCGGTCTCCCACCAATCCAAATGGCTAACTGGAACACAATGCCAGAGAATCAAGACTGGATAGAAGCTAATAACCTCTTGGCTAACATTCTTGAAATGAAGAAGAAAGGCCTCCAAGGAGAGCAAATTACTCGGCACTTCATCAAAAACCGACTGGCCCCTATGAAAGAGAGATCCAAGCCAGCATTCGAGTACGAAGGTGAAAATGACCCCAATCGGGAAGACCGCGATTCTTTGAGTTACTAGGTCTTGTACTCGTATGTACAAGATTTTCTCCTCTGGGATCACAGTAGACCGCAGCCACAAGATGTCAGTTCCTCCCTTCAACCTATTCCGACCTCCTCCTCCGGTAAGCAGACTCGGCCTCTTAAATTTCTTTCAGTCTTACGTATGTCCTTCAATACATCTCAAGAATTCTACTTGCAAGCAAACGCTCTCATCATCTCTCGGCCATACAAGGTGTATCATGATGATATGCCGACTCGGCCTGCTACCAAGAAACCAATCGGCAGCCCCAAAATCAAGATTGAACCTCAGAGCAAAAGGGCTGCTGGTGATGAAGATATCAGTAAGCGGGCAAGCAAAAGGAGGCTGGTTGTTGATGACTCGGATGACGAAGAAATCCAGATGCCACAAGCCAACACAGACCCTCCGAAGCCGTCCCCCAGATCTGCCCCTAAGATCAGGAGATCTAACAGGTATCTCTTATAACCAAAGTCAGCTTTTTGTTGAAAATCTTTTCGTTTCCGTCTCAATTATCTTCATCTTCTTTCTTGCAGAAAACCTCTGGACATAGATCCCACCGGGTAGACTGAAACCACAAATCCACCTGCAGCGTCAGAAGAACCACGTCCTGCAGAACAAGGGTCTCAAGACCCTCTCCCGAGTGAGGATGCTCCTGAGGTGGAACCCCCAAGTAAGGATGCTCCTGAAGTAGAGCCCTCGACTGCCAGCCAAGATATCCCAGCTGGAAACCAGTCGGCCGAAGAAGAACCCACGCCTGCCAATCAAAATGCCCCGACTGGAAACCAGCCAGACGAAGATCCATAGGGCTCACACAGTCAGGAAGCACCAATTGAGGACCAGGCTCCTAGAACAGGTAGGCTTCAATATAGTCTCCAGACTCTTGTCTTCAATATGCTTCTTACTTCTATCTTCATTCATCTTCTCTAGATCAATCAGCCGAAGAGGAGGAGATTGCCCGACTGAAGACTTTAGCCGACTCAGTCCCTCCTATCAAGATCGAATGGCGCGATGCCGAAGGCGTGAAGTATGGCATCGTCTTGAACAAGCAAAGAGAAAACGAAGAACGCAACATGCTCGTGGCTAGCCTCAACGAAGCGACCCGGCTAATGAATGTAAGTATAATTCCTCTATGTCTCATCCCCACGGTCTTATATAGTTGACTAACTTTGAACTCGCGTGCAGAGAATATATTGCCGGTCAATGGCCAAGTCAGACACCCTCGAGAAGCTGGTTCCCCACGTGAACTCTCTGGAGAACGTCCACCAAGATCTCAAGGCCACCAGAGAAGAGGCTGCAGCTCGAGAGGCCGTCTTGCGGGAAGAGATTGCGAAGCTCCGAGACGCAAACTTGGAACTCCGCGGTTCAATCGGAGGTAAGTTAAACCATCTTGTCCTTGCTCTGTCTTTGTGTATTTTTCTGATCCTGACGTTCGCAAGTCTTCATGTTGTAGCCAATCTATCCGAAATCAATTCCCTCAAAGCCCAGCTAGAGAAGGCAGAAACCGATAAAGCCAAGCTGGAGTCTGACAAGGAGAAAGCCCTGGAAGAAATCGAAGGTAACCCGTGAAGCTCATGCTTCTCAATTTACTTGGTCTTGACTGTTGATGTAATCTGAGTCATATCAATCTCGTAGCTAATAAGGTGAAGTCCCAAGCACAATTTGATGTCTTCGCCAAGAGAGTTCAAAGGGCTGAAAGTGTGCGGGATGACATCGCCAATGCTGCTGCGCCAATCTTGTCAGCACTATATAGACATGGACTCGGGACGAGCTCATTGGATGCTGTGGAAGTCTTTGACAAGCTCAGGACGGCACCGACAAAATACATGGAGAATATCACAGACGCGGCCGTCATGAGTGCAAGCTTTGCTCTTGCGCAGACGAAATCACTCTATCCTCGGATAGACGTGGACTCTGTAGGAGATGGCTTCGTAGCCGGCACCACGGATGAGCGAGCCCTGGAGCTCGTAAATGAAGCACAGGAGTCGGCGAAAAAAGTGGCTGCAGATATAGTCGTAAACTTCCAGGAATAGTTGCCTTGATGTACATGGCTTGTTGTAATTTGTAAATATTTAGCTTATTTATGTTAATTCCCTGATCCGAGTCTTCATATATAATTTCTTAAAAATTTTCATCCGACTGTCACCAAGCCTAGGCTTGATTAAGTCATCAAAAAATTCTCAGTCCTTATCTATTGAACTCAAACCAAAACACTAAGCAATGATAAACTAAATATGAACAAATTATTAATGATGAAAAGAAAATCATACTTTATTGATATATATATAGCCTCCGACTGACAAATCAAGAAGTCATCTTGCTTGAAATTGGCAGTCGAGAAGAACATGAGATCAAAAAGGCTTAAGTATAATATCGACGAAGGTGCTCAATATTCCAGGAGTTCTCCACCATAGTCCCATCTTCGCGCTTCAAGCGATATGCTCCTGACCGAGTAACCTCAGCAACTATGTAGGGTCCTTCCCATAGTGGAGATAACTTGTGACGATCTTTTGTAGTCTGAATCTTGCGTAGAACCATGTCACTGTTAACAGTAGATTTTTGTAATCTACTCGGAGAGGAAAGAGAAAACCGATGCAGAGAAGAAGGAGCGCTCTTATCGGACCAAGCCAGAGTCGGACCTGTAACATACCCAAAATTTGAATTTCAAATTTTGCATCTAAAAATATCGAGAATATTTTTCATAAATAGGAATACTAATATTTTCCGACTAAAAATCTAGGTGAGTCCGATAGGACCAGTTTTAATATACAAATTTGTGAATAATTTAAATCCTTTACTTGATAGCTCAACAGAAGAAAAATAAAAACATAGTGTGTGCATGTAATTGCATAATGTATTTTTGTGACTTGGGTTGTTTTGATTGTTTTTGGATTTTATTAGCGTTTCATATTAGGATGAGCATAAATTAAAAATTTGAGGCAAAAACTAAATATATATTTACAAGAATGTATGTACATGTAAAATATAAGGTTGAGTAACTAAAAGTATTAAATCATGCTCAACATCATGTCAGGTCAAGAATCATCTAAATATAATTTTATAAACAATTAAATGTATTTTCATAATGGTAACCTATGTATATTTATAAGCTTAGTGAATTTATAAAAATAATTGGTGTAGGATAAAATCATGGAAAAATTTATTTGGATGCTAATCAATATGTTAGACTCACTGAAATTTTTGCATGATTTTATTTTTACATCTAGACCGTCCATTAAATTGGTCAAGGAAGCCAAAATCTGATTTAATGCTAAACCCTAATCAGCAAAACTCATACCTCATCCAATAATGCATTAAATTATATGAAAGTGTATATGGAACATAATTTATTCAAATACTAGATTATTTATCATGAATTAATATAATTTTTTCATAATTTATTTTATTAGTTTTGATCCCTTAAAAATTCAAACCAATTTCAGCTAGACCTAATTTCTTAATTTTGCTGAGGAAAGACTATAGTGAATTTTTGTGTGTAACCAAAGAAAATGGAAACCATATCATTTTATGTATCCCACAAAAATACACATTAATTTATCAAGCCCACAAATTAAACTATAGATTAACAAAGAAGAGGAGAGAAATTAATCCTGAAAAAAAATGTTACAGTTCATGTATACCAGTATTTCTACCCTTGTCTCTCACCCTAACCTAGAGTACCACGAATGGGACCCACATGACAGTGCCTTTGGCTTGATTCTAACCCTGTCCAGCCTTATTTCTCTATTTCCAATCAGGGCAGCCGCTCAGAACAGCCGAGAGAGAGAGAGGTCGAGGGCGGTGGACATGGACGGCGTGGGCAGCGCTTCTGCTCGACGCGTGGGCTCGCCCTCATCTCCTACCCGACGAGTCGCACAGCCATTCCCACCATTCCAGCACTGAGCCCACCGAGGAAACGAGCTCCTGCTGCTCTCTTCCATCTCTCTTTTGTCACCAGCCATGGAAGAGAAGCCGCCGCCGATCGCCGTCAAGCCGTCGCCATCCCTATCTCCTCTGCGTTCCCTTACATCTTCTCCACGCCGATTCCATCCCCGTTGTTCCCTCTTCATTTCATGCAGTGAGTCGCCGGGAACGCCGTTGGGTCGACGACGCCTAGAAGCGTGCTCCGGACTCCGCCGCGGCTGGCATCGTCGTCATGCACAACGGAGGAGACCACCCAAGCCAAGTCTTCTCGCCATCAGCTTCGCCAGGAGCTCCTCTTCAAAACGCCTCAATAATCACCGAGAGCCATGCCTCAAGGAAGGAGATCGGCCACCTTCTTCCTGTCGCCGGTATTCCGCCTCCGCCGTCGATTTCTCCTTCTCGGGTGAGCCCTAAGCCGAATCCCTGCACATTTGTTATCCCTAGAGTATCTCTAATCCCACGATTGCTTCTCGGCTGCGGTGCAAGTGCGAGGTCGTGCCGCCATCGTCAACCCTAGCATGCTGCGGCCGCCGAGCTGGTTCTGTTGTTGCTGCCGCGGTTCAAGGCTCGGCCGAGGGTCGTCAAGACTCCGTCGGGCTAGGAGATGCGATACCCAAGCCGTTCGCCACGCTGCTCGCCGCCGGAGCCCGCGAGCCGAAGCTGCGCCGCGCCTCCCTGCTCGGCCTATCCATCGGAAGAACGAAGGTAGAAGAGAAGGACTTCGTTTTGTAAATTTGATCAACTGTAGGGTTAAATAGGTAAATATACTACTCACTTACACATGGGCCTAGGACCTCAATGTAATTACTTAGAACTTAAAGAATTGTTTACAAAGTATGCTCATCTTAGTGGAGGTAGTGCGGGTTGATTTTCTTAAAAACACAGGGAGCTTTTTACATGTTAGCCTTTGACTGACTAATGGACCCTCATAAATTTAAATCCTGAGAAATATAAAGAAAATAATAAAAGCTTTTCTATTGAACTAACAATTATACAAACTTTGTAAATTCCAAGAAAATTCATCCTAGCTCCATTTTGAGTGAACCAAATTCCAGATGACTCACAAAATTATGATCTTTAATATGGTAGTACAAAACTTACCACTTACAGTAGAAGAAATATCTCTAATTATTAGTGTAAAGAATAATTTGCATAAAGCACAATATAACTTATAAAATTTGCAGGAAATTAATTTTGGCTCTAAATAACTTGAACTAAAATTTTTTAGAATCATCAAATTCTCAACTTAATTTAGGTGAATTAAGTTATAGAGCAACCAGCATATATATTTTCATACATTTTAAATAATCGTGAATAGCCGTAATTAATATGAGAACTTGTAAAATTCATAGGAAATTGATTCCAACTCCAAATTAGATGATTCTAGTTTTGTTAGATCTATAATTTCATAAACTTAATTATCATGAATTAAGATATGACATGTACTGTAGTAAAAATGCTTGTAAAATTTTATATCAAATAAATAGTACCATGTGGCACCTACCTTATAAAATTCATAATAAAATCATGTTAACTATAAAAATTGTGAAACCAATTTTATTAAACTCCTGGAGAACATCCTTTTCACTGCAGCAAGCCAACACTTTACAAAACTTGACCCTAAAATGCACCTAAAGACTAATAGAGCTTAATTAGTCTAGTGCTAGTACTAAACTTTGAAAATTAATAACTCACTAAAAGCAAAGTGATAAAATAGAAATTCCTTCACTATAAATCAAATTTAGACATTACCTATCTACTACAATGAATTCATGCATATTAGAAGCATTTTGGATCTTTACTTGTTTTGGTGTTTATATCGTTACCGTTATTTCATATAGTGAACGATATTGCTTTTGGTGAGAAGTTTGGGTTCTGTTGCTGACCATGAGGGAGTTTCTAACTAAGGCAAGTGCCCTCCTCCTTTGAACACCTTGATCCTATGTTTTTATTGGGCAAACGTTTTCTATTACAAAGTTGCATACGTTAGATAGTTATGTTTGGGAAAATTATTTTGAAAGTAATGAAATGGTAGCTATGACCTATTTGTTGCATGATTCTCCTTGAGAATTGCTATCCTTGATGTTTGTAACCTTAGAATGGTTTAGAATGGTTTAGAGTACTCTTCATGTGCTCAAATGGGCCTATAGTTGCTAAATATGATATCGTATGTTTAGCCATGCTTAGTGAAATAATTTTAAACATTGTGATCACCTTATATATTTGAAAATGGGCAATTTACGACTTTTTGACAGAGGTGAAGCCTTTGGTTATTTGTGAAATAAAATGGAATTAAACATATTTCTAGACTTGGGCGACAAGTGTACATATGATAGTAGTTGTGCACCGATAGGGGGAGCGTTCGCCTGAGTCGATTAAGGACCGAACTCTATGTTACCAACTAAGTATACAGTACTGTCACATGTGTTAGTATGGGATGACCTTAGCTTATTAAGTTGTTTAGTGTTTAGCCTTGCATATTGGTAGGATGGAGTAGAATGAATTAGTCTGAGCGATGATTCATAGCAACTATCTATTTACCCCGCTGATTATTGGGGTAGTTTAGGCGTCTAAGTCTGTCCAATTCAATGGTATAGTGCCTCGTGGGGGAACGGATGTGTTCGCTGCCACGGCGTTAGGTTTAAGGCGTGGGCCCGCCACCTAACGATTCTGGGTCATGCCCAGGATGGATTCACACTTGCCATCGCTGATGCAAGGCTAGACACTAGGCGATATAACAGCTAAGTTGTGACCTCTAGTACGCAGTCAAATTGTAGAGTGTGGGGTGCTAGGCCAGCACCGAACCAACTAGAGTGTAGCCTCTGGGCTTTTATCACATCATGTGGACTTGTACGAACTCTGCAGAGTTAAAACTAACTGGTTAGCCGTGCTCACGGTCATGAGCGACTTGGGGAAATAGCATGAGTGTAATTTTATCTTTTCTAAAATGCTTTATAAAAATGGTAGAGGAATGAGAAATTGAAGATGATTTTGATGTTAATGATGCCTTACTACCAGGGAAGGTGCAAGATGATGTTTATGGTTTATGTTGATGATGATGAGGAGAAATGATTATTATATTTCTATAGTTATTTATATGGATCACCATGCTTTACTATATACTTGTCTTACAACTACTTTACAAAGTTACCGTTTTGTGAAATGTTGTGAACCAACTTAGCTTTATGCAAATGAAGCTACAAATAGCCATTCTTTGATAATTAGAGCTTGCATGTATGTAGGATTGTATTGCCTTGGAATATCCATTTTGCAGGTTAGTTGAGTGCTACGGGTTTCGTTGATCTCTTCAGGACGGTTCATTAGGGGTTTACCCCTAGTCGGATTGCTTAAGGGTCTTGGGTAATTGAGCTTCCGTGTGAACCTTTAAATTATAAGGCCGTTTGGTCATATATATATATCTTAGACTTAGATTCTAAGTTATTTGTTTATTAGTAGTCATTTATAAATATCATTTGCTTTGATGAAAGTGTCTGGGTTTGTTCTAGCTTATAGAACTATCTAGACATGAGTATGGATGTTGAACAAACGAGATGTTGTAGAGCTTAGCAAATCGTCAAGTCTCCTGGGATGTGTAACACATCTGGTCGCTGCCTTCGTGTGGTTTGACGGGCACGTCTCAGGCTGAAGTTGACTGGCACGCTAAGTCCCAGCAATGTCTCTTTTGTTCAATATTCGGCACTATGTTATTTATATTGAATGGTGATTAATTGTGATCATGGGGCACATTGAGGCTTGAGTGGATATAATGCGTGTAGGGATCCCACTCTCCCAAAATCATGTGGTGATCACAAATGACACCGGACAATATAAATTTTTGGGTGCTCCACAGGACCCAACTCCGTATCGGACTAAGCATCGCATCGGATTAGGTGGAGCGCTGGTAGAAGGACTGTATCGGTCGATTCGAGTTCAATACGGTCATCGGCCGATAGGAGCAGGAAACTGATAGAGTTAGCAAGGGCCTGGTTTGGGTTCGGGATAAGCTTCAAGAAGATTGCCAAATAGAGATAAGGCTCGGTTTTAGGCAATCATATCTCTTTAATTAGGCAGTTAGAGTAGATTTAATCTAATCTATGGCAAGAGCCCGCTATAAGGACTTGTTTGTTAAGTTGTAGATAAAATCGTGTTCTATCTGGACAATGTTGTAATCTCAAGTATAAATATCCCGACAGTTTGTACATAGAAACGCTCTCAATCAATTCAACAAATAATCTTGTTTCAATCTACTTTCGGCGCATCGCCAACCCTCGCAAGAGGTTAGTTTTGGATGAGTTCTTGCTTTCCCAGAGCAGAGGTAAGAACTTGTACCCGACGATCTACATCGTCGGGGCTAGCGTGTCGCTTTAGGCACGTTAAGCCTCGATGATGTGATCGTCGGTTATCATGTCTTGGGTGATCTTGATACAGTATCTTAATTATGCTTCGCCAGCGATTCACTCGTTTTAGGGTTTATTACCGACGGTGGTCTAATTATTATGCTTAGCTTGATCCTTCAACGCATCTACCATCCCTAAAAGCGATCGACAGCTTGATTGTCTTTATGTTAAGTCTCAATTCACACTTTGAGTTGCTATCGACCTTAGTCCTGTTTTAAGATCTAACCCAAAGCCTGTTTTCGATCGTAATTAAGGATAGCGCCGGGGTTTCAGCCGATCTTATCTAATACATGTGGTTACTTTATGTTTTTATATGTATTTGCCACTTGTATGAGTGGATCGACAAATATAAGTGTGTTTATCATAGATTACTCTGTGACCAATATATTTATATCGGCCGATTGATTTATACAGGTTTACACTAGAGTATTAGCTAGTGTATTTATATCTTTTATCCTTCATCGGCCGATGCTATTAAATCAGTGTCAATATATTGATAAAGGCCGATGAGATTAGATCTGTACTTTAAATCTTACTTTATTATAATTTCAAGCAAGCCGATATAACTTTGCCCTATCGGCTAGGCTCTCATGATGTGACATTGGCCTATCGGTCGATCGACCATCGTTTACAAACATGGTTTATTTGTTTATCTTGTTGATTGCAGATCAAATCAACTGGCACGCCCTACATGCACCTAGGCAAGCCATAGGACCTGCACTGGAGCTAAGCAGATCTCCCAGGCCACCGTGGAAACATGAAACCTGCTTTTGACACGTGAGCAGGTCGAAATTCTACGCCAACATGCTTTTGGCACGCCCAGTGGGACCAACAAGAACGCAGGCTTCGCACCGACAACAAGCTCGCTTCAAGATGTCGAAGCACACTGACGTGTCAGAGGAAAACGTTCTCTCCGTCACTGCCGATCAGCTCAACGAGGAGCAAAAAGCTGACATGAACAAGCTGGTCGAGCAGTTCCAGAACATGTATCTGCAAACCTACTCTAGGACTTGGCAAGGCACCCTGATCCAAAAAACTAAGATAGTAATGCCGAGTCCTGGGGACGGAGCTAGTACATCGGCAGCACACAATCAAGCTATCAAGACCGAGGAGGATACTCGCAGTACCGCGCCGACGCTGCAGGACCGTATCGACTCCGCAGTTCAATCCGCGTTGGTCAACCAATCTGGGATCCTGGTGAACACATTGACCAATACGGTTAAATCAGTACTAGACGGATGCATTCACCAATATAAGCCTCAAGGACCAATTTTCCTGCCCGACAACAAATTCCCTGCATATCGGACCTTGAGGACCGATCTGAGTACAGCTCCACAGCCGACAGCGCCGATTCCACCTCCATCGGCCCGGCCAGCGTTGACCATGCTGCTGGTCCTGACCAAGCAAGCGGGAGGAAGCCCCCAGCACATCACGGAGGAACAATTCGCACAATGGACGAGAGGGAAACAGCCGATGGTTGAGCCAATACAGCAAGCTCCAATCAATCCGCCATCGGCCGGGCAACCTCAATTCTCCATGCCAGGCAACCCTCCACAAGCAACTGCCTACAACGCGCCGCACGGCTACCAGTAGTACACCACAGGGCAGTACGATGCACAGAACCTGAATCACCACTTCCAACCGTACTCCCCGAGGCAATATCGGCCAGAGGGCTTGCAGCAGCCTTACCACCAAGAGCTTCCACACCAGTCTACAGGATACTGGGCGGATATGATAGCCGAAGTGATGCGAGATCAATTCGACTTAAAGCCCAAGAAGAGTTCCACAGTGTATCGGCACCTGTACCCTAAGGAGTTCGACAGAGTGCCACTGCCGAGCCGATACAAGATCCCGGACTTCTCCAAGTTCTCAGGGCAAGACAATGTCTCTACATACGAGCACGTAAGCCGATTCCTAGCTCAATGTAGTGAAGCATCGGCCGTGGAGGCGTTGAGGGTGAGATTTTTCCCTCTATCCTTGTCAGGGTCAGCGTTTACATGGTTTTCCTCTCTACCATGCAATTCCATCAGAGGGTGGATCAACCTGGAGAAACAGTTTCATCGCTATTTCTTCAACGATGTACAAGAGATGAAGCTGTTTGATCTCACCGCCATCAGGCAGAGGGTTGATGAATTGGTCCCAGACTACATACAAAGATTTAGGGACATCAGGAACAGGTGTTATAGCCTCAATCTGACCGATTCTCAATTAGCCGATTTGGCGTTCCAGGGATTACTGGGGCCGATACGAGAAAGGTTCTCGTCACAAGAGTTTGACAGCCTAGCTCAGCTAGCACAATGGGTATCGGCCCACGAACAAAGATTCCAGGAGGCGAAGAAGTTCGCGAAGAAAATTAACAGTGTCTATCAATACGCTTCCGACGAAGACGATGAAGTTGATGTCGATGTCGATCTGGCCGAGTGGGCCCGAATGAGGAATCCGACGACATGCCAATGGGTCAAGAAGGGCGAAAAAGAGGATAAATATGACTTCGACATCAACAAGGCCGATAAAATATTTGATCTACTGTTGCAGGAAAAGCAGATACAGCTGCCAGTAGGTCATGTGCTGCCATCGGCCGAGGAAATAAAGAAGAGAAGATATTGCAAGTGACACAACACATATTCTCATCACACCAATGAATGCAAGATCTTCCGGCAACAGATTCAATCGGCCATCGAGCAAGGCAGGATCAAGTTTGATGAAGCCAAGCGGCCGATGAAGATAGAAGGACACCCGTTCCCAGTCAACATGGTGCGGGCAGACAGGCCCGATAGCGATGCCTATCGGACCAACAAGCGACCTTATCAGACCTCAGAAGGCCTGATCAAGAAGTACCAGCGGAGGCGGGAAGAGCAAGCACAAGACTACGCTGATCAAGACAACTCCTATGACCCTCATTGGGAGTGCGAGTTTTTCCGGTTTTGCTGGAACGAGGGGATGAGGTTGCCATCTACCCAAGAGTGTCCTGCATGCAATTACATAGAAGACTCTCACCAGGGCAGCACAAGCAAACAAGCGCATCGGCCGATCAAGCACAGGAAGTCTGTACACGAGAAGTTGGGGCCAACGCACCATGATCGTCGGACTGAGGACGACGAGCAAGTCCAGAACCCTCAGTGGTGCCCAAGTGACGTGTTTACCAAGACAAAAGTGACGGGTTCAGAAACTAAGACAGAAGGAGCAGATCCAGGAGCAGCAGGCAGCAATCGCCCATCGGCCCGCCAAGACTAAAAAAGAATGGAGAATAAAATCTATAGTGGTCAAGGCTGATGAGGGCGCCTCAAAGTCAACTCAAGCTCCTGCGTCTGCAAAAAGTAAAGGTATGACATCGGCTTATGTTAACATGGTTTTCATATTGCCAGTAGAATACAGCATACAGAATACAGCATACAGATGGCAGAATAAATCTTACTTTATTATAATTTCAAGCAAGCCGATATAACTTTGCCCTATCGGCTAGGCTCTCATGATGTGACATTGGCCTATCGGTCGATCGACCATCGTTTACAAACATGGTTTATTTGTTTATCTTGTTGATTGCAGATCAAATCAACTGGCACGCCCTACATGCACCTAGGCAAGCCATAGGACCTGCACTGGAGCTAAGCAGATCTCCCAGGCCGCCGTGGAAACGTGGAACCTGCTTTTGACACGTGAGCAGGTCGAAATTCTACGCCAACATGCTTTTGGCACGCCCAGTGGGACCAACAAGAACGCAGGCTTCGCACCGACAACAAGCTCGCTTCAAGATGTCGAAGCACACTGACGTGTCAGAGGAAAACGTTCTCTCCGTGACTGCCGATCAGCTCAACGAGGAGCAAAAAGCTGACATGAACAAGCTGGTCGAGCAGTTCCAGAACATGTATCTGCAAACCTACTCTAGGACTCGGCAAGGCACCCTGATCCAAAAAACTAAGATAGTAATGCCGAGTCCTGGGGACGGAGCTAGTACATCGGCAGCACACAATCAAGCTATCAAGACCGAGGAGGATACTCGCAGTACCGCGCCGACGCTGCAGGACCGTATCGACTCCGCAGTTCAATCCGCGTTGGTCAACCAATCTGGGATCCTGGTGAACACATTGACCAATACGGTTAAATCAGTACTAGACGGATGCATTCACCAATATAAGCCTCAAGGACCAATTTTCCTGCCCGACAACAAATTCCCTGCATATCGGACCTTGAGGACCGATCTGAGTACAGCTCCACAGCCGACAGCGCCGATTCCACCTCCATCGGCCCGGCCAGCGTTGACCATGCTGCTGGTCCTGACCAAGCAAGCGGGAGGAAGCCCCCAGCACATCACGGAGGAACAATTCGCACAATGGACGAGAGGGAAACAGCCGATGGTTGAGCCAATACAGCAAGCTCCAATCAATCCGCCATCGGCCGGGCAACCTCAATTCTCCATGCCAGGCAACCCTCCACAAGCAACTGCCTACAACGCGCCGCACGGCTACCAGTAGTACACCACAGGGCAGTACGATGCACAGAACCTGAATCACCACTTCCAACCGTACTCCCCGAGGCAATATCGGCCAGAGGGCTTGCAGCAGCCTTACCACCAAGAGCTTCCACACCAGTCTACAGGATACTGGGCGGATATGATAGCCGAAGTGATGCGAGATCAATTCGACTTAAAGCCCAAGAAGAGTTCCACAGTGTATCGGCACCTGTACCCTAAGGAGTTCGACAGAGTGCCACTGCCGAGCCGATACAAGATCCCGGACTTCTCCAAGTTCTCAGGGCAAGACAATGTCTCTACATACGAGCACGTAAGCCGATTCCTAGCTCAATGTAGTGAAGCATCGGCCGTGGAGGCGTTGAGGGTGAGATTTTTCCCTCTATCCTTGTCAGGGTCAGCGTTTACATGGTTTTCCTCTCTACCATGCAATTCCATCAGAGGGTGGATCAACCTGGAGAAACAGTTTCATCGCTATTTCTTCAACGATGTACAAGAGATGAAGCTGTTTGATCTCACCGCCATCAGGCAGAGGGTTGATGAATTGGTCCCAGACTACATACAAAGATTTAGGGACATCAGGAACAGGTGTTATAGCCTCAATCTGACCGATTCTCAATTAGCCGATTTGGCGTTCCAGGGATTACTGGGGCCGATACGAGAAAGGTTCTCGTCACAAGAGTTTGACAGCCTAGCTCAGCTAGCACAATGGGTATCGGCCCACGAACAAAGATTCCAGGAGGCGAAGAAGTTCGCGAAGAAAATTAACAGTGTCTATCAATACGCTTCCGACGAAGACGATGAAGTTGATGTCGATGTCGATCTGGCCGAGTGGGCCCGAATGAGGAATCCGACGACATGCCAATGGGTCAAGAAGGGCGAAAAAGAGGATAAATATGACTTCGACATCAACAAGGCCGATAAAATATTTGATCTACTGTTGCAGGAAAAGCAGATACAGCTGCCAGTAGGTCATGTGCTGCCATCGGCCGAGGAAATAAAGAAGAGAAGATATTGCAAGTGACACAACACATATTCTCATCACACCAATGAATGCAAGATCTTCCGGCAACAGATTCAATCGGCCATCGAGCAAGGCAGGATCAAGTTTGATGAAGCCAAGCGGCCGATGAAGATAGAAGGACACCCGTTCCCAGTCAACATGGTGCGGGCAGACAGGCCCGATAGCGATGCCTATCGGACCAACAAGCGACCTTATCAGACCTCAGAAGGCCTGATCAAGAAGTACCAGCGGAGGCGGGAAGAGCAAGCACAAGACTACGCTGATCAAGACAACTCCTATGACCCTCATTGGGAGTGCGAGTTTTTCCGGTTTTGCTGGAACGAGGGGATGAGGTTGCCATCTACCCAAGAGTGTCCTGCATGCAATTACATAGAAGACTCTCACCAGGGCAGCACAAGCAAACAAGCGCATCGGCCGATCAAGCACAGGAAGTCTGTACACGAGAAGTTGGGGCCAACGCACCATGATCGTCGGACTGAGGACGACGAGCAAGTCCAGAACCCTCAGTGGTGCCCAAGTGACGTGTTTACCAAGACAAAAGTGACGGGTTCAGAAACTAAGACAGAAGGAGCAGATCCAGGAGCAGCAGGCAGCAATCGCCCATCGGCCCGCCAAGACTAAAAAAGAATGGAGAATAAAATCTATAGTGGTCAAGGCTGATGAGGGCGCCTCAAAGTCAACTCAAGCTCCTGCGTCTGCAAAAAGTAAAGGTATGACATCGGCTTATGTTAACATGGTTTTCATATTGCCAGTAGAATACAGCATACAGAATACAGCATACAGATGGCAGAATAAATCTTACTTTATTATAATTTCAAGCAAGCCGATATAACTTTGCCCTATCGGCTAGGCTCTCATGATGTGACATTGGCCTATCGGTCGATCGACCATCGTTTACAAACATGGTTTATTTGTTTATCTTGTTGATTGCAGATCAAATCAACTGGCACGCCCTACATGCACCTAGGCAAGCCATAGGACCTGCACTGGAGCTAAGCAGATCTCCCAGGCCGCCGTGGAAACGTGGAACCTGCTTTTGACACGTGAGCAGGTCGAAATTCTACGCCAACATGCTTTTGGCACGCCCAGTGGGACCAACAAGAACGCAGGCTTCGCACCGACAACAAGCTCGCTTCAAGATGTCGAAGCACACTGACGTGTCAGAGGAAAACGTTCTCTCCGTGACTGCCGATCAGCTCAACGAGGAGCAAAAAGCTGACATGAACAAGCTGGTCGAGCAGTTCCAGAACATGTATCTGCAAACCTACTCTAGGACTCGGCAAGGCACCCTGATCCAAAAAACTAAGATAGTAATGCCGAGTCCTGGGGACGGAGCTAGTACATCGGCAGCACACAATCAAGCTATCAAGACCGAGGAGGATACTCGCAGTACCGCGCCGACGCTGCAGGACCGTATCGACTCCGCAGTTCAATCCGCGTTGGTCAACCAATCTGGGATCCTGGTGAACACATTGACCAATACGGTTAAATCAGTACTAGACGGATGCATTCACCAATATAAGCCTCAAGGACCAATTTTCCTGCCCGACAACAAATTCCCTGCATATCGGACCTTGAGGACCGATCTGAGTACAGCTCCACAGCCGACAGCGCCGATTCCACCTCCATCGGCCCGGCCAGCGTTGACCATGCTCTGGTCCTGACCAAGCAAGCGGGAGGAAGCCCCCAGCACATCACGGAGGAACAATTCGCACAATGGACGAGAGGGAAACAGCCGATGGTTGAGCCAATACAGCAAGCTCCAATCAAAATAAAATCTATAGTGGTCAAGGCTGATGAGGGCGCCTCAAAGTCAACTCAAGCTCCTGCGTCTGCAAAAAGTAAAGGTATGACATCGGCTTATGTTAACATGGTTTTCATATTGCCAGCAGAATACAGCATACAGATGGCCGATGAAGTAGTAGCCGACGATGAAACAGAGCAATCTTCGGCTAAGCTACAGTTGTCGCCAGAACAAGCCGTGTTCGACAAGCCGGCCGATACCAGCTACAGGCACCTCCGGCCATTATACATCAAGGGATTCGTCAATGGGCGGCCGATGACAAAGATGCTGGTCGATGGCGGCGCGGCAGTAAATTTGATGCCATATACAACTTTCAGGAAGCTTGGAAAAGTACCTGAGGATCTCATCAAGACCAATATGGTGTTAAAAGACTTTGGCAGCAACGTATCTAAGGCAAGAGGGGTGTTGAACGTGGAACTCACTGTGGGCAACAAGACAATCCCTACCACCTTTTTTGTCTTCGATGGAAAGGGTTCCTACAGCCTGTTGTTGGGACGAGATTGGATACACGCAAATTGCTGCATCCCTTCAACAATGCATCAGTGCCTCATTCAGTGGCAAGGGGACCAGGTCGAGATCGTGCAGGTCGATCGGTCAGTACACGTGGCCAATGCCGACCATGCGGTACGGGAGCTGGAAGGAATCGACTGCCTGTCCGGACGAGTTTGGGAGGCCGATTTCTTAAAGGTAACTAACTGCGACATTGAGCCAATCGAGGATGAAAACAAGCAGTTACTTTAAAAAAGGTGTGACATCCACAAGCACAGATGAACAAATTAGCCTCTACACAGATGATGCGGTGGATGAGTTAGATGAAAAATTGGGGCAAGGCTTTACATCGGCCGATGAACTTGAAGAAGTTGATATAGGAATAGGTGATAGGCCTAGGCCGACGTATGTAAGTGCTAAACTACCAAGGGATTATAAAGACAAGTTAATAAATATTTTGAAAAAATTGATGGATTGTTTTGCATGGGAATATCATGAGATGTCAGGATTAAGCCGATCGATCGTAGAACATCGGTTACCTATCAAACCAGGCTATCGGCCGTTTAAACAAACTCCTAGGAGATTTAAGGCCGATATGCACGAAGCTATCAAAGCAGAGATCACAAGGCTTTACGACACCAACTTCATTAGACCCTGCTGATACGCCCAGTGGGTTTTCAATATAGTTCCAGTGTTGAAGAAAAACGGCAAGCTCAGGGTGTGTATTGATTTCAGAGACCTAAATAAAGCAACGCCAAAAGACGAGTACCCTATGCCGTTGGCCGATTTGCTAGTTGATGCTGCATCTGGACATAAGATCATCAGCTTTATGGATGGAAACGCGGGCTATAACCAGATTTTCATGGCTGAGGAAGACATTCATAAGACAGCCTTCAGGTGTCCGGGGGCAATCGACCTATATGAGTGGGTTGTTATGACATTTGGCCTAAAAAACGTTGGAGCCACCTATCAGAGGGCTATGAATTATATCTTTCACGATCTTATTAGCTCTTTGATTGAGGTTTACATTGATGATGTCGTCGTGAAGTCCAAAGAGTACGATGTGCATTTGACCGATTTATGCAAGGTATTAGAAAGAGCAAGGAAGTATGGTTTAAAGATGAACCCTAACAAGTGTGCCTTTGGCATATCGGCCGGTCAGTTTTTAGGTTTCTTGGTCCACGAACGAGGAATTGAGATTACACAGAAGAATATCGATGCTATAAAAAAGATCAAGCCTCCGGATAACAAGACCAAGTTACAATCTCTGCTTGGGAAGATCAACTTTGTCCAGCGTTTTATATCAAACCTGTCAGGCAGAATAGAGCCGTTCACCCCATTATTGAAGATGAAGGACGATCAAGAGTTTGTATGGGGTAATAAGCAGCAAAAAGCATTGGACGATATCAAAGACTATTCGAGTTCCCCTCCAGTTTTAATCCCTCCGCAGAAAGGAGTTCCATTCAGGCTGTACCTATCGGCCGATGAGAAGTCTATCGGCTTTGTTTTGGTTCAAGAAATTGATGGCAAGGAAAGAGGTATTTTCTATCTCAGCAGAAGGTTGTTGGATGCTGAAACAAGGTACACGCCAGTGGAGAAATTATGTCTATGCTTATATTTTTCATGTACTAAATTAAGGCATTATTTACTTTCCAATGAGTGCATTGTGGTAAGTAAGGCCGATGTGATGAAGTACATGCTATCGGCCCCTGTGTTAAAAGGGAGAATTGGGAAGTGGATTTTCGCCTTAACAGAGTTTGATCTCAGATATGAATCGGCCAAAGCGATCAAAGGACAAGCCCTGGCCGATTTCATTGTTCAACATAGAGATGATTCAATTGCATATTCAGATATTGTGCCATGGACATTGTATTTTGATGGATCTGTTTGCAGACATGGATGCGGTATCGGCCTAGTCATCATATCCCCTCGGGGGGCAAGCTTTGAGTTTGCATTTACTATTAAGCCTTATTATACTAACAATCAAGCAGAATACGAAGCCGTTCTCAAAGGTTTGCAGTTATTACAAGAGGTCGAGGCCGATTCCGTGGAAATTATTGGTGATTCACAATTAGTCATCAATCAGCTCTCTGGGGAGTATGAGTGCAGGAACGATATTTTCAGGGTTTACAATGAAGAATGCAAGGAGTTGCTTCAGGCCTTCAAGATTGTGATGATGAGACATATACCCAGGAAGCAAAATTTTGAAGCCAATGATCTAGCTCAGGGGGCATCAGGATACAGGTGGATGGCAAAAGATGTTGAAGTTCAAATTGCTGCCGTGGATGCCAATGATTGGAGGTTTGCTATCATCGACTATTTGAGAAATCCTTCTCAATCGGCGTCACGAAAGATGAAGTACAAAGTGCTACATTATGTCTTGTTAGATAATGACCTATACTATCGGACGATTGATGGTGTCCTGCTCAAGTGCTTAAGTCTAGAGGAAGCCAAAGTTGTTATGAGCGAGGTCCATGAAGGAATTTGTGGAACACATCAATCGGCCCACAAAATGAGATGGCTTTTGAAGCGCGTTGGATATTTCTGGCTGACAATGCTAGAGGATTGTTTCAAGTATTATAAGGGATGTCAAGATTGCCAAAAATTTGGAGCAATTCAGAGAGCACAGGCATCGGCTATGCATCCAATCATAAAGCCGTGGCCGTTTCGAGGATGGGGTATAGACATGATCGGACAGATCAATCCACCATCAAGTAAAGGACACAAATATATCTTAGTGGCTACAGACTACTTCACAAGTGGGTTAAGGCCATCCCTCTTAAGAAGGTTGATTCCAAGGATGCAATTCAGTTTGTCAAAGAGCATATTATATATCGGTTTGGATTACCACAAACATTGACTACAGATCAGGAATCGATCTTCGTGTCCGATGAGTTTGTTGAGTTTGCTGAAAGCATGGGCATCAAGCTGTTAAATTCTTCTCCGTATTATGCACAAGCTAATGGGCAGGCAGAAGCTTCCAACAAGACCTTAATCAAGTTGATCAAGAGAAAGATTGATGAACAGCCAAGATGATGGCATACAACGCTGGCCGATTCCCTTTGGGTGTATCGGATGGCTTGTCATGGTGCGACCCAAGTGCCGTCGTATCAACTAGTTTATGGACATGAAGCCGTGCTGCCGTGGGAGACTAACATCGGCTCAAGAAGGATTGCCTTGCAAGACGATTTGACAGCCGATGAGTACCATAATCTTATGGTCGATGAGTTAGATGATTTGGCACACGTCCGATCGCGAGCCTTGGAAAAAATCAAGCGAGATAAAGACCGAGTTGCTCGTCATTGTAACAAAAAGGTTGTCGCCAAGTCATTTGAGGAAGGGAATCTTGTTTGGAAATTAATACTGCCGATCGGTTCCAGAGATAATAAATTCGGCAAGTGGTCACCTAATTGGAAATGTCCTTTTCAGATTCATCAATGTGTTCCTCGCAATGTCTATTTGTTAAAAGGATTAGATGGAGAAGTTTATGGCAGAGCTCTTAATGGGAAATACTTAAAGAAATATTATCCAAGCGTATGGATCGACTCATGATCGGCTTGCCAGCCGATTTATGATAATAGCCGATGTGTTACGCATCGCCTTTAGATGGTCGATATACATTATCACCCTTAGTTCAAATTTTACAACATGAGCCCTCATCTTCCAAAATTTGGGGGGCATATATATACTCAGCGATTCTTCAAGTTTATTGGATGGATTCAAATTTATGGACTTCAAAAATTTTTCAGCTGGACTTTTTCAGATCATATTTGGTTACTTGGCCGATAAGATATATATTACTCAGAGATAAAGTTATCTTTTTACAAGAGTTAAAATAAAAACTATGTTACATCAGCCTATGAAGTTTTGGATAGCTGCAATGGCTTTACGACGGATTTGATCAATGTCTTCTATTGTCTGGGCGTCATCGGCCGTCGACCCTGGAATTGGCTTCAAGGACTTGCTCAGGGCTGCAAGGTATTTGGCCGATGTCTTCAACTTCGCCGTTTGGTCTTCTATGGCCTTGGGCGATGAAGCTATCCTGCCTTCAACCTCTTGGATCTCTTTGCGAGTTGTATCCAGCTTCAACAGCAAGTCTGCTTCGAGGCGGCGGAGTTCTTCAAGCTTTTTGTTCAAGGCAATCGGCTCAACAACCAACTCATCCAATTTAGTCTTGTCAGAGTTGATTTGAACTTTGCTGGCGGTTAAGGCCGATTCCAAGCCTTCGCGTTCCCGCCTCTCTGCAATTCTCTCTTTAGCCCTGTGAAGCTTGAAATGGTACTGCTCCAAGAAGATGGCTAGCGTCAGAATCTCCATCAGGTCTTCGGGCAGTTGGTCTTGAATTTCTTGTACCCTACTCCTGATGGGATTACAGTTCTCCACCAATGACTCTAATGATGATTCCAGTCGATTAGCAATATCAGACAGCCGGCCCATTAATTCTTCAGAGACCAATGCCTTGGCTGTGCTGGGTGGTTCTTTGTCCTCATCATCAAGAAATTGGCCGATATCAAAAGTAAACATATTGACTAAGTTCTGCAATTATCAAGATAGGGCATGGTTAACTCAGTCAAGCAAAATCGGCAAGGGATTCGAAGTGATCTGGTTTACCTGTGATGGGACATCGGTTGTGCTTGTATTGGCCTCCCTTTGTTGTTCTGAAACAGCAGGCGAAGGGGTTGGCCGATGTGGCGTGGGTGATGGAGCTCGTGGCTGAAGAAGGGCAAGAAAACGGTGATCAGACCCACATTATCAGAAGAATAAGGCAAAAAGATCAACTCTTACCGAAGCAATCGGAGAGAGTGATGGAGAAGGAGATGGTGTCCTCAATCGGGCCTTGGCCTGTTCGCGTCTTTGCAAGGTAGCCTTCTTAGTCCTGGGCAGTGGGACCGATTCAGTCCTTTCTTTAAGTAGAGACGATGCAAGGACTTGTGAAGGATCAAGTTTTAATGTACCAGCCAAAGGGATTCACATAAATTCAAGAAGGGGATTATACTAACCTTACGGATTGCATGTCTGGTTCTCCTTGGTTGAGCGACGTCGCCTTGGTCATCGGTCGGCGGATCCGTAGTGATTCTGGCCGATAGAGTTCCAGTTGACCTGGCCAATGGTTCTTCAGCAGTCTTGGCCAATGGGTTTTCTTCGGGCAGATCAGCGGCTGCTGCATCGACCTCCTCCTCCATTACTTGGTCGTCCAATAATTCTTCCACGGAGGGGTCCAGCTCGTCAAGATCGGCCTGGTCGTCGGTTTTGGTTTTCTTGCCGGGTTTCTGAATTTTCTCCTTTGCCAGCAACTTCCTTTTTGTAGTCTCTTTGACTATCGGCCCTTGGAGCAGCGATGACACCTTCGGAGCAGTAAGGCCGATAGCCGACTCCATGACAGATTTGCCTGACGGAGCCAAGACCAGAGCGTAGGTTACCTTCTGCCCACTGTTGCTAACAGATGGGATCGGGGCGTCAGGGACCTGGGGACTGATGTCGTCGATGAGCTCTGTCAGATAGAATCTGGCCGATTGGTGGAAAATGTGAGTAGCCCATTCCTGCCACCATGATTGGAAGCTGATGTGGATGAAGGCGTTTAACCACAGTCGGTCACAGTCTCCTAGATTTGGAATCCTGGTCTCCAGAACTTTGTTCATGATCAGGGCTGATGAGACTGTACCTCTGCTCTCTAGGAGCCGATGGAAGTGCAGGTGTTAACGCCAGAATTTGGTAAGCCCCAAAGTCGTCATCGGCCCAGGATCCATATCGGCTCAAGGTTGGTATCGGCCTAGAGTCTTATATCGGTCGATGTGGGTTTTCTTTAAACCAACCACCAACAGCAGTCGGATTCTTGTTAGATTCGGGAAGATCTTATCCGGAGAAAACCGAGTCCAAGGAGATGCGGCTTGTATCTATTAATTAGGATAAGTCTGTTAGTTTCCTTTTTTATCTTTAGGAAAGTGTGTTTAGTGTCCAATAAGGACTTTATCTGTTTCCTTTTATCTTTAGAAAAGTTTGAGTCATATTCTGTTAGGATCTTTGTTAGCCTATGGGTATAAATATGTAAGCCCGTAGTTCATGTAATTTTTATCTCACGATCAATACAACTTCGGCGCATCGCCAACCTTTACTTTTCATCTTCTTCGGCGAGTTCATGCCCTTCCCACGAGGGGTAAGTCTCGTTATGGCTGCCTGCGCTGTCGGGGCTAGGGCTTTGACGTTCTGATCTCGTCAATGTAAGCACCTATTATCATATATCTTAGTCAATCTGGTTCGGCTTCTCGATTTAGTATTATCGGCCGAGATTCGCTTTAGGGTTTACGCCGGTATCGACTAAATCGCCTTGCTAGATTAGATTGGCTAAGGTATCCACCACCCCGAAAATCAGTCAAGGGCTTGATTGTCTAGGTCTTGCATTTCTTTTCATACTTAGTGCTGCATCAGTTCAGTTTGATCTACTAAGTCGTGATTAGAACCGTAATCTCTAGCATGCTTGTTGGCTGCCAATAAGGGTTTCATCAGGGATTCAGCCGATGAGTTATCTTAATGTTGCATTGGCCTAAGAGTTTTGCATGGAGATTGGATTTGGCCGATGACAACAGAGCACCTATTGTTTATCTGCTATTGAAAGTTTATGCCATCGGACCTCTGGCCGATGTGTGCTTTAATTTTCAGATCATTGTTTATTTTATCATATATTTGGATTATGCTATATCACATTGCTATATTATCATGTTATCGTCGGCCGATTGTTTCTATATAGATGTTTGCTCAGTACACAGCCGATGGTTCGAAACCCTAATTGCATCGGCTGGCTTCGACATCAGCTGGAACTACGCCATCGGCTCATCGGCCGATCGGCTGTTTTTGCCCTATCGGCTCATTGGCCGATAGGCTGTTTTTTGCTATCGGCCGATAGGCCGATATGCTATATGTTCTACTGTTTTGCATATCTTGTCAGTGGCAGGATCAAACTGACTGGCACGCCCGCGCTTCATCAATTTTAGGACCTGTACTGGAGCTAAGCAGATCTCCCAGGCCTTCGTGTGTCCGCGCGCCGGATCCACATCGGCGGAACGGATTTAGCGTCAACAGCAGGCTGATAGGAAGTTGACCAAGCCCGCATTGCCTAGCAGGCACCATGGGGTTGTAAAACTCATATGATAAGTTGGTGCTTCTGCCTTGAAACACGCCTACTGGGAGTAGGCAAGGAGTGAAGCCGATCATGAAGATTTCTCTTGCTACCATATCATCATTCAGCTCATCTAGGGTTAGATCGGCAGGAAGCTCAAACTCAGAGTCCGAAGGATACACGAACATATCCATCTTGGTCGATGGAGGGCCAGTATAGAATCGGACAAACCAGGTAGATATATCTTCGGCCGATTGATCTGCTCCAGGGTAGATTGAAGCTGCTTCTCCAAAGGACATACATCTCCTGGATGTGGGATCTTCATTGTCAGTATAGTCCGATGGGAAGGCAGAGTCTGACAGCGGAGGCCGATCGACCATGGTGTTGGTGTAGATTGTTAGCCAGAGCTGAATAAACCACCATGGGCCTCTGTGTGCCACTGTCCGTTTTAACATCAAATCTTGGGTGGCAGAATAGAGCAGCCGATAGACAGCTCCAAGGAGATATCGGCCGAGGGGAAATTGTTTCTTTTCAACCAAGGCCTAAGCTAAGTGTTGGCAATTCAGAGTAGGGCCGCAGGTTGATCCGCAAAAGACGAATCTTTCTAGCCAGAGAGTCAGAAAGGCCACGTGTTCTCTCTCTGAGACAGATCCTTACTCCATGTGCTCGGATATATACCCAGACCAGCCTCCAATCTTCTTGGTCTTCAATTTATGGCTGCTATTGATAAGGAGGTTGAAGGGATTAATCTCAGAGTGGATGTCCAGTCCTGTCAGCATCTTGATATCTATTAGTGTTGGGGTCATCGGACCTTGTCGGAACAAGAAGGCGTTCAGGGTGCTAGACCAAAAATAGGTGGCTGCTGACATAAGGGGTTCGTTCTTTTTGGTATCGGCTAGGGATAGCGTGATGCATTGGCCGATTCCTATCTCATCCCAATGAACTTGCTTGGCCGCGGCAATCCTCTTATACCAAGTCCTAAAGCCATTGAGTTTTGACGGCCAAGATCTAAAAGTGTGCTTCCATGAGGAGACATTGGGTTTGACTTGCTTGAAGGGGATTTTGTTCGTCTCCGCATTGATTAGCCAGGTGGGGTCAGAGCTGCCCATAGGGCCTAGGAGGAACTGATGTGATTTGTCATTGGTGGGTATCAAAATCTGGTTCTTGAAGAACTACGGCACATGAACAGTAATGGAAAATAAGACCCGGGGGGGCAAGAGCAAAAACCCTAGTTCAAAAAAATCGGCGAGAAAATGAAAATGTGAACTCAGAAAGGGGTTGATTTACCACAGGGATCTCGGAAGCGTAGAATGGCAAGGAAGCCATTGGTGCTATTGAAGAAGTCGCTGGTAGGGGAATCGATGCCGAGAAGATGTCGAGGAGTCTCCAGAACCGAGAGGCGCGAACGGCTAGTGAGGAGCTGCGGGAGGAAATCGGCGGCAGGAGGCTGCGAATCTAGATCTGTGTGGTTTTCGGACAAACCCTAGCGAAGAAGTCGATGGGTTCCTTGAAGCTAATTCCGCCACATTATATAATGAAGCGGAATTGGGGGGTATGTGTTAACAGCAGATTTTTGTAATCTACTCGGAGAGGAAAGAGAAAACCGATGCAGAGAAGAAGGAGCGCTCTTAGTCGAATCGGTTACTTTATCGGACCAAGCCAGAGTCGGACCCAACTCCGTATCGGACTCAGCATCACATCGGATTAGGTGGAGCGCTGGTAGAAGGACTGTATCGGCCGATTCGAGTTCAATACGGTCATCGGCCGATAGGAGCAGGAAACTGATAGAGTTAGCATGGGCATGGTTTGGGTTCGGGATAAGCTTCAAGAAGATTGCCAAATAGAGATAAGGCTCGGTTTTAGGCAATCATATCTCTTTAATTAGGCAGTTAGAGTAGATTTAATCTAATCTATGGCAAGGGTCCGCTATAAGGACTTGTTTGTTAAGTTGTAGATAAAATCGTGTTCTATCTGGACAATGTTGTAATCTCGGGTATAAATATCCCGGTAGTTTGTACATAGAAACGCTCTCAATCAATTCAACAAACAATCTTGTTTCAATCTACTTTCGGCGCATCGCCAACCCTCACAAGAGGTTAGTTTCCGATGAGTTCTTGCTTCCCTAGAGCAGAGGAAAGAACTCGTACCCGACGATCTACATCGTCGGGGCTAGCGTGTCGCTTTAGGCACGTTAAGCCTCGATGATGTGATTGTCGGTTATCATGTCTTGGGTGATCTTGATACAGTATCTTAATTATGCTTCGCCAGCGATTCACTCGTTTTAGGGTTTATTGCCGACGGTGGTCTAATTATTATGCTTAGCTTGATCCTTCAACGCATCTACCATCCCTAAAAGCGATCGACAGCTTGATTGTCTTTATGTTAAGTCTCAATTCACACTTTGAGTTGCTATCAACCTTAGTCCTGTTTTGAGATCTAACCCAAAGCCTGTTTTCGATCGTAATTAAGGATAGCGCCGGGGTTTCAGCCGGTCTTATCTAATACATGTGGTTACTTTATGTTTTTATATGTATTTGTCACTTGTATGAGTGGATCGACAAATATAAGTGTGTTTATCATAGATTACCCTTAAGGGTTCGTCTGTGACCAATATATTTATATCGGCCGATTGGTTTATACAGGTTTACACTAGAGTATTAGCTAGTGTATTTATGTCTTTTATCCTTCATCGGCCGATGCTATTAAATCAGTGTCAATATATTGATAAAGGCCGATGAGATTAGATTTGTACTTTAAATCTTACTTTATTATAATTTCAAGCAAGCCGATATAACTTTGCCCTATCGGCTAGGCTCTCACAATGTGACATCGGCCTATCGGCCGATTGGCCATCGTTTACTAACATGGTTTATTTGTTTATCTTGTTGATTGCAGATCAAATCAATTGGCACGCCCTACATGCACCTAGGCAAGCCATTGGAACTGCACTGGAGCTAAGCAGATCTCCTAGGCCGCCGTGGAAACGTGGAACCTGCTTTTGACACTTGAAAATATCTTGCCGACTGAATCAGTGCAGCCTCACGAGCTTCCTCCAGTCAGGTCAAGTCGTCAACTCTATCTTGATCATAACGTTCATCATTGAAATTGCGAACTCGAAGAGACTCGTACTCCATCTCACTCGGCAAGATTTCTTCAGCTCCATAAACCAAGAAAAAAGGAGATTGGCCGGTAGCCTGACTGGGTGTAGTCCGCAGTGACCATAATACCGAAGGCAACTCTTGAACCTATCTTCCAGCATACGGTCGTAGTCTATCAAACACTCGGGCCTTGATGCCTTGAAGAACCATACCATTGGCGCGTTCGACTTGTCCGTTGCTTCTAGGGTGTGCCACCGATGCATAGCAAATCTTAATTCTGAAATCTTCACAAAATTCCTTTAAAACGCCTCCAGTAAACTGAGTCTCATTGTCGGTTATGTTTCTATTTGAAAGGACCAACCATGTCCAAGCCCCATACGGCGAAAGGCCATGATAAGGGAATTGTTTGAAGATCTTGGGCTGGAATATGGCTTTGACAAGCGAAGAACTGACAACCTTCACACGTGTGGACCACCTTGTCGGCGTCGGAGACCGTCGTAAGCCAGAAAAAACCTTGTCTGTAAGCCTTGCCAACCAGAGTGCACGCCGCAGCATGACTGTCGCAAATACCAGAGTGAATATCTTGCAATAATTGTCGTCCTTCCTCAGGCGTGACGCATTTCATCAAAACTCCAGAGGGGCTTCTCTTGTACAATTCCAAATCGACCATGACATAGCCTTGACTACGACGTCGGACTCGTTCCGCATCATCCCGGTCTTCCGGCAGCTCTTGCTGAGTTAAAAACTTGATGAACGGTGTCCTCCAGTCGGCGTCGAGCATGACAACCTGGTCTGTAGCTTCTTTGTTGAGGATTGATTTTTTAGCAATAGTCGGCTCATAGAGGTGCTCCACGAAAACGTCAGTCGGGGCTGCTTCTCGTTTGGACCCAAACTGCGCCAACTGGTCTGCCGCTTCATTGTTGTGCCTCAAGACGTGGGATAGCTCCAGTCTGTTAAACTTGTCCTCAAGCTTGCGAACCTCTTGTCGGTAGGCCTCTATAGTTTCGTTTAAGCAGGACCATTCCTTCATTACCTGGTTGACCACCAGCTGGGAATCTCCTCGTACAACCATCCGTTGTATCCCGAGTGAAACAGCAAGTCGTAAGCCATGAAGCAAGGCTTCGTATTCGGCGACGTTATGCGAGGCGGGGAAGTGAATATGAAGGACATACCGTAGCCTCTCCCTAGTCGGGGAGATCAGCATGACTCCCGCTCCCAAGCCGGTGACTCTTTTAGATCTGTCAAAGTGCATGGTCCAGTGCTGCAACTCCTCCCTAGGTACCTCTTCTTGTTGCTCGGTCCACTCGGCCACGAAATCCGCCAGGACTTGAGACTTTACAGACGTCCTCACCTTGAAAGTAATATCCAGCGGCATCAACTCTAGAGCCCACTTCGCAATGTGCCCAGTAACCTCCCGGTTATGGATGACATCGCCGAGTGGAAAGGACGTGACGACGGTGACCGAGTGACCCTGAAAATAGTGGGCTAGCTTCCTAGCAGTAATTAGAACTCCATATAATAGTTTTTGTACCAGAGGGTAGCGGGTTTTGGCTCCTGCCAGCACCTCGCTAACAAAGTAGATCGGCCTTTGAACCTTCTGAGCTCGTCCTTCCTCCTCGCGTTCGACAACCAAGACTGTGCTGACCACCTGGTGAGTTGCGGATACATAGAGCAACAGGGGTTCTTGAGGGTGAGGTGAAGCCAACACAGGTGGTGTTGTGAGGAACTCCTTGAAGTCTTCAAAAGCTTTCTGGGCCTCGGTGGTCCACTGAAAATCGTCCGTCTTCTTCAATAACCTGAAAAAAGGCATACCTCGTTTGCCGAGTCTGGAAACAAATCGGCTTAGCGCCGCCATGCAACCAGTGAGCTTCTGGACGTCCTTCTGGGTACTCGGAGGCTTCATGCTCCGGATAGCGTTGATCTTTTCTGGATTTGCTTCAATGCCGCGGTGAGACACCATAAAGCCAAGCAGCTTGCCTGACGACACACCGAAAGTGCATTTCTCCGGGTTCAATTTCATTCTGAAGGCCCGAATATTTGCGAAGGTTTCTTCTAAGTCGGCGATTAGGTCTTCCTTCTGCTTGGTCTTGATGACGACATCGTCGACGTAGGCTTCCACGTTCCTCCCGATCTGAGTCTGAAGGCACCTCTGAATCATGAGCTAATAAGTGGCTCCGGCGTTCTTCAGGCCGAAGGGCATCGTGATGTAGCAATAGGCTCCAAACGGGCTGATGAATGACATCTTCAGGCAGTCAGACTCCTTCAAGCTGATCTGGTGGTAACCCGAGTAACAATCCAAAAAACTTAGAAGCTCGCAGCCGGCTATTGAATCGACGACTTGGTCAATACGGGGCAATCCGAAAGGATCCTTAGGGCAGGATTTGTTGAGGTCATTGTAGTCCACGCATATGCGCCATTGTCCTGTCTTTTTCCGAACCAGGACCGGGTTGGCCAGCCAGTCGGGATGGTAGACCTCTTTGATAAACGCGGCAGCCAAGAGCTTGGCGAGTTCCTCCTTGATGGCATCTTTTCGATCTTGAGCGAAGCGGCGTAGTCATTGTTTAATAGGTTTAGCGTCATCTTTGACGTTTAAAGAGTGCTCGATCACCTCCCTAGGAATACCCAGCATGTCAGACGGTTTCCAAGAAAAAATGTCTTTATTATTTTGGAGGAAGGTGACGAGCGCGCTTTCCTATTTGGGATCTAACTCCGCGCCTATTACAACAGTTTTAGAGGGATCAGAGGGGTCAAGGGGGATTCTCTTCGTCTTGGCGTCACCTTCTTCCAACTTGGCTATCTTCTTCATAGGGATCTCGCCTTCTCCAGATGTTGATGCAGCCAGTCGGACTTCTTGTTGGCCGCGTAATCTCTCCCGAGTTTGGGCCATGTCACAGCTTTCTTTGTCACAGGTGAAAGCTTGCATGATGTCGCTGCGCAAGGTGATAACTCCGTGGGGCCCGGGCATCTTCATGATGAGATAAGTATAGTGTGGTACCGCCATGAACTTAGCGAGCGCAGGTCTTCCGATGATTGCATGGTAAGCTGCTTCGAAGTCGGCAACCTCAAAGGTAATGTTCTCCATCGGAAGTTCTCCCGAACTCCGAAGGTGACTGGAAGGGTGATATGCCCGAGTGGCGTAGATGACAGCCCCGGGATGACTCCATGGAAGGGGGCTGAACTTGGCTTCAATTCTGATCTCGGGATCTGCATCTCGTCAAGCGTTTTGGCGAATAGGATGTTAAGGGCGCTGCCGCCATCGATGAGGATGCGCTTGAGCTTGATGTTGCGAACCACCGAGTCTAGTACCAGGGGATACCGCCCCGGGTGAACCACTCGGTCAGGGTGATCCGAGCGGTTGAACGTGATAGCCACCTCCGACCATCGTAGGTAATGTGGGACTTCGGGTTGTGTGGCGTTGACTTCTCTGTCGGTCAGCTTTTGCTTCCTCTTGGATTCGTATGCCAGCGGTCCCCCGAAGATATGGGTTAGCTCACCTACGGGGTCTTGGAAGGGCTCTGAACCACCAGTCGGGTCGTTCCTCTTGGTTCCCGATGGGCCGGCTTCATCAGCTGACTTCTGGTGTAGTTGAGCTGCGTATTGCTCAGCGAACTGCTTGTAGATGAAACAATCCTTGGCCGCGTGCTTGTGATTTGGGTGATGCGTGCATTGAGCGTTCATGATCTTGTCGTAGGCGGCGACTCGGGGACGCTGTTGTTGGTAATTCGACGTCGTGGCGACTAGATCCTCGGGCTTACGCTTGTGATCTTTTTGGCCGTTGTTGTTGTTGTTGCCGTTGTCCTTCTTAGGACGCCAGCTGCTTTCGGATGGCTTGTCGTCCCTCTTGTCGTGCCTGTCTTGTCGTGAGGCCTTAATTGCATCGTTAGATTTGGCGTATAAGTTAGCTGTCTCGAACATCTACTTGACCGTCTTCGGTGGCTTGTGCCCAAATTTGCCGATCAGCAACTCGTCGCGGACGCCTTTTTGGAATGCGGCCATAATGACGTCGTCGGTGATGTTGGGGATCTTGTTCCGCTTTTTCGAAAAACGCCGGATGTAGTCCTTTAGCGATTCGTCTGGCTTCTGGATGACGTTGTAGAGATCAAAGTGGGTCCCGGGCCTTTTCAAAGTACCCTGGAAGTTGGCGATGAAGTGGTCCCGAAGCTCACTCCACGAGTTGATCGAGCCTCTTGGCAAACTCGTGAGCTAGTTCCTGGCTGAGTCGGCGAGAGCAACGGGTAGGTAGTTGGCCATGGCCTTGCTGTCTCCTCCTGCTGCGCGGATGGCGAGGATGTACATGGTCAACCATGACTCGGGGTTGGTCTTGCCGTCGTACTTATCGATCCCAGTGGGCTTGAAACCACTCGGCCAATCCACTCGACGCAGGTCCCGAGTGAACGCGAGCACTCCGTCGTCGTAGTAGTCGGGCGATCTCCTTCGGTCTTCATAAGAGCGTCGCTCACGCTCCCAATGGCGCCGGTCAAGGACCTCCCTCAAGTCACTCGACGGGGGCCTTCGGGGGCTGCTTGGATATTTGGAGTTGTAACTACGACGGATCCGATCGTGGACGGGTGGTCGACCATGTCCTCTCTCATGAGAGTCGACCGATTGTTCTCGGTGCTTCCATACTGCGTCGTGGCGAGGGTCTTTGGATTTGATGGGCGTCTTGCTTTGCTCGGGTCTCTTGTAGTCTTTGGATCGTAGCGGCGGTAGGCGGCTTCTATCGGTTGTTTCAGCAATGGACTCGGTCGGTCTTCGTGCGGAGCTGAAGGGAGGGCCATTGGCCATAGCCACAACGATGGTCTTGATCTTGTCCAAGAGCGGTGTTACCGCAGCAGGCGCTGCTTCGATGACGGTGTCGATGAGGGTGAGGGCAGCGACGGCGTTTTGTTGAGGCGTCTGAAAGATGTTAGCGTTGTCGACTCGTGTCTGTAATATGGCCTCGCGAGCGGAGCGCCCAGTCGCCCTCAGGTCTCGTTTCCTCTTGTCGGCTTCTTCTTTTTTCTTGAGCTCCTCCTCCTTGCGCTTGTTCTCTTCCTCCACACGCTTGCGCTCTTGCTCAAGCTTGGCTCGTTCTTTCTCCGCAATCCTCCGGGCCATGGCCGAGTCGGTCTCGGCTACTTCGGCCATGAGGACGTTGAGGAGCGTCGGATCGTAGTAGTCTTTGTCTAAGTCGGAGCTGTTGATGTCGTCCGTGGAGATGTCGTAGAGGTCGTCGAAGTCGGTGGAGCTTAAGTGTTCGTCGAGGTCCGTAGATGAGTACGACCCGAGTCGTTCGAGTATGACGGCGATTTCCCTCATGCCTGGGGCGCAGCATGAAGAAGATGAAGAAGATTATCCCGAGTAGATCGGATCCAACTCAAAAGACAGAAGGTTATGGTAGATCTTAGCATCGTCCGGTAACCCGAGCGGTGCCAAGGGATTTTTCCCTCTCGACTGGTTCGAATCCGAGTCGAGGAGAGAGAGCTTACCGAATTTGTCGGTGATGAAGTCGAGGCTGCCGAAGCGAAATGCCTGCCCAGGGGCTAAGACAAAGTCATCGAAGCCTGATGAAGATCCCATTGCGCTTGTCGGCGAGATGAAGAAGAAAACTTGACGCACTACCCCTACCTGGTGCGCCAACTGTCGAAACTTAGTTTCGGCAATAAGAATCTGGGGGTAGCAGTCAGGCGCTAAACACAATGGGTTAGTATGCAAAAGGAATTTAGACAGGTTCAGGCCCTCTCTTCGAGAGGTAATACCCTACTCCTGTTTTGGGGATTCGATCCGCTGAGTGGTTTATTGATCTCTTGATCTCTTTCAATATGTGCTCTCGTGAGTTTTGTATGCTCGTGCTCTATTCGCTATGTGTGTCTCTCGCCCCTCAAGAGACACCCTACCCTCCTTATATAGTCCCGAAGGGTAGGTTTACAAGTCGGAGTCCTATCATACTCCCTAAGGAAAATGCAGTATATGAAGCGAGATTAGCATTTTTGGCATTCAGAGGGAGAGGTGCGACAGAACCAAGGAAAGAAGAGCCTGCAAAGCTGTCGATAGATCATAAATCAGTACATGATTGTGTGGACGACTTGAATTCTTGGTTATCTGACGACGTGCCACAAACATACGAATATGACAAGCCATTCTTACCCTAGCATGTCATGCAAGATCTTTCTTGGCAAATGAGGTTGTTGCACGAGTGATACATGAAGGCAACCAAAAAGGGCCTTGGTTTCATTAGTGTCATGGTCCCTGAAAACTATTTCATCAAGGGACCCAGTAATTTCTTGGTAATCGATTTCAAGGACCTGCACGCCCTCTTCAAGCTTGATAAAATGGATATCAATCTCGTTACAGCATTTTACATGTAAGTTCTTACATCTTATATATTTCATGCAAGTGAATAAATAAAACAAACTTCCATCTCATCAAAGTTGTGTTATTTCGTAGGTCACAAATCCATGTAGGGCAAAATGTGGGGGAAAAGGTAGGTTACATAAATCCAACAAGGGTTTGTAAAACGCAACACACGGTGCAACTTCGAGAGGATGATCCAACCTTAAAGAACAAGACCACTGAGGAAAAAGAAGCATATATCAAGGGTTTGTACACTAAGAAGAGGGTCGAGGTGGCCACGTACTTGGGACAAGCAATGCTCATACACCAGGACAAAAATGTCTTAATGGTCCCTTACGCTTTTACGTACGCAAGATCCATCTTAAGTTGAATTAATCATTAGTACTAAAAACAGTATTGAATTAATCTTCTATTATTTGCAATGACCACTATATATTAATTCTGGTGTATCCAAGGGACAACGAGGTCGTGGTGCTCGATCCGGCACACTATGACAAGGAGACATACATGGATTTCCTAGTTTTACTAAACTTGTAAGTGCTAACGTACCCGTCGATAACTTGTTTTTTTTGTCAAGTTTCAAATTAACTCAACCAATTTTTCTTTTTTTACATAGAGCAGACAAGTACTACATTAGACACAACGGGTCACGGAACGATCCAAATAAAACAAAGCTTACCATGAAGACAAACTGGCTGGTAAGATCGGTGTGTCCACATAAATTGTTGTCGTACTTACTTTTCTATATTGACGGGTGCTATTGGTTTTGTTCCCAGTGTTTCAAACAACCTGCGAATACTAATCCGTGTGAGTATTACGTGTGCCATATACTTAGGGCCGACGGGAGGTTCGCAATAGAGAACGCTACTGTAAGTCCGGATATTATTCTCCGTAAATGCTATTTCGTCTAATTTTATTTGCTAACTTATGTTGCCTTATTTGTACAGATCCCAGAAATACTTACTAGGAAAAGCCATGTCGACAGGAAGACCATTCTTGACATATGCGCTGATATGTGCCACTTCCTCCGCTGTGAGTGCTACAATGCATTAGGGGTCTTCTACGACAAAGATAGCCAAGTCACATTAGAAGACGAGTTCAAACCTCTTAGGGAGTGGGAGAAAGAACACGTGCGTTAAAAATATTCAATATTGATGAAACAATCAATAGTTTGCATGGATCAAATATGTTTGCATGGAAAAAAACATGTGTACATATGTATATAAATGTTTTGGGTTATTTATATTGAAAGACTAATTATTTGTCAATGTAATATTCTATTATCTACGTGCGAGAAACGATGACTCTCTTATATCGTATGCGTATCATTCCAAGTCTCAGTTATTAAAAATATAATATTACATAAGCAATGTGATCTTCTAATGCGGCCAGTAGTATTGCGACCGCATGGGAAAATCGATCTTCGCATGTGGCCGACTGCATGGGAAGATCGATCTTCCCATACGGCTGCTTAGGCCGGCCACATGCGAAGATTGATCTTCGCATGTGGTTGGGCCGGCCGCATGCGAAAAAAGTGATTTTCGTAGACCTTTCCATACATGCGAGCCGGCAAACCACATGCGGAAACGGATCTGGCCATCTGAAAAAAAAAACTTTTCCGTAGCATTACGGCTTTCCCTTAGCTTTCCATCAGTGAATTTGTTTATTGCCAAATTGTAGGACAGATTAGGATTGTTCTTGGAATGATTGACAAACAGCACTGTAGCCTTGAATTCACTGAACTGTCGAAGCATCTCACAATGATGACGCTCCATGTTGAAAGCCTTAGAGCATCTCCAAGAGATTAGCTAAAAAGACTAGTCAAATTTACTGATTTAGCTACTCTTAAAAATAGATTTGACTAACAAATAACAGAGTAATCCAACAGATGCTGTAAAGATGGCTAGTGAGGTAGGCTAGCGAATGAGGTGGGATGGAGAGCCACTAAATTTGGAGGGTCATTTACAGAGTCTGTTAGAAACGTTTTTTCTCTAACAATAGCTAAATTTAACTTTAGAAAACGATTTAACTTGTCTCTTGAAGATGCTCTTATACCAGCGCTTATACAAGGCCCAAAGGGTTTTGTCTGACTCAAGGTCCTTCTACCAGAAAAAGAAAAGAAAAGAAAAGGTAGTCTCATGCCGAATTGCAAATTAATTCGCAGATTGTACTAGTAAAACTAAAGTAAGACATCCATAGGTCATAGGGTTTGATTGTTTCGCTTATACTTATGCTTGTAAGTCAAAATTTAAATTTTAGAACTTAATTTTGAATTTGATTTTTTGGTTTTTCATTGTAGTTTGTTTTACAATATTTGCTTTTGAGTTGCTAAGGACACGTACATAAAAGTTTTACTCATAAATAAATTTGTATTTGCTAATAAATAGCGATAAGGATAAGCATATGAATAAGCAAAATAATAGGGCTGATAATATTTTGTTCTATTCACCCGGATGCCAGGTATGCGGCCTTTTTCACCCCAACCAAACGCAAAGAATTTATCAGATTGATTCAACTGCCCTAAGGCAGGTATGTTTGTTTAATAAATAAAACAGTGGATTCTCGAAGGTGAAGGCAACCATGTTTAATGAGATTGTGTATTCTTGAAAAGATTTTTACCTTTTAAGTCTGAGAAGGGTTTGCTGCTATCTGTGACGAGGGAGGTGCGACGACGTTGGAATGGTGCAAGGACCTATCTCTGACGACAACATGATCTGAAGCTGTGTGAGGAGCGTGAGATGCAGCTGCCAACGTCATCGGTGCGCGATTGGCTCTATCGACAAACAAACCGACAAAACGATGTACTACTTATTTGGGCTTTGTATTGAGTCGGCTGAACGCATGAAAGTTTTATTATCACCACTTTAATCAATATCATTGATGAAAATAGTGACCATCAATATTTTTTAATGGATCCATATATCTTTATCATGCCAATAATTTGCCTTCTTAATTTGCAACTTTAGTTCAGTACAGAGAATACCGTTTTTCAAACCAAATTATTGTCGAGGAATTATGAATTTTTGACCCCAAACCATAGCAATCACAATCAAACCATTCAACCGGTACGAGGTGATCAAAGTTGGACTTTGGCAGAAAGAACTCGCACCCCATTCTTCTCCCCCTTCTGCAAGGCAAACCTGAGTAACCGAAAGCCGCCCTACTCGCCTTCCTCCCAAATCCCCCCATGCCTCCTAATTCCCACCCCTACCCGCCACACCGCGTCTAGGGTTGCCGCCGCCGCCAACCACTCTCCCGCTCTCCCTCCTCTCCTCGCCGAGCACAGCTCCGGCGATGGCGCTGCTCGGCGACGCGCTGCGGCAGGCGTTCATGCCGCGGCGGGCGTACGCGGCGCTGCGGGACGAGGAGCGCGCGCTGCCCCGCCTCCGCCGCCCGCTGGCGGCGGTCGCGGGGGCATGCGTGGCGGCCGCGGTGGCCGCCGCGGCCGGGGTCAGCCTCGGGATCGTGTTCCCCGCCCGAGCCCGCCGAGCGGCCCTTCTGCCGCGAGCGCCGCATGCTGGAGGCCCTCCCCGCGGCGGCCAGCAGTAGGGAGGAGGAGCCCGAGGCGTACAGATACCGCGGCGGGGCGTTCTACATGACCACCGCCGAGGCCGCCGACTTCTACTGGATGGTCGTTTTCGTGCCGTCCGCCGTCCTCTTCGCCGTCTCGTCTGCTTATCTTGTATCTGGTGAGCCCCTGGTTGGTTGATTAACTTAGCTATCTCTACACAGAATTACATTATAAATGTGATCTGGGGCTTGTACTATTGTTCTTTGATGCTGGTCATATTTTTACCCAAAATGAGCATCGAGAAAAAAATGATTTTCAATGGTAAAATCGGTGATGACATTATGAGGTTTACCATTTACCTAGTTATATAGGACTTGAATTGACCGTATTTGCACCTGGAATTGCATTTGACTTTTGTGTGGACCAATCATGTGGAACTTATGAGTAACTAATGGGAAGCCAAGTTGTTTTTTTTCCTGAAAGATTATATCCTTGTGCGCTTCCATTGAGTGAAGTGAAGCTTTAGTGTGTAATCTTTACATTTCGTATCTTTATATTGGAGGCTTTGCTGAGAATTAGTCAAGCCCAATTTATGAAAATTTTTATGAGTCAATAGTTTCATGACTAGCAAAGTATTTATCACATTTTTTACTAGTGACCAGTGGCAAAAGATTCCAGGCATAATCTGGATCCTGATTGTAGCTGTTCGTTGACCATTTCACCATGTATATCTTACCATTTCATCATGTAGATCTTACATGTAAACAACAGGATGTATTAACTAATTGGCTATGATTTGCTTTTCCCTTTTCCTGGCATGCCATTTCTCAGGTTTTCGCAACTGATGCCACATCAACATTTCCTCAGTTCGTACTATAAGAATATTGATTTTTCACATGGCATCTCTAGGGTAACTGTGTGTTTAGTACCTTCAGTGTGACATATGTTATTGAGTATCAAGTAATGGTATGTTCAAGATCAAAATACACTTGGAAACATAAAATATATCTCCACTATGGACTCATAGTACACTTGCAAAGCAGAAATTCAGGTTATATTAGGACTTAGTTATCTAAGAAATATGTTTTTGACCAAAGTCAAAACTCACCACAGGGTAACTAGAGGTCAAACACTAGATGAACAAGGGGCACTTGGTAGTGAGGAGAGGACTCGGGAAAGGGGGAATAGAGTAGGAAGGGACTTACTGATTGAATCTTTCTTTACTTTATTAAACTACTTTGTATCAGGAGCCAGCTAACAAATAATCCAACCATTCAATTAACAGATAACTCTAATATCCCTAAGCAGCCTTTTTCTCTAAGAAACTAATCTAATCTTATACCTAAGCCCCAGAAGATGCTTGCCCATGCACAGGACACAACTTCTGCTCATTAGCTGTCGGTTGTTTACCTTCCAGTCGTCCATCATGGCCACAACAAAATGAATGAGCCATTTAAGTAACAGATAATGATTAATAATTCTTTAAAACATGTTTCGAAGGTTTTGCAGACAAAAATCATGGAAATTCTTCCAACACTCTGAAAAGCAAATGTACAGAGGAGGGCAATTATTTGTGTTATTGAAATATTAGCCATGGCCTATTATAACTTTCCAGATTTCTTAGCCCCTTAAGTACAGGCACGCCTGGGAGGGAAACAAGCATCAAACTAGAACCAGGCTTGAAATAGGATAACAGGAAGTTGGGAATTACCAACCATGAAATATGATCATTTGAGCTTTGTTTGTCAGATGCACTAAAAGCTACTTATATTCTGAAAACATCCTGAATTCTTCGCCTTTATAGTCCTGTCATGTCCTCCCACCTTTCAATGAAATAAGATAGTCTGCCTTAATTTACGCATCCAAATATGATCTAGAGTTCTGTTATCCTGTTGCAAGGTTATTTCGTTTTATTAAGATTGATGAAACATATTGAAGTTAAGAACAGAGCAAGGTTCCCCCCTGACACATTACCTCATGACATTTTCTTGGATGCATTGGCCATAGCTGCCTGGAGTTACCTCATGAAATTTATTTTTCTTTGTTCTATTTCCATTTTTTTTCTTGCCAGAAAAGAGTAGTATCTTTTTGTGAATAATAAATCTGTATACACTTGCAGGCATATCTGTTGCATATGCTGCTCCAAGAAGACATCCATTGATTTGCGTTGTCGAGAATAACTTCTGTGCTTCTAAAAGAGGTGAGTTTATTTCTGCATCTTTACCAGAGATCTTTGATAAAATTGTATCTTGTTTTGGCCTTTGAAATATTTAAATGAGTTAGCTTTCTGGGAACATATCTCTGCACTTTCTCTAGTTTCCTGCTTTAGTTTCTGCTTTGGAGAGCAGTGCCTTGAAGTGCTGAACATAGTGTGGATCACAGTGCAAATCTTGGAAGTGTGTGCAACCAAAAAACTTGGTTCTGATTTACCATCACATGTCATGGACGATACATACATGATACATATGGTCTCAATATTACTATCATCTTAAAGATTGATATGTAATTTTCACAATGCAGGCAAGGAAGCCATAAGTTCGATAGGATATTAGAGAGATCCTGAATATGGATAAATAAGTCCATTCATAATGTTTACTTACCTTAAGTTGAGATATAAGTGTTCCACTCATAAATAAATCACTACTAAAGATTTCACCAACATTCAGATTCTCCAACCCTGTGGTCTTCCCATCTGCCCAGCCAACAGACAGAACACTCCTAAAAAACTATCTGCTACATCAAAATTAGTGGACATCAGTAAAATTGTGTTTCCAAAATTGGAACTTTTTTTCTTCTAGAAATCACTACTAAAATTTGACAATGAGGATGTGATAATATGTGTTCATTATACATTTTGCCATTAATTATGCACAAAATTCTCACTAGGCACAATCTCTTATATTCCTGTGATGACATGATTATCTGTTGTGGACAAGATTGAATGTTAGTGACTGCTGTGATAACCGTCAAAATCCAAGTATTTTGGATGATTATCTGATTTCATGATTGTACTAAGACCGAAATTTTTAATTTAATCTAATACCTTGTCGTGACATCAGTTGTGGAGTAAATTGTGCATGGCTGATGTTTTAGCTAGTGTTTGTACTTACACTTTTCTGATATAGCGTGGTAACAGTACGACCTCCCATTTATTTTTGTAAAATGATATGTTGTGTGGAAAGTTATTGGTAAAAGGTTCTAAACGTGTTCTATACCAATGTTTTGATGTTAATTTATACCAAAGTGAAGCCATTAACACCAAACATGGAAATGCAGGTGGTGTGCGTTGCTTGGCTATACTTAATGCAGTTTTTGCTGTCATATTTGGTCTCATGGCAATTATTCTTGGATCAACGCTTCTGGCTCTTGGAAGTAGTTGTTCTGTTCCTCTCTTCTGGTGCTATGAAATTACAGCATGGGGTTTGGTAATCCTATATGCTGGCACTGCCTTCTTCTTGAGAAGGAAAGCTGCGGTGATCCTTGATGAGGGTGATTACACTCCCCACAATGTGGGTTTAGAAATGCTGGAGACAACAATAGAAGTAACCCCAGAGATGCAGAGGCGAATTAATGATGGTTTCAAGTCATGGATGGGGTCGTCTACTCTATCTTCCGATGATGAGGAGGAAGCTTTGGATGACTATATAGAGCACAATGTGCCTAGCCCAACAGCTTCAGTTCAAATCAGGCAGGAGAATGATCTAGAGAGCTGACTAATGTATAAACAGATGTGTATAGTGCTCCACTTGTTCCTTGGTGTTTGGTAATGTTTGTAAATGCTTGGCGTGGGTTTTGACTGCTAACAAGTGATTTTGTTTGTTCTTTTCCCCTAGAGGAAACAAATGTTGAGGGTTAGTTAGCCACTGAAGTTCATACAAGGGGTTCCCTTTTTTCCCTGTACACTTTCCTGTCAATCCTTTGCCTTTCCCTTGGGTCATACATGTTGGTGGAAGGAGTAAATATCTAGCAGTTGGCAAAATATTGTTGGGCTTGGTTGGCCCTTACTCTTGAGGCAATTGCTTCCTTGTGAACAGAGATCTCAGAAGTGCCAAATGAGTCAAGAGTTGCTTAGGTGAATTGTATATTATGACATAAGCACGAGACAGTTAGAAGTTCATAAAATTCCATCCCTTTTTCCCCAGCATGTTGTTCTTTTGAGTTGTGCATGAATTGTATTGAAAAGAAAAGGAAAAACGCGATGCAGTGTTAATTCTGATGTTTTTATTGGGCTTCGAATTTCATATTTCTGATTTTTGAGGTTGGCTACCTTATGATAGAATCTTATATGCTTTTGCTTGCACAATCTTACAATAATAATCTAGCAATTACACAATGTGACCTGAGTTTTGATAAGAACCAGGTAAGAAATACGATGAATATGGTTTCTTTTTCCAAGCTAGCATTTCAAAATGGGAAACCAAGTGTAAAAAAAAGATTAGCTTGAAACAAATGAAAGAATACAGTGTGTGTTCCCCGTCCACCCAGTTACATACATACAGCACAAGGAGTTCATCTTCTCATTTTTTCCAAGAGAACTCAGAACTGCTTGGTACAAACCAGTACTAGTTACATGATCAGTAGCAATGCATCGAAATTGCAGGTATGGCAGATGAAATCACCATGTTCTTTTCCCCCTCAAGAATAAAGATGGAGAAGGATGAAAAAAGAAATCAATAGTAATTACTCCCAGCATTGGCATTGGTAAGAAGAGATTAGAGGCTGATTAGTTTAATCAAGCTGATCTCTACTCCAGTGTCGTCGTTGATCTCTAGTGTCCCTCGGTTATGTACAACGTGCAAGAAAGCCGCGGCGCCGGCGGCGTCGTCTTCTCCGACTCCGGCGATGGAGTCGGTGCCGATCATCTTGTGAGGCAGAGTAGTAATGGTGGTGATGATCAGTGGCGCGCGGAGGGGCTCCTCATGCCGCCGGCGGAGAGGCTGTCGACGTAGGAGAACTTCTTGGGGGCGAGGCTGGGCGCCTTCTTGAGCTTGGCCTCGCCGGCCTCGTCGAGGGTGCCTTCCTCCTTCTTCCTCATGAGCTCGTCCTGGTCGAAGTGCCACCCCATGAAGTCGTAGAGCGTCATGGACGCCGGCGCCTCGTTGAGCTTCTCCAGCTCCTCCTTGGCGTCCAGCTTCCTCGCCGCCGCCGCCGCCGCCGCGTCCCCTCCGTCCATCATCCTCCTCGCCGCCTCCGTCGCCGTCAGGTTCTGCGCCGCCGCGTCCGCCCCCAGCACGTCCTCGATCCTCGACATCACGCTGTACGCCAGGCTCTCCAGCACCCTCGAGTAGCTCTCCAATATCGCGTACCCCACGTCCTGCCACCCCGCCATTGATGACGTCATCAACAATCAAGAATAGATCGCCATTGATGGCAAGAAACAAGGTACTAACCCGGTTGTATTGGATCTTGGAGATGTCAAGCTGGGACTGAGGGGTGCCGGGGAACTGGAGCTTGAGGAGGTGGAGGATGGTCTCGGCGCGCTCCTCGAACTGCTCGCGCTTCTCGAAGCTGATGATGGAGCCCCACGACGACTTGGCCTCCTGCTTCGTCTGCATCTTGCGCTTCCAGATGATGGTGGATGCCTCGATCCGGTTCTTGAGGTCGAGCACCTTGTGCTCCGTCGACAGGTCCATCCCTTCCAGGAAGTCGAGCGGGTCGAACTCCTCGTCGGTGATGCTCCGGTAGATGGCATCGCCGAGGCTGGTCTTCCCTTTCTTGGGCAGCGACTCGATGTACACCTCTGGTATCTCCATCTCCACGAGCACCTGCGCGTTGATCGCCATGGCCGCCTTGAGCACCTGGTTCACGCACTCCTTCTGGTACTGCAGCCACTTCCTCGTCACCTCCGATAGCCCCTCCGCCGGCACCTTCACCGTCGGCATCCACCACTTGTCGTCGTCCCTCTTGTTATCTCCTCCCTTCTCGTACCAGAACTCGCTCTGGTCCACGAAGTTGTCCATGTACCCCTGCCATATATTTCCATCTCCATTAGCCATGGCGGGATTCGATAAAGAAAGCAATAATTAATTGAGGTAGTGATGATTACGATGAGCATGGCGTCGAGCTTGCGGAGGGCGGGGATGTTCATCTGGAGGTCGCGGCGCTGGGCGGTGGACATGATCTCCATGGTGGTGCCGTTCTCGGCGGTCTGGCGGGTGGGGACGAACTCGACGATGTGGTCGGTGACGGAGAGGAGCCACCCGACCTCCTTCTTCCACCGTTCCTTGGTGTCCGGCGCCATGGGCTCCAGCTTGCGGTGCTCGCCGAACACGGACGCCGCCAGGTTCGTGATGGCGTTCGACAGCGCCAGCGCCGACGAGACGCCCTTGCCGGTGCCGGACATGTCCTCCCCGAGCAGGAGCTTCGCGAACCTCTCCTTCATCACGTCCAAATCTACCCAGATCAAACAAGAATCGATCAATTATGCGAACAGATTGATGGCATCGAGGACGAGTCGATGAATCAGAATTTGGGGGTGTACCTGAGGGCGGCCCGTCGCGGCCGAGGCGGGAGCGCGGCGCGCCGGCGGCGGCGGCTCTCCCGTTGGGCAGCGGGGGAGTGCCACCGCTGCCATTGCCGTGAGGCTCGTGCATCTCGGCGGTGTCGCTGCTGCTGCTGCTCTCGTGGCTCAGCTGACGATGAAACTGCGAGTGCTGCGCGCTGTTCTTGTCGAGGCTATGGCGCCGTAGGAACCGCACCATCACCCAGCCCACCGCCTCGAGCTTCGCGCGCAAGGCGTGGGCGCGTGGCACCCGCCGTTCGCTCACCGCCGCCGCGCCTCCTCACCCCCGCCGCCGCGGCACGGCCGGAACACGCACGCAGAGATAGCAAACCACCACCACCACCGTCGCCGGCCGGAACGCGACGCGCACGACGCCTCTCCCTGACCTGACCGATCCAACAACAACCACCACCAACCAAGGCAAAGATCGAGGAAGTAATCAAGCAAAGAAAAACCAAACCAAATCAGCTAGGGGAGACGGACATGCCGCGCACTACTCGCTGCACGGCCGGCCGGCGGTGTGCAAGAGGAAGAAGAGAAAGGCGGACGACGCGGCCTCGCAGCTTATAAAAATTAAAAACAAGGAGAGATAGAGAGAAGAGAAGAAGGCGCGACCGTGGCGCTCCTTTGCCTAATTTAAGCCGCGCGCGAACGTGGGGTGCATGTCGCGCTCGCGCGCGCTCGCGGCCGGATTGCGATTGGAGAGGAGGAGGAGGAGAAGAAGAAGTAGAATCTCCTCAATGGTGGTTGGTTGGTAGGGGATCCTTGGCTTTGTTTAGAGGTGGTGAGGTGGAGACGACGGGAAATGGAAAAAGCCCGGGAAACGGGCAGGAGAACGCTCCCGCCCACTCCGCCACGCCGGCCACGTGGGCGTGGCCGCCCACTCTTTTTGCATATTTTGGCAATGTGAGGAGAAATCCTGGCCGTCCAATTTTCGATCGGACGGACTCTCGGACAGGATATTAATTTAAGATAGTTTATTATTACCTTTGTTTTCTTTTTTCATTGTACTGGTTGTTTTGGACATCATACACTCTCCAACTATATAATAATAAAATATATTTAAAAATTATAATATGAAGGTGTTTTTCATGACAAATATACCAATATCATTTTCTCATATCAAATCCTTTTTTTAATTAATCATTTTCTCATGTGTATTTATCCTAAAAAATGTCTAATGATATTTTTCTAAGTTTCTGATATTTGACTTCACGTATTTTAGGATATCTATTTTTTATACAGAGGTAGTAAAAACAAAGCATATGTTGTGAATGTTTTGATTAGTGAAAACAGCACAACTAGCTAGATTTGTTCTACGCTCTGAGATTATACCGTGGGAGTGCTTTCGTTAAGATCATCAAAAGGTAACACTGTTTGATACGAGTATTGCACATTGGAAAATTAATTGGTGCGGTTCATTTGACCAACAGAATCGATGCGCCAAATCCAAGTAGCATGATTGCATGAACTTCCGGATGACTCACTTGGACATAGAGCATATTTACTTGCATTTCATCAAAGTCTACAAAATCTACAAAATGCATATATATACATCAAAGTTAGTTGTCGTTGGATATTACCCCAAGCGTGTATGATTAGACAATGTCGTGACAACTCTTTGTTCATTTGTCTAGGAAACAATATATGTAGGACAAAATTAGAATACGTCACGTAATGCATGGACTCAAATTAAGGATAAGCACGTGAGTACTAATCAACTTCGCGTTATAATTCATGCAAATTCAGAACTGAGATGATAATTAGCTTGTTAATCGAAAGACAACTAATTAATTCACAACGTCCACAATGTCCACAACTAGTAAGAACTTCTAAAATTCGTTTACTTATATATATCCACAGTGTTCACTAATTTTTTAATGCAACTTAAGAAATATGCAACATGAATGTATCACAAATATATTGAAATAAGAATCAACAAGTCAGATCTCATGTATCACATTTCTTGCCTTAACAGGTTGCTTGGCGACCTTCGAATCAATAGATTCAACTTCAAAGTCGCCCGCGTCCAAACCTGACAACAAAACAAACGTATGGTCATCACAACAGTTGCGTTGGACAACTAAAATATAGCCCAAGTTGTAATTATATACATCGATCGCTCTGTCGTTCGGTCGTTCACGCAACTTCGCTCGTTTGGTCAGTCATTCGCTCTATACATTCCCTCACACGGTCGTTCTTTCGCTACGTCGTTCGGTCGCTCGGTCGCTCGTTCGCTAATACGTTCACTAATACGATCGTTTGGTCGTTCGCTAATACGTTCGTTCGGTCGTTCGCTAATACGTTCGCTAATACGATCATTCGGTCGTTCGCTAATACATTCGCTCATACGTTCGTTCGGTCGTTCGCTAGTACGTTCGCTACTACGGTCGTTCGGTCGTTCTTTCGCTCGGTCGTTCGGTCGTTCGCTAATGCGTTCGCTAATACGATCGTTCGGTCGTTCGCTAATACGTTCGCTAATACTACAGATTCGGTCGTTCGGTCGTTCGCGAGGGCGGCGGCGGCAGTGACAGTGGCGGCAGCGGTACTGGCGGTGGCGGCGGTGGTGCCATCTCAAGGGAAAAGAGAGAGGCGGCGAGGAGAGGAGAGCCTCACCTTGAATTGACGGCAGCGACGGCGGCACCGGTGATGACGGCGACGGCGGCACTCAGCGTGGCGGTGGCGCTCGGCGTGGCCACGACGGCAGTCGGCGCGGAGGTGGCGGCCAAGGACGAGAGGAGCCGGCGGCGGCGGTCGAAGGGGCGGCGGCGGTGGTCCACGGGGAGGAGAGGAGGCGGCGGCGACGGTCGACGGGGAGGCGGCGGCGGTCGGCGAGGAGGCGGTGTTGGTCGGCGGCGAGGAGAGGAGGCGGCGGCGGCGGTCGACGGGGTGGCGGCCGGCGGCCGGCAGCGAGGAGGCAGCGACGACGAGGCCGGCAGCGAGAGGATGCAGACGGCGGCGTCGAGGGGAGCAGCGGCCGGCGACGAGGGTGAGGAGATGAGGCAACGGCGACGGCCGATTTGGGCAGCCTAGCAGCGGGGACTTAGAAAAATTCTCCAGACTTAGAATTTTTCGGAGCCCGCCCATACCTTATGTAGGCGGGCATCATCGCGTGCGGGTGGATTAAGTCACCCGCACGCAAAAATATCTTTCCGTGCAGGCAGCTTAAGACACCCGCACGTAAAATTATTATCCCGTGCGGGTCACTTAAGGGCCCACACGGGATAATAATTATTCCGTGCGGCCAAGATGTCCGCACGCAATAATTATTATCCCGTGCGGGTCTTGTAAGTGGACCACACGCAAAAATAATTTTTCAAAAATATTTACAGTACATAATTATTTCTTTATTTCCTGATATTTCTTTCTTTTAATGGTTCTTTCTTTTTTTAAACCATTAAAAAAGTACCACATTTTTAAAAAAAATACCACATAAATTGTGTCACAAAATTTTTTCACATAAATAAACCATACGACATAAGACACATGTAACATTTGTCCGCCGATAAATAAACCATTACAAAATATTTTCTTTTCCATGTGACAATGACATCTCATATATTTTCACAGAGATAAACAATTACAAAATAAACTATTGTTTTGCTCTTATTACAAAACTGTCCGTCCACTTCTTGCAAAAGTTGTCTTCATCAATCTTTCGCTCTATGTGTTTGATTCAGTTAGGAAGATCTATGAATAACGGTACGTCGTCGTACTGGTTGTAATTTGACGCGTCTTCGATGTTATCAATGCCAACGATTTGTTGCTTGCCCGGTACAGTAACGTCCATTCGCTCGTCGGATGGGTCCTTCACATAGAAAACTTGTGCAACACGCTCAGCGAGAACCCACGGATCATCCTTGTGGCCTAGTTTACTGCGTTCCACAACCATAAGGCCATAATAATCGATGGATATGTCTATTGTGTCTTTGACCCATTGGCATCGAAGCACCGGGATCTGGATGTTAAGGCCGTAGTCAAGCTCCCAAATGTCTTGTATGATGTCGTAGTATGACTTCTTCTCGCCTGTTGCGTCCAACACCTCCATACGAACTCCACTATTCTGAGCTGCGCTTTTCTTATCCTTGCCTATCATATAAAATGTATATCCGCCGATCTCGTACCCTTGCCATGAGGTCACGAGGCTACTTGGGCCAGTTGCCAGCCTCTGCAATGTTTTTTCCTTGAGCGTTTCACCGAACGGCAGGTTTTGATCCTTCAACCATTCAGGAAATTTGCGCTTTTGTTCCTTTGAGATCCAAGGAGCCGGTTTTCTGGGGTTGCAGGCTCTTATCTCATTCGTGTGTTTCTCAATGTATGGCTCGAGGATGGCGAGCTGTTGCAGCACGCTGCTATGTGCTTCCGCTACAGCAATGTAGTCGTTATCATAGAACCTTTTCTTGCCTACGGTCCCCTTCCCAGTTAACCGACCCTCGTGTAGAGCGGGGGGTATCCCAATGGATGTGGCATCCTTTATGTAATCTATACAGTAGTCGACCACCTCCTCAGTTGTGTACCGCTCTATCATTGATCCCTCCGGATGAGCTCGGTTACGGACATATCCTTTCAGAACCGACATGTACCTCTCGTACGCACACATCTGATGTAGGTATAGGGGACCAATTTTGATAATTTGAGGGACGATGTGGACAATCAGATGCTCCATCATATTGAAGTACGATGGAGGGAAAAACATCTCAAGCTAGCACACCATCTCGATTGCGAACGTTTGAAGGGGGCCTAACTCTTCAGGATCAAAAACCTTCTGTGATATTCGATTGAAAAAGTAGCACAACTTTGTTATCACTACCTTAGTGTGAACTGGCTTGACCGCTCTTATAGCAATAGGTAGGAAGACAGTTAACATCTTGTGACAGTCATGAGCATTGTACCCAGAGATTGTCAAATCTTTCATGGATACAAGTTTTCTGATGTTCGATGAGAAACCAATCGGGACTTTCAAACTATGCAAGCATCTACAGAAAGCCTTTTTCTCTTCTGGTGTCAGTGAGTAGCATGCCGGAGGAATATCGATCTTCCCATTTGCCAGCTCTTTTGGGTGAAGGTCATGCCTTATGTCCATATTTACCAGGTCAGTACGTGACTTCAGCCCATCTTTCGTCTTACTCGGGATGTCTAGTAAAGTGCCAATGGTGTTGTCGAACACATTCTTCTCAAGATGCATTACGTCAATGGCATGACGAATCTCCAGGTCTTTCCAGTAATCCAGATACCTGAAAAATATTGAGTGTTTCTTGAAATGCAACGTATTTTTCTGATCCGTTGCATCTGTTTTATCTTGATCCGTTGCTTTCTTCCTCTTGCCTGCCTTCTTCTTTCCCTTCCTGAACATGACCTTAATCTTCTTTGTCATGTTGAAGACTTGTGTACTAGTTCGTGTTTCAGGAGGAAGATCATTCTCTACTGTATTGTCGAATAATCTGGCCATCGCACGCCACTTGTGCCTCTGTGGTAAGAACCGACGATGACACATGTACACTACCCTGCTTGAGGCGGTGAGGTACTTGTACGACGTGTGGTCGATACATACAAGACATCCAAACTTCCCCTTAAGCTGACCTGAGAGCGAAAAGTTCGCCGGCAGGTCGTTGATGGTAACAAATATGATGGCACGCAGAGTAAAATATTCCCTGCAGTACCCATCCCACACTCGTAACCCTTCTTTTCATATTTCTTGCATGTCCTCCATCAATGGTTCAAGAAACACATCTATGTCAATCCCAGGCTGTTTTGGCCCTTATATAAGGATAGTTATACATGGTGAGCAGCACTGGCCAAGTGCTGTGTGAGTTGCTTAAGTCACCGAACGGGTTCATTCCGTCCGTGCTCAAGGCAAACCTTACATTTCTCGGTTTCTTTGCAAATTCCGGGTGTAGTGCATCAAAGTTTTTCCACTGTCAAGCATCGGCGGGGTGTCGAATTATACCATCTGTTTTTCGACCCTCTTGATGCCATCTCATCAACTCGGCATCGGTACGGTTTGAAAGCAGCCGCTTCAGGCGATCTTTCACTGGCAGGTACCACATCACCATAGCCAAAATCTTTTTTTTGCTGGCACCGATGAATCTTGGTCGACCATCTCTCCGTCTGAGGCTTCGTTGCCCATCGTGTACCGACTCGTCCCACATGTTGGGCAACAGTCTAAATCGGCGTATTCCTTGCGGTACAGTATACAATGATTTACACATGCATGAATCTTTTGAACACCTAGAGATAATGGACATATCAGTTTCTTGGCTTGATATGTGTTGGTCGACAACAAGTTCGGCTTCGGAAGCATAACTCTCAACAGATCCAACAAATCGTTGAAGCTATTGTCCGACCATCCATGTCTAGACTTCAATATGAGTAGTTCAAGTACAGAGCGTAACACCGTGTAGTCCCTGTCACATCCTTTCGATTCATCATCAAGAAGGTCCTTCGTTGTTTTTTCTAACGTTTTCCAATTGTCCAACCCTTGTTTTGTCGAAGTTAGGACCTCTGGTTCAACATGCCGCAACATATTCTCCAGATCAAAATCAATATCTGCATCATCTATACCAGAGCCACCAAATTCCGGGATCGTTCCTGGGACATGTCTTCGGTTATAAAATTTCTCCCGCATCAAAGCAAAAAACATCAGCCTCTTCATTACGAACGGCGACTTCCCCATGATAAGTTCATATCTTGTAATCATCCTTAAATCCACGCTCTACAATGTGCCCCAAAATTATCTTTGGGTCTTGCAACATCTTTTCGTTCTTGCAATCAAAGCATGGACAAAAAATGTCCCTTCTGTTCTTCTTGTGTCGTACATCCATGCCCGATCCATCTCCTAAAAAACATCTCCGATGAGTCGAATTGAACTTTATTAAATCATATAAAAAACGATACGACTTAAACGAACATTATATTACTCTTCGTGCACTAGTGAGTCCAATAACATTAATTTCAAAATGAAATATTAACTATAATTACTAGATTTGCAAAACTAGTATATTCGTCGCATTCCACCGAACAAATTTGAAATAAATGAAGGAAACTAAACAAAGAGTAAATTAAAGTATGCACTACTAAATACTATTCAAATTTATTCATGCAAACAATATATTTAATCGATAAACAAATAGTCCATTTCCAAAAATGAAAAAAATTTTCCCTTTTAACCGATAAAAAATAAAATAAATGGAGGCAAATCTAACCAAGAATTACATACTTTTTAAGACATGCCATGCAAATAATATATGTTAGCTAAAAATAAAAAAGTGCCCACACTACTCCATTTAAAAAGACACAAATTTCATCGTATTGCACCGATAAAAATTGAAACAAATGGAAGCAAATGAAAAAGGACAACAAGCATGTCACCTTTTATATGGATCCCAAGCAAAGATTTGAGGTTGAAAACCTTTCTCCCTAATTTGTGTCAAGTTTAGGAGAGAGAAAACGTCGGGCTTGAATGGGGCAAGCTCGGGCTGGGGAAATATATGCCATTCATCATCGCGTGCGGTTGCATTAAGTGGCCCGCACGGGATAATCTATTATCCCATGCGGGCGGCTTAATAAGACCACACGCGATAATGGATATTATCACGTGCGGTCGTGTTAAGACGCCCGCACGGGATAATAGATTATCCTGTGCGGGCGTGACCAGCCCCCGGTGGACCTGTTTTTCCAGGCGGCACCACTTACGGCCCGCCTGGAATTAACCGTGGGCCTCGTACAGAAAAAGCTTTTCTGTAGTAGTGATAATAATACATCAGTGCACTTCATTATATGGTTTTTATACACCAATCAATCAATAAAGGATTATCACAAGAACGATAATCTCATCTAATACAGAACTCTAAATATTAGGAAGCAAACAGTAACAAAACTATGTAGTTACATCTAACCATCTTTTATTTAATTGTTAAAGGGAGGCGTCCTGCTAATCCCCATGGCCTCATCACCACTATAAAACAATTTTGCCCAAAATAAAAGGAGACAAAATCACTTTTTTTCCACAATTTTTTTCACATTTTGACGATTATTGAAGATCGGAAGTAGATTTTCCAGCCACAGACTTTCATTTTTGCAATAGATGATAATTCGTTACACATTGTTTGTAAAATGTGACAAGTTGCTACTATATAAGTACATTTGGATCACTGCTTGCTGCATTCTCATTGAGACACAATGCACTGCTCCGAGCTTCCTTTATGGCCTCTTTTCAAATGACTAGGCTGCATCATGCATGGAGATCCTGATCGTTGCAATAGCTGCTGAGGAAGGCAGAAGATTAGATTATGCATCGCAATCAATATCTAATTCATTCGAGCCACCACCGATGACATCCCAGATTTCCAAATGATTCTCAGAAAGCCTTCAAACTAAACGAATAACTTGCATTAAATCACGTATCACATTTGCTGGAAAAACCTAGAGAAGTACTTTAATCATCTTCCTGTCATGATGAGATGCATGTGCAATGCTCTACCGAAAATTGCAATGAACAAAATAAGAGCAGATGTGCTCTGTAATTTATTCTACCATGCTGCAGTTCCTGCAAAGAGTCCACATATTGCCCCCAAGAGCCCATGTACTTTCCGTTGCCTCTATAACTCCTTGCGTGCACACGAAAAACATAACGTTAGCAAAACATCGTCACGTGCCATACACAGGCATTTCCTCAAGCACTTGGCAGGCTATGGCATTCAAACTTTCAAAATGTAGACTGGTTGCATGTGAATATAAGCGAGCAAGTCTAAGCCACAAATTAACAACGAAATAAGTTGTTCGATGGAGTAGTGGGTAATAAATTTAACCGGAAGCAATATTACAATCTGGTCCATCGAAAAATAGCAAACCAATGCAACCAAAAGGAGCACAGGGAAGATGCATACCAGCACCATTAGGTTTGAACGATGCAGTCTGCGAGAGCATGGAGGTGGGTCACGCCATAGGATTGGAGCAAAGCAAGAGGGTTATCTTCCCCAAAAACATCTATATCTACAAAGAAAACAGAGAGGCAGACCAAAAATGGGTTACTACCTGCTGTACATGATTGGCTAAAAATTTGTATTAGCACTATATAATGCAGTGTGGACCATCAGGTGGGGGACACGGTGATTCAGGGTGTGCCATTGGTCATTGGTGGCCTGGTTGATCGTCGGCGAGAAGAGTGAGAGGTAGACTCCGGCGAGGAGCATCAGTCCGTGGCAGCGGCAACTCCAAGAACGATTCGTTGGGTGGTCCAACTTGACGCTACAAATTATCACAATATTAAAAATTCAAGTCAAATATATCAAAAATAATAAAAATATAATTGAAATATAACAATATGTCTCACAATATCACAACTTGCTTAAAACCAACATTTAAGTTTGAGGTTATGAAAGTTATGTCGACGGGTTATATCCGTAGACCGTATTCTGAGGGTATTAGGGTATGTTGAAACAAGGATCTACATAAAACGACATCAAGCACACAAAAAGATAAGGATTATACTGGTTCAGGTCCTCGTAAGATAATAGTCATACTTCAGTTTATATGGAATTACGACGAGAACCACAGAGATTACAAAAGAGAACAACAGAAAGTATCAGGTACCGACAAGATCCCCGCCGAGAACGTCTCAATGAGATCCAACTAGCGGGTTGTCTTCAGAGTTCTCCAGAGTGCTTCTGCTATGGTGATAGCTTGTGCTATGATTCGATGATCCCGTATCCCCTGGAGAGCTTTGTATTTATACTACAAACTATCTTGGCCTCCAAATAGAACTAAGAGAGTATCTGGCATACAGGATCACGGAGATTGTATCCTCTTCGAATAGGACTCTAACACCTTCTATCCAGGATACAACTTCCCTGAATATTAACCGAACTCGATAGAAGTAAGGTAACCTTTCCATATATTAAGAGTATGTCATATCTGTATACTTCATAACCCCAAGGATAAAAGATATGTCTTATCCATAACCTTGACAAGTTACAACATAAATAATTCAAATATCTTACAATAGATAGATAAGATAGAAGATTACAATACACTACTTCTTTTCTACTCTCCGAGTCTGGATAGTGTAACGCCTGTGTTTTTAATCTAAAAAATCCAAGATTAACTTTAATCAAAACGTCGACCTTTTTCCAACTTCGGTCTCCAAAAATTCGAGAGTTAATTTTAATCGTCGTTCGTAAATTTTTTCCCGGTTTTATATAACCATTTTCATCCCAATCCATATAATCTCAATTATTTTTGGATTTCTACCAACCGGCGATTATCGGTCCCTTTTTTCTCTAATTAAATTCGTGTCGCTAAAAGTACCACTCTCTAATCCTTCCTAAACCATTGACGACCCAGCCATGCATGCACAAATTTCTCTCTGCCATTAAAACCACAAAACGACGGATGCCAAATTAGGCACCACCCCATCCCCTCCCCAACAGCATCTCTGCTCTGCTTTTACATTTACTCAAACGAGACAAACACCTGAGCAGCTCATTCTCTCACGAGGGAGAAACACCTAAGCATTACAGAGGAAGCAAAGCAGAGCAAAACTATAGCAGGAGACTCTTGCACAACTGCAAAAATGGAGGCTTTCACCAACGAAATCTCTACTGCATGTCAAAGCAAAGTATAAATACCCCCCACAATCAAACACTATTCCCTCCCACTACTCCCCACAAATTTCACACTACGATTTGCATTGCTGGGAGGAGTTGCCGAGGCCACGGAGTTGTCGTAGGTAGTCGGCGTCGTTTTCTTCTCCTTCCTCCCGGCCGAGTCTTCACGACACGCGGACGAACCACTGCCCAGCCCCTGGCCGACCAAGCTGGCGCCGCGCCCGTCGTCCTCCTTCTTTTCCTTCTCCTTCTCTTCTTCCTCCTTCTTCCTCTTCCTCCTCCCCATCCTCCTCCTACCTCCTCCTTCTCCTCCACCTCCTCCTTCCTCCTCTTTCTCCTCCTCCCCTTGCCGTGCCGCGCTTAGCCGACGCCGCCCGGTCGCAACCGCCAGCCCGCCCGGCCGCAGCCGCCGTGCCACCTGCGCGCCGAGCCGCCGCCTGCACCGAGCCGCAGCCTGCGCCGAGCCGCCATACCCGGCCCCGCAGCCGCGCCTAGCCGCTAGCCGTAGCCGCGCCTCCTCCCCCGCCCCAGCCACGCTAAGCCGCCCCAGTGCCACCGCCCAGCGCCCTCCCCGCTGCGCCGCCGCCTTCCCGCCGACGCGTCATCGCCCCCCTGCCGCCCTCCTCTCCTCTCGGGCTAGAGAAGCAAAAGAAAGAAGAAGAGAAAAGAAAGAGAGATGGAGATAAAGGATAAGGGAGAGAGAGTGTGTGTTAAAAGAGAAGAAGAAAAAAAACAAAAAGAAAAAGAAAAAAAAGAGAGTGGGACCCGTGGGCCCCACATCTATCCCTCGCATTTGACCTTGACCTTGACCAAGCTGACAACCAAGCCCCACTGAAATATTCCAGGAATATTCCGTTTCGATTTTTGCCGTCCCGCGAAAATCCTCCAAACTTCAAAAATTCATATCTTTTTATCCGTAACTCCGTTTGACCTCATTCCAGTTCCATTATCTTTCAAAAATTCTACTCTACCCATCAGCACTCTTTTCATGTGTTTATTTTATTTCTAGCAGTGGTTTTATGTATTGTTTGTTTTGTTGCGCGTAGAGTCCAGGACCGACGCGAGGTTCGCTCAGGAGGCCGACGCTCCGACTTTCGTGGAGGATCAAAGCAAACCTCCTTGACCACTTTTGCACCTATATTTTTGAACTAATTATTTTATTTGCCGAGTTGCATTTTTTTAGGGTGCACTGTTTTGGCCACGAAAGCGATTTGCTGGACCTTTCTATTAGTTGCACTTTTATTATGTAGGATTTGTAAAACTCCATTTTTCCTTGTAACACCACCATATTTTCATCGGTATTCACCCATGCCGAAGTAGACTGCCTATAGGTAACATTTGCTGTCGATTGGGAAACTTTTGGATATTTAACACCTTTGTTATTTAAAAACCCGACGAGATGTCGGTATGGTTTTAAGATGAAAAAAAATGATTTCTAAAACTTGATGGTGCGGGAGTCAGTACCTGGGTGGTTTGGCTACGTTTCATCCATAAGGACCGATTCATTTGGGAAATTCATCCAAACATAATACAGTGCAACCACACGGATAGAATGGGATGCCCCTGGCTGAGTAAGTAGCTAAAGCGTAGGTCTCTAGCATGTTGGCAGGTGAGAAGCACTGGTATGGTGGAGTTTACGGCAATCTCCTATAGTGGGGATGTGTCGTGGGGTCCATACGGTGGGGCCTGAGTAGATGAGGGCCTGAGCCTGGCCTGATACTTGGTGGAGAGATTCCGTCCATCTGTGTGACACGAGGCATTTATGGGTTGGTTACAGAAAAGCCTTGTAGTGAGCTCTACTTTGTAGGCCGTGTCTGATCCACATGTGTTCGGTAATGTGAGAAGTTCATGACGTGTGGGTAAAGCGTGCAACCTCTGCAGAGTTTAGTAAAACTGTTTAGACAGTCGTGCCCACGGTCATGGGCGGATATGAGGTGTTTCTCATAGCATAGTTTTGTTTTTAAACTTCTTTAATGAAATAGTTTGTGGGATGGGAGCCGTTACCAGAGTTTGTCTTTGTAGAGAACGGCCAACCTTCATGGTTAGGAACGAGCCTGTGTGACTCGGGGTGTCGTTTGGCACTAGGGTGTTGGTTTTGTGCTGAGAGAGCACGGTGTTGGTTTTGTGTTGAGATGGCACAGGTTTGGTTGTGCTAAGACGGCATGCTATTGGTTTGTGCTGAGACGGCACGGGTTTGAGTTGTGCATGGGACTTATGATTACTATGACAGGTTGTTGCAAAGCAACCTGGGAAATGGGCTGAGGCGTGGGCCTCATTCCGAACTAAAAATTTGAATCACTAGTATTTTGAAAACAAATTGATTTAAAACCTTGTTTTTCGAAAGTAACATTTCTCCTCCTTGTTTATAGCCTTGCATATCATATTTTCCCCGGCTTGCTGTGTACACTGAGTATTCACCCTTGCTTATTTATATTTATAGAGTTAGCATAAGGGTACCTCGACCCTTCTACTGAAGCGTACTTCCAGGAGCAGGTTGAGTACGACTTCTCGGGGTTTCAGGCCTAGTTCCCAAACGTAGCCTGTGGATTATGGTTGCTGTTTTCCTTTTGTGTCTTTTACTCTAGGCTTTCCGTCGCTGTTCTCTATGCTTCCGCCTGTGTCATTTTTGCCCGTCTATGTTTCTACCAGTCTGGGGTTTGTCCATGATGGTAGTATGTATGAGACCTCCCTCAGGGTTGTAATAAAGCATTGTTATTTCTGATTTTCCACAATTATTCTGTGAGTACCAGCTTGTGTATCCTGGGACTGGTACTGTTATCACAGGTAATAATGTGACCTCCAGCCTATGTCAGTCCTGTTCTTGAACTGGTATAGTTTGGGGCGCCACAGATAGACATGAAATTCTTTATAATGTCTTCTTCGCTAACTTGAGAGAAGACATCCCGCTCAATAAATGTGATTAAACAATCATTCAATAATTTGTCACACATGCTATTTCTCAGCTTGCTCTTCACTACACTCAATGCAGAAAACACCCTCTCAACACTTGTTGTTGCTACAGGTAATATCAATACCAACTTGGGAAGCAAATAGACCCAATCATAAAGAACATGCTTGTTTGTTTCAACAAGATTAATAGAGAGCTCAGCAAGAGTTTCTAGGCCTTTGAACCTTTCATCTCTTCTCATATCATCAATAAAAGTCCCAAGTTGCAATTTAAGTCTAATTAAATCCAAGGCTGAAAAGTCTTTTGGATAAAACTTCGCAAGCTTAAGTACTTGTTGTGCATCATAAGAGGCAAATGAATTTAATGGATTCAATGCTGACATGCAAATGAGCAATTCCCCTACTGTTTAGCTCTTGGCTAATTTTGTCAATCACACCAATATACACTTCTCTTCTAAAATGACCATCATTTGTTTGGTCCGGATAAAACCATGGAGATCTTCCATGAGGCACATACTTACCATCTAAGGTTGGAACTTGGATACTATGTTTATTGCAAAATAAAACAACAGTTCCTTGAAAAAATTCTTCCCGTCCTTCCGATCTTAATTTTTGCATTCTTTCCTTGGCCAAAGTTACAAGTGACATTGCATTAACAATATCTTGGTCTCTCTTTTGTAAGCACAAAGGCAACTCATTTGTATATCCAAGAATGACAAGCATCAAATGTGCACTGAAAACAAAGTCAAATGATTCAAAAGCTCCAACCCTGGATCATATGCACGCCGAACTGCATCTTGTTCATTGACATCATAGCTCACAATAGGGGACCTCAACCCTGGATCATATTGAAGATTATCAACATCATACTCTGGAGGTGCATCTTGTTCTTCATTTGTTGCCTCAACAACTAGAATAGGTTGTGACTCAACCAGTGGTGGCTCCTCTTCTTCAATTTGAACATCCTCATCAACAGGATTTGCCCTCTTCTTCACCTTTGCTTCAAGTTTCTGAAAAAGTGATGCAATGTCTCCATTCATTTTCATGTCTCACTGCAATTTGCACTACAAATTAAAGAGGCAAACAACAAATTTTCACTAGCACTATTGTATTGACTACTCACTACTGCATAGGGCAACAAGCCAACAAGAAATGAAGAACTAAACTACCAAAGAGTAAAGACTAAGTTACTATTGACCTGTGCACTTTGCCGGGCAGGAGGTGAGCTGGAGAGGGAGGGAGTTTGTCGGTCTCGGTCGTCAAGGAGAGAAAGAGGCGGAGAGTAGGGACGACGTCAAGGCGAGGTGGCGAATGGGGACTGGGGAGAAGCCAAGCTGCTGAGAGGACCCGGCGTCGATGCACAGCCGCTGGTGTGTGGGACGGCAGGGCAAAAATGGTGGTATCCCTTCCAGGGGCCACGGCGGCCACTGGGCCCAAGCGCCTAGGCAGCTAGCCGATGGCTGTGGTCATCGGCTCATCGCTGGTCTACTATGTCTACAGGCGCTAGCCGCCTGGCCAGGAAGGGGAGGCGGGGAGGTGGTGCCGAGGGGCTGAGGCGGGAGCCGAGGAAGGGAGGCGCTGAGGCAGGGAGGCGAGTAGGCGGCACGTTGGCATCGAGGCGGAAGAGGAGTCGCCGAGTCGGGATTGGGAGGTAGAGCGATGGAGCGATGCGTGCATGCAGTTGTGCCTCCCCTAACCCTAACTCGGACTCGATGGGCTTTTTTTGGTTTGGGCCGTCGCACGNCGGGGGGTGGGGGTGGGGGGGTTGGGAGGTCTTCCTGCACTAGTGCAGATACGCACATCTATGATGATCTACTTCTGTCATGGAAGATGCAAAAATCATCAGAAAGTAACTTCTATGACGAACGTATGATGAAACAGTATTCGTGATATAACTCACATCACATAAGTTTCTTTATGACTAAAAAGTAGATTTCGTCATAGAAATGCTTCTATCCATGACGAAGGTGCTCGTCACAAAACTGCTTTCCAGCTGGCCGGTCACGGTCGTCGCCCAAGCCACGTGGCTGTCACACATGGAGTCCACGTTGGATGTGATGTGGCAGATGACGTGTATGCACGTTGGATCAGCGTCTCCAGTCCACTAGAGCCATGTGACAAGTCATATTTAACCCCATGTGTTGCCATTATATCCACGTGGTGATGAGATGATGCCACGTGGCCCGAGGTGGCTGCACCACGTGCTCTCATCTTGAAGCGCCACATGTGTGTTTTTGATTTGTGACACGAGTCTTTACTTGATGCTGCCACGTGTCATACACAATATGGATGAATGGCCGCTCATTTTGTTATGGCCCAGCCCGTTTGGCCCACTCTATTAGTTTTAGAAAATTTCTAGCATTGGCCCATTTGGAGCAACAATCAGGACATCATAGCACAATACAAGTAGGCCCAGCATCAACATTTCACAGATAACAACTTCACATAGCACCATATTACATAAGCTCATAGAACCTAGTACACATGTTCATTAGGTCCACAAAAGTTTACCATAGGATGATAATTAAGTCCACCAAAACACCAAACATCATTTTACATAACCAAGTCCACCACATGACAATAAGTTCACAAAACCATCAACACAACTAATATAAGTAGATTGAGTTCATCCAAGTGCAGATTTAAGTTACCCTGGGACAGGCTCATAAAGTAGATTGAGATCATAAAGTAGACTAGGACAGATTTAAGTTACCCTGGGATAGGCTCCAGATACGTCGAAGGAGCAGATTGTTCTCTTCCTAATGCTGCTGCTTGAACTCTGCTAACTCCTTCTGAGTCTTTGCCAGGGCTTCATTTGCAAGATTAGCTTGTTCTTTTAGTGTGACAACTTCTCCATGGAGAATGGCTGAACTTCTGCACTAGTTCTTGGTGTTTCACCATCAGGTACAGGTTCTGCCATCATAGCTTTCATACTTGACTGCAGCAATGATTGAACATTAGCTAGGAAAATAGATACATAAAAAACTGGCAGCTCCATAACATATTCAAAAAGTCATTGCAAACTGACAGAGCTACCAGGAAGCACAAGCTGGAGGTAAGGAAACTTATGAAGATAGAGTTGTATAGAATGCAAATGCAACCAAATTTATTTTCCATAAGCCAAAACAGAAACAAATTAAATGAGTAAGCCAAGCACTCCCATATTTAGAAACAAAGGATGTTCTCTAACTGTGATAGACACTAGAAACATTTTGAGCTCTAACTGTGATAGCATGTAATTATTTTCTATCTAGCTTCTAACAGCAAGTTTTATACAGTAAACCATCCAAAAGATATTTGTATATGTATTTGCACGAGAGTTACAACAAATAAACACCCATATAAGGCCATATATATAGTTTGAATTGCATCCCAAAACAATCTCAACTTTAAATAACCTCCAATTTAATCCATTCCAGGAGCAATAATAACAATTTATTAAGTTATTAGGCCGAAATCTAGGGTACCCCCACCCCCAAACAGACTACATATACAAACAGGTGATGGGGGTTGCAGTGCAGCGAGGATGATGACAGAGATGTACAGTAAGCAGGCAGCTGATCTGATTGAGATCAGTGGAGTGTTTATTTTCTTTTTTGTCTATAATTTATGCATAGAGGTATTGTAGATGATGGTAGGACAGTTGTGAAGTTTCCAGCAGCTACAAATTTAGTTTGGTGCATAGAGATTATCCTATGGTTGTCAATATGGCCAGAGCATGATTGGTTGTAAATATGAAATGAGTTGATCTCTATAAAGGGAATTATTAATCTGTTGGCATAGGTAACAAGGAATCAAATACAATGTTTTAAGCATATATGGAGGGACTTACAATTGCATCTTTGGCAGTATCACTTAGACCCTTTTTCCTACTGGTATGGCAGTCCTCGAAGACATCCACCGCATCAATCTCTACAACCTTGTTCTTCTCCTTCTATTTCAGTATGGATAATGTAGATCTATGTTATAGAACTAACTAGATAAGTGGTTCTTAACTATAATTAATCCTGGAAGATAATGGGAACTTACGTAAGGATGTAGGTGTGCAGCATAGCTATGAGATCCAATAGCCTGATGGAACTTAACATTAAGCTGGTTTTGCTTGTTTTGTTCAGAGGTTTGCTACAAAAGATGTATGTGTTAGACACAATCGCAGGTATAAAATGAAAGAAATGTCGTTAGAGATGACATACCATATTCATTTAGTGCAGGTTCTTACATGAATACACAGATTTTAATGATTAGAATACTGGATGGCATTTTGATGGCATTTCCTAAGCATCTAGGCATTTTCTGAAACGGAAACAAGTATGGAAGCAGTTGGGACGAAAAAAAAAAGAGACCATGCTCATCAACATTGGGGATTTAATGATCAATGGTGAAAAACAACTTTGCTTCAATGTCTAGTAAAAAGAATAGGGTGATTCACTATTTTCCATTGTAGATTTTTTTTATAAAACAAATTGGATGAGAGCCCTAGAAGCACTTTTACAGTGAACAGCATTAGTCATAGAAATGATATAGACATTATATCCTTTTCTTTCACCTAATCAACTGTATCTATTTACACGCTAACTCAAATTACTGGTACTTTTATAAACACAAGCAAAGCAGAACCTAAACTACTCAGCACGAAAAAAAGTAGCTAAAAAGGATCTACATATAGGTCTTAATTTCCATTGTTGATCTGAAATCTACACCCTGGAAGATGCTTATGGCAGCTTGCAGCACAAAATTCATTTGAGAATCAACATAGCATGATTAATTTAAAGGTGCGCCTAAATAACGCAGAAACAATGCCATATGCAGTAGCAAACTAGCAATAGCATCAGCTAGTCATGGTAATTGTGACGTCAATCGGATTGCACACAGAAAATTCATAACAAATTGGGTGGTAAATCAATCCACATGATTTATAACATCTAATGGCTTTCATTCAGACAGTAGACACAAACATCTGAGCTTGAGACGGCAGAATAATTTTGCGTACCTCGTGCTACAGGATGTCGACGTCTTCCCATCAGTTCAGTACGGCGATGGGGCAGGGTCGTTGTCGATGGGGTACCTGGCTCTGATGCGGTGGTAGTCCTCGACGGGGTTGTGGGGGAAGGCTTCAGTGCAGCGTTCGTTGTCGACGGGGTTGCGGGGGAAGGCTTGGATGCGGAGGTCGTCGTCGATGGGGTTGCGGGAAAGGCTTCGGTGCAGCGCGGGTAGTGTAGGGGATGCTGGCGGCGTTGAGCCCCCCGATGCCACGGGCGGCGTTCTTGAGGCACTTGCAGGCGGTGCGGCGGTGAGCAGTGGTGCTGGCCGCAGACGGGCCTTCACCGCCATGTGCGTAGCTGAGGCAGGGCCCAATGGCGGCATGCGGGGCAAAGATTTGGAGCGCCTCCGTGCGGCAGCCCGATGGGCTGGATTTGGGGATTAGGGTTTGGTGGGTGCGATGATTTGTAAATATATACTGGTAGCATAAATGCCCCTAGGTGTGCTTCTGCCTTCGGTAGATGGAGGACAAAAATGGCATTTCCCATCCTGATTTGGGCAAATGGGCAGCAATGAAATGTTTTGGGCCTATGGTTGGCGGTATGTTTAGGCACCCAATGAAAAATCCTCCTTCTATGAGTAATTATCATTTTCCATAAATCGAAAACATTCCAATTATACTAGTTTGTATGAGTGATTAATTATTAGTTAAAATTTAAATAATGTTAATAATATGAACTAGTGTTGTGAGATCGGCTACTATTATTCGCTTCGAACATATTCGTTTTATTCTGAAGCGGACGAAAACTATGTGCTCTATTTTCATCCTTAGGGCCGTGTTCGGCAGCTCGTTCTCCCGGTGCGCTACAATACTTTTTCGCCCGCGCACGCTTTTCAAACTACTACACGGTGCATTTTTTTACAAAAAGTTTCTATACAAAAGTTGCTTAAAAAATCAAATTAATCCATTTTTGAAAAAAAATTTAGCTAATACTTAATTAATCACGCGCTAATGACCGTTCCGTTTTCCGTGTTTACTGTACGCGTTTGGAAAGCAGACATCCGAACGCAGCCTAGGTGTAGCTAATTAGTATAGAGTTTGAGGAAGCTAAAGGAGTAATACAATGTATAAGGACAGAGGCAAATATGGATGCTCCTATTCTAACTGGGAACTTGTTCGGGAACAAGTGCGGAGTGGAGATTGTGTGCTCAACAGGGATCATCGAATTATTGTATCAGAAATGTAACCCTGCTTTCCATATTAATGTAAGCTATACCTTTAAGCGAAAATAATAATTATGGCCGTGGTATTGCTAAAAACCTATCGCCACAAATTTTGATTGATTTTAGTCAGATCTTTCAACTGCCGGATGGCCATGCAGGGTGTTACGGGCGTCCACAAATCACGACGTGTCTACACATATCACCCCACTCTTTTTTCTTCTTATTTCTTCTTTACTTTTTACATAACTTGCTAATTATGGTTACTAATTAATCTTCGAAAACGCTATATCTGTGTCGCCACAAATTTATAATTTTGAGACTTACATCAACTTACATATGCAATTTTGGAACTTACATATATAATTTTGAGACTTACAGTGTAAACACATGCTGACTATTTTTTTCATAAAAAATATAACGACATATATATAGGTACCCCGCCGCTTAGCATGGTCTCAAAACTCGAAGTTTTTTTTCCTAATCAGAAAACTTAAAGTTTTATTTAAAATTTGAGCCAAGCTGGTAATAAAATAGGCTCATTTTACCATTCGCAGATATAGTTCCAATTGAATATTGAATTTTTAAAAATTTAAATTCGCTTAAAACCCGGGTGAACCGGCCGGTTTTAGTCAAACAAACCGGGTGGTTTGGACTGACATACCCCTCATTCTTAACGGTACAACACACATATAATGAGGGCACAATCGTAAAACTATAGGAGGGTATTCAGATCCAAACCAAACCCCACTGTGCTGCTCGCTGCTGTGACAGCGTTCGAATTTGCTGTGAAGTCCATGTGTGTGCAGCCCATGTGAAATTGATGTGTACTTGCAGCCCATGTGTGTGAAGCCCAAGTGAATTTGTTTTGTGTAAAAAAAAATACGCTGCAAAACAAATTCACTTGGGCTTCACACACATGGGCTGCAAGTACACATCAATTTCACATGGGCTGCACACACATGGACTGCACAGATGCAGGCTTCACACACATGGGCTGCAAGTACACATCAATTTCACATGGGATTCACAGGCTTCACACACATGGGCTGCACAAATTCACGTGGGCTGCAAGTACACATCATTTTGTGACGAAACTTTCTATTGTTCTTTGACACCATTTTTAATTTCGTCATAGAGTTTCAGTGCCTACCCGCCGCCACGAGTGAACCATGAAAAAACAGGAAATTTCATCACATATATTTATAGGCTACACCCACTCACGCTTACACGGCCCAGCTCGGCCCAACATATTTCTCATTTGGCTTCCTAACACGTGTGCTACGCTTGGCCGGCCCATCTTCCTCGGCGCTCTCTTGTAGCTGATCAGGCAGTTGTCTGTCGAGTTTTTTTTATTTTTAATTTTATTTATTAAAAGATTTACAAAAATAATTTTCTATTTTGAAAATTTACAAAACTAATCGCCCATCGTCCTCCTCCCAGAGGGCGATTTTAGTGCCGTGGCACATAGCCGTTGGCCCGCGGGGGACGGCCGTTCGAAGGGGGGACGACATTTTTGCAGGCGACCCCCTCGCCGCCCTCTGGAAGGGCGATTTTTCACTGTGGGGGGGCCGCCTGCACAGGGCGGCGAGGGATGGCATTTTTGCAGGCGGCCCCCTCGCCGCCCTCTGGAAAGGCGATTTTTGCCCGTGCCGGTTTTGCAGGCGGCCCCCTTAACGCCCTATGGGAGGGCGATTTTTAGCCCCCCCATATATAAGCCCTCCCCCTCTGCAAATTTTCATTATATTCACTAAAAATCCAGAAAAAAAGAAGGAGAGAGGGGTGAGGGAGAGCTGAAGGAAAGCGGCGAAGCTCTGTCCATTTTCTGACTCCACAGCAGGTAAACACAATATTCTCTTTGAAATTTACGTTGCATTTTAGCTGTACTGTCATATATTTTAGTAGATCTGGAGCACACTGTTTGTTTGTATAATTTAAGAACAAAGGCATACGACATATTTATAGAAATTGAGACTTAGGACATAGTGCAAACTATATAATATATTTGAGTTATATGATACATCTGGAGCACGTATCCGATTTGTAGAATTTGAGACCTAGGACAGATAATATATTTTCAGAAACTTTAACTTATGACGTAGTACATATTGATGAATTCGACATTAGATCCGGTGGTTATGTTTCAAAGTTAGTTAACCTATTTTTTTGTTTCATTAGGCAGAATGTCAAGTAAAGTCATGTTTCAGCTAGTACACGGTCAAGGCAACCTTAGATTTGGTCCAGATGGTGTTGATCTGTCAGATTTTAGAATGACATCGAAGGGCATTGATAGGCCTGGCGAGAGAACATTTCAGTCAATTTATAGTTGGTTGCTGTGAGGATTTAGAATAGACCCAGAAGTCAACACAATGTCAGTATCTGTTGTAGTGAGTCGTGCAACAGAAGGTTATTTTTGGGAACTAATGCCCATGGATAGCACTGATGCTTGGAGACGGTATGTGGAGATGACTTTTGAACGCTCATAGCCCCTTGTTATTTTTGTTTCGGTGCATGAAAAGGATAGAAACCTTGGAATAGAAACCGAAGATGTTGAGAGTCCTAGCCATGTGGGCAATTGTGTTGGACCATCAAACAATGACGAAAATCAAACAAGGGTCGTGCAGGCCATGGGCATGGCGGATGAGGGGGAGATAGTCGGTACAATCGTCGATGGAATGGAGAGGGAAGATTCGGATAACGAGCAAGCGGAGGGCGACTTGTCATCTGATGAGGAAGACGATGTAATGCCCACTGATTGGACAAAAGAGGACTTCTCAGGACTTGTTATCTCAGAGGGGCAACATACACCCTGGGAATACAAGGAGAACGAGGTAATTCAGGGTGCTAGGTATACTCATAAGGAGGATATGAAGGAGGCGGTGAAGCATTGGGCGGTCTCATTGCAGAGAGAGTTTAGGGTGGTCAAGTCAACGAACTATATGTACGAAGTAAGGTGCGTGAGGGAACATTGTCCATGGCGCGTCCATGCATATAAGGGTAAATGGTTTGATTATTGGAAAGTTAGCATAGTGACCGAGCATCAGTGCCACTTACAAGGAGTGGAAAAGTATCACCGCAACATCACTACAGCTTTTGTTGCAAGTGAGATGTATAGCAGTGTTGTCTCCAACAGTGGCTTTGAACCAAGATCTATTATTAGCCACATTGAAAACAAATACAAGTACACCATAAGTTATGCCAAGGCTTGAAGGGCCAAACAAAAGATTATAGAGATGAGGTATGGCATATTTGAAGCATCGTACGATAATTTGCCTCGTCTGTTAGCCAACATTGCATAGAGGAATAGTAATACCTACTATGACATCCATACATTTCCATCGGTTCATGATCCTACCAAGAGTATGCTGCAAAGAGCATTTTTCTCATTGGGTGCTTGCATCAACGCTTTTGTGCATTGTCGTCCTGTGCTATGCATAGATGGAACATTTCTGACCGGTAAATACAGAGGTCAGATATTGACAGCGATCGGAGCTGATGGGAACAATCAGGTGATACCTATGGCTTTTGCATTTGTAGAGAGCGAGAACACTGAAAGCTGGTACTGGTTCCTGGAAAGAGTGCACATGGCAGTTGTCCGTATGAGACCCAATGTTTGCCTTATACATGATCGCCATGCGGGCATGTTGCGGGCTATTGAATACCTGAAGAACGGTTGGTATGAGAAGGGAATTCCAGCAAGGTGGCCCGATGTACGTAGTAGGTGGTGCATGCGTCATATGGGTGCTAGCAATTCAAGAACAAGCATCTGACAGATCTTTTCAAGAGGCTCTGTGTACAGAATCAAGAGAAGAAATTTAATGAGTTGTGGAGAAGGTTGGATGAGTTGACAAGTAAGCAAACAGACGAGCAATCTCGTCGGCCACAAGCTGAAGTTGACGAGCCTCCCGTACCTCTTGGTCCACTGCACGACGATCCACCCACAATGAGAAGGAGGTCGGGATCATCTATCCGAAATTTCACCCATTGGATTGAGAACGAACCAAAGGAGAAGTGGTCTCTGCTGTACGACACCGATGGTTGTCGGTATGGCATAATGACAACTAATCTGGGCGAGGTTTACAACTGGGTAATGCGAGGAGTGCGAGAACTCCCGTTGGTTGGTATTGTCGAATTTATCCTTCACGGCACACAGGCCTACTTCAGGGATCGATACAAGAAAATTTTTCCCTCAATGGCTGATAACAAGATAATATTTGGCAGTGTAGTGACTAAGTACATGGAAGATAAAATTGCCAAGGCACAGAGGCATAGAGTTGTTCCTCAAGGCACAAAAGTACATCGGTATGAAATAATGTGTGTTGATAAGAGCAGGCGGGGTATCTACCGCAAGCAAGCCGTGCAGGAATGTGTCCTTAAGACCGATGGCGGATGCAGTTGCAGCTGTATAAAGCCAAAGCTTCGACACCTGCCTTGCTCTCACGTACTTGCCGCAGCCGGTGATTGTGGCATGCTTTCTGATGTGTACGTGTCACATTATTTCATGAAAGAAGCAATCTTTCATACATGGAGTGAGGAGATATATGGGTTCGGGATCATAGGATCTTACACAACTCTGAGGCCCCAAGTTTTTTACATTCCGGATCCATCCAAGGTAAGGGTGAAAAAGGGCCGGCGTCAAACAAGACGCATCAGAAATGACATGGACGAGGCCGAAGCTGGTGGTAGGACTATACACTGTAGCAAGTGTGATCAACGCGACCACACTTACAAGAAATGCTCGAAGAATGCGGAGGGTCTGAGCGTCTCGGATGTCGGTCCATCTGGAGAGGCAGGTGATGGAAGCCAACCACCTGGGGAAGGAACAACAACCAGGCGAGCACGTCCTAGGCGTCCTCGTGCGGCAGGGGATGCGATGGTCTAATATTGTTTAGGAACCATGAAGTAGACCGATATTGTATCGTAATGAGTATTCGAACTAAGTAGTCGTATCATGTAATTTCAATGAATCTTGTTGTAAATCTAATGTTCGTGAACCTTACAAAATCTTATTGTACACCGGTATTGTATTGCGAATTTTGTGGTAATGTAAGCTAGACTTGCAAACAATTTGATGTAGCACCGTAATGTTGTCGTAAACTCTGTATCATTGTGCTGAAGTAATATTTGTTTGTACTGTTCCTAACTATGTTTAAGTAATTTTTACTGTTTTTCTAATCATAATTTGGCATGCAGGTATGGCTGACGGCATACCTGAGCTCTTCAGCCGTGGCCTCGACAGGAACCATCGCTCGTACATGTCAGTCGTGCAGGGTGCGCAGCTCGGCACCCTCCGCCCACGTACTTCACGCCAGTTGCTGCGTGTCGACCCGCGACACGTTCCCTGGTACAGCTCGTTCAAACTTTAAATCATCATATTTGACCGCAGTAATACTTTTTTGGTACTAATGTGTGAGGTTTACATTACGCAGGTTGCGTGAGGCAGGGCTCCTACCACTGTGTAGGCTTGTTGAGGCTGGGGCGGACGAGAGAGACCCAGCGAGGCGCTGGGATGTAGACCGGTCTCTCCTTGCCGCTCTGGTAGACCGCTGGAGGCCCGAGACGCACACGTTTCATCTTCCCTGTGGGGAGATGGCTCCGACACTACAGGACGTGTCGTACCTCCTGGGTCTACCTCTCGCTGGAGACGCAGTTGGGCCTGTGGACGGTGCTGGGGGATGAAAGGAGGATCTCACGGAGCGTTTCACGCACGTGATGCGCCTTCCGGGTGTACCTCCGCCCACTGGCCTACACCCGTACACTACCGCCGGGCCGAGCAAGGCTTGGCTGCTTCAGTTCACTGTAAGTTCAAAGTTTGAACGGGTTTATGGTTTTTTGAACAAATATATTCATTTGTACTAATATTTGGTTCATTGCTACAGGCTGACCAGCTCCACCCGGACGCCGATGACTACTCAGTTCGACGCGCCCTAGAGGCGTACCTGCTCTGGCTGTTTGGATGGGTGATGTTCACCAGCACTACAGGCCATGCTGTGGACAAGGGTTTGATCCACTACGCACGTGGCATCGCAGATGCTGAGCTAGGCAACGTGCCTAAGTGGAGCTGGGGGTCAGCAGTGCTAGCGGCCACCTACCGTGCCCTCTGTGAGACGTGCACGAAGACCGACGCGAGAGCGCTCTTCGCTGGTTGCCCTCTGCTGGTTCAGCTTTGGGCAGCTGAGAGGTTTGCCATAGGACGGCCTGTGGTGGACCCCGCACCGTACGGGACAGGACGCAGCGCGGAGTGGCCGGAGGACGGCCCCACAATGGGGACGTACTGGTGTCGACGTGGGGTGAGTAGTTCTTTCGTACATTGCACCGTCCATTTTCTTTCACGTTCGTCTGTAACAATCAATTATATTTGTACCATATTTGTATCTCGTAGCGTCGTTACGCCCACGTGCAGGTAAGGCGGGATTACCCGGACTTCGTGTTCGAGTTCGACCGTCTCCAGCCCAACGACGTCGTCTGGCAGCCGTACACGCAGCAGGCGGTGGCAGCGAGAGCACCGCTTGGACTTTCGTCCCTCTGCACACGTGACGCGGCGTACTGGCTCACGACGATGCCGATGGTGTTCGACATCTTCGTCGAGCCTCACTGCCCGCAGCGGGTGATGCGGCAGTTTGGGCTGAGGCAGGTTTTCCCCGGAGACATGGCGCCTACCGTCCTCCCTGCAGACCACTCGTGAGTACAATGCGTCCAAATTACACATATGATGTTTCTACATTCATTGAGCTATCTAAGTGTCTGCTCTTCACAGGTTGACCCGCCGAGGACAGCTAGCCGGCACACTGTGGGCACCACGCGTACAGCAGTTCGTGGACGACTAGCTGTTAGCACTCAGTAGTATGCACGAGTTGGTAGTTGTATCCTCGTCGTGTTCAACTCTTGCACTACCTTCCTTCTAGTTCTAATCTAATCTTATCTATGTAACCGCAATGGAACCAGGTGTATCATGTTTAAATTGTACTACAACTTCTCCTTGTTTCGGTATGATCATGGATGTGCTCAACATCAATTCTTAAAAAAAGTTTCTTCTCGGTTTCTAAAAATATGTTCTGTGAATTCGAAATTTTTTGAGTCCTCCGAAAACGATTTTTGGAATTTCCGAAAATAACCGATAAACAAAATAAGGTTCTGTAAATTAATAAATTACAAATGGATATATCTAAAATTATTAAATTATAACTCCAATATGTTTATCCAAATATGCAATTACAAATGTGTATTAGTCAATTATAATAAATTATAATTATAATAACAACTTATAAATTATAATTAATCAATTATAAACAATTCTGTCATTAATTATTTACTAACAACTTAAAAACAATTCTTACCAAATTAAAAAAAAGTTCTGTACATTACTAAATTAAAAATGGATATATCTAAAATTAATAAATTAAAAATCCGATGTGTTTCTCCAAACATTCAATTCAAAATGGGTATTAATCAATTATAACAAAATTATATTTACAAAAACTACTTACAAACTTAATTATGAAAACAACTTACAAATTATAATTAATCAATTATAAAATATATGTCATTAATTAATTAATAACAAGTTAAAAACAACTATTAACAAATTAATTTGTATTAATAACAAAAAAAACTATACTTAACAACAATATTATTTCTAAAAAAAACTCTATTTACAACAACAACTTCAAAATTATATTTACAAAAACAACTTTAAAACTTGCAAAACTTAATGCAACAGTGAAAAAACGCCCTTCCAGAGGGCAGGGAGGGGGCCGCCTGAAAAAGTGCCCCTCCCTCGCCCCTGTACAGGCGGCCCCCCACAGTAAAAATCGCCCTCCTAGAGGGCGGCAAGGGGGCCGCCTGCAAATTTGCCGTGCCTCCTCGGACGGCCGTTCCCCTCGGCCAACGGCCGTCAGCCACGTCACAAAAAACGCCCTCCCAGAGGACGATGGGCGATTAGTTTTGTAAATTTTCAAAATAAAAAATTATTTTTGTAAATATTTTAATAAATAAAATTAAAAATAAAAAAAACTCGTTGTCTGTCAGGGCTTCTGACAAACCTTCCTCCATAATTTTTGGCTTGTCCCCATGCCAAGCTTCCAGGAAATCTTGCACGCATTTAATCCGAATCTTCCCAGGTACCAGAGGAAGCAGGAAAATCAGACTACTGAACCAATACTTGAGGTATCTTCATATGTCCTTTAGCACACACTCAGTGATCAAGCACTTGGACAGGTTCAGCTATGGCCACAGGTGGTTCAGGCAAGACAACAGAAGCTTCTTTCGAGAATCCCTTAGCAATTCTGAGTTGAGACACATGAAAAATAGGGTGAATTGCACTACCAACAGGAAGACTCAATCGATAAGCTACAGCACCAATCCTATCTTAAATCTGAAATCGTCCAAAATACTTAAAAGCTAGCTTATGATTAGCTCTGCGAGCAATTGATGACTGCACATAAGGCTGCAATTTCAAGAAAACCCAATCTCCAATTTCAAATTGCCGGAAGGATCTCTTCTTGTCAGCCTAATGTTTCATCACCTGTTGAGCTCGTTTCAATTGCTGCTGCAACAACTGAGTCATTAATTTGCGTTCCTTCAGCCATTCAGATAAATCAGGAATTTCATAAGCCTCTACTCCAGCAATTCCCATTTGCCTAGGTGTATGACCATAAAGAACTTCAAATGGAGAATGCCCCAAAGAAGATTGATAACAGGTATTGTACCAATATTCTGCTAGAAATAACCATTGCACCCACTTGTTTAGACAGGAATAGACAAAAACAACGAAGATAAGTCTCCAAACACTAGTTAACTCTTTCAATCTGTCCATTCGTTTGTGGATGATAAGCAGTGCTCATATGCAGCCATGTGTCAAATTTAGTAAACAAGTATTGCCAAAACTGACTAGTAAAAATTCTATCTCTATCAGAGATAAGTACCTATGGCATACCATGCAATTTATATACTCCATTCATATAGACCATAGCAACATTTTGTGCAGTGAATGGATGAGATAATGGTAAGCAATGGGCATACTTGGAGAATTATCAACCACCACCAAAATGCAATTGAATTTAGAGAAAATAGGAAGGCCTTCTATGAAATCCAATGAAACTACTTGCCAAGCCCCTTCTGGTACTAGTAGCGGTTGTAGTAATCCTGGATATGCTACTCTTTCTGCTTTAGCTTGCTGACACACAGAACAATTGGAGACCCTTTCCTTAATATGCTGCTTCATTTGTGGCCAAGCAAAAATTCCCTTGATTCTCCTGCAGGTGATAGGGAAACCGGCCAGAATGTCCACCCATAGCACTGGCATGCAATGCATCCATTACTTTAGATTGCAACACAGAGTTATTGCCCAACCAAACTCTTCCTTTGAATCTAATGAGACCATCCTTCAAGGTATAATGGAAATGTTTCTCAGGATGAATGGCTAGCTTAGTTAGATGCTGCAATGTGAATGAATCCTGTTGGTAACCCATCAAAACCTCCTCGAACCAAGTAGGTTGACAAATAGAAATTGTATTCAAGGAACCCAAGCCTTCCAGATCTCTTCTAGACAAAGCATCAGTAGCAGAATTGAGAGCTCCCTTCCTGTATGTTATCTTATACTGCAATCCCAGCAACTTGGTAAAAGCCTTCTGTTGCCAAGGAGTGTGTAATTGCTGCTCTTGAAGATGCATCAAAACTCCTTTGATCAGTTAAAATAGAAAATTCTGCATGATGTAAATAAGATCGCCAATGATCAATTGCCAGTAATATGGCTAAACACTCTTTCTCATAGGTGGACAAGCCTTTGGTTCTAGGGCCAAGGGATTTGCTAACATAAGCAGTAGGGTGTCCATCCTAAGATAGCATTGCTTCAATGCCCAAATCACTAGCATCTCTTTCAACCACAAATTTCTTAGAAAAATCCGGCAATGCCAACACAGGTGCAGTAGCCAAAGCAGTTTTTAGAGTCTGGAATACCTATCCCTGATCATTGGTCCACATAAACTCAACCCTCTTCTTTAAAAGAGCAGTTAATGGTCTACTAATTATACCAAAATTTTTAACAAACTTTCTATAATAGCCAGCCAACCCCAGAATCCTCTCAACTTCTTGACATTTTAGGAGTTTTCCAAGTAACAACATCCTAAATTTTAGAAGGATATGTGGCTACTCTGATGGCACCAATAATATGTCCAAGATATACTAGTTGCTGCTGAGCAAATGAACATTTAGACAATTTAACCTTCCAATGATTATCCAGTAATAACTGCAGGACCTGTTTTAGGTGTAGTAAATGGGATTCCATGTCAGGACTGTAAATTAAGATATCATCAAAAAAGACTAAAGCACACTTCCTGAGTAAAGGTGCCAAGGTATCATCATAGCCCCTTGAAATATGGCTGGAGCTCCAGTCAAACCAAAATACATCACCTTATACTCATAATGCCCACTATCAGTTTGAAAAGTTGTTTTAGGTTCCTCTCCAGCCACTAATCGGATTTGATGATAACCAGCCCTCAAATCCAATTTAGAAAAGTATTTAGACCCAGTCAATTCATCAAGTAACTTATCTATCACAGGTAAAGGATATTTAGTTTTAACTGTGATTGCATTCAAGTGCCTATAATCAGTGCAAAGCCTCCAAGTTCCATCCTTCTTTTTAACCAACAAGACAGGAGAAGAAAAAAATACTCTGACTTGGTTGTATCACTCCAGATTTAAGCATTTCAGAAACTTGTCATTCTATTTCATCTTTTTGTCCTGGGGTATGCTTATAAGGCCTCAAATTCACTGGTTTGGCACCAGGAATTAAGGGAATCTTATGATCTCAAAATCTCCTGGGAGGCAGACTGATGGGTTCAGCAAAATCTTCTAAATACTCATCCAGTATAACACTGATGGCAGGATGAACAATTTCACTTGCATCAGAGGTAACAACACATAATTGAATCACATACATGGAAGAACAACGTTTAGACATGCCTTTCAGCTGATTTCCATTGATGTATTCACAAGATGTAACATTAGGAGAAACTCCATACAATGTAATCTGACTTACTTGGTAATCAAAGGTCAACGTCTTCTCAATCCAATCAATGTGCATGGGACTAAACTCAGTCAACCAATCTATACCAAGTATAGCATCATACCCCCCCAATTGGTAGTATCTTAAAGGAAGTCAAAAAAATTCTTACCCTGCACCCACCATTCACAATCTGTTACTCTCTTTGTACATTTCAATAATGCATCATCAGCCACCTTAACATTAATCGAGCTAGACAATTCCTAAATTCCCTTCAGATAGGTAACACAGGATTCATCCAAGAATGAGTGAGTACTACCAGAATCTATTAACATAAGAAGTTCCTTTTGCTGGATTCTTCCAAGGATTCTGATGGATTTTTCTATTTCCACTGCAGAAATGGCTTGCTTAGAAATCGCCATCAATGTTTCTTCATCCACAAGCTCAAACTCAGTGGATTGAGAGTTAGTTCCCTGCATAAGCTCCAATAACTCCTCCACAACATGAAGCTGGATTGTGTGAGCACACTGATGGTCTCTACCCCATTTCTCACCACATGTAAAACAGAGCCCCTTGGAGCGCCTGTAAGCTTTCAAGGCTGTCAGTTTATCATCTTTGTTTCTAGTATTATGGACATCAGATTCCTTCTTTCAGTAAGAGCTACTGGTACCGTAGAATTACCCCTTGGAGGAGCAGGCAAAGGTAATGGTCTAGGTGGTGGAGGTGTATTGTATTTTACTGGTGAGTATTCTAGCTTTCTTTTATCATTCCTGCCAGCACTCTCCAAGACATCTTCCTGCAGTAATGACAGTGAACAGGCAGTGTCCAAATCACAAGGTCTTTGCATCATGACCACAGAACGAATGTCTGATCTCAGTCCTTCAACAAATCTAGTAACAAAATAAATTTCCCTAGGAGCTCCATCATATGCAAGTAACTGATGCATCAGACCTTCAAATTTAACCACATAATCAACAAATGTGCTCATCTGCCTTATGACATACCATTGATGAATTAGTGACTGTTACTGATCTCGACTGAATCTGCCACACACATGAGCACAAAACTCCTCCCAACCTATTCTCTGCAAACTACAACGCACAGCTTGTAACCAAAAAGCTACGTTGTCAATAAAATGTAGTGTAGCCATCTTAACCCACTTCCCAGGGTGAACTCCATACATGTCGAAATATGATTCACAGTAACCCTTCCACATCTGTGGGTTCTCACCATCAAACGTTGGAAATGTTGTATGTGGCAAACTAACTCCAGGATTCACAGGGCAAATCAAACTTGGAGGTGATGGCATGACAAAATCAGGAGAAAAAACTGGAGCAGCAAGGGGACGGAAATCATTCATACCAGTATAATGTTGCGAAGCCGTCAGATGATTCTCTTTCAGCGCAGGAACTAAAGTCGAGGCTGGCACATTTAATCGAGCATCTGGCGTGCTCTGCGATGGTGAACCAAGAAAGGGACCCAACACTGATTCATCCTGTGCCTTCTTCAAGCATGCATCCAAATCGCCCCCGAACGTTCGCGCCAGCAGAGCTTGCAGTTGCTTCACTTGAACTTGCAGCACTCCCATCGAACTCTTCAACTCCGCCACCTTCGCCTCCATGTCTGGCTTCCACGAATCTACTGATAGTTTGAGTTCCAAAAAATCTGCTAGATTCCTCTTATCCATCTCCTCCATCCTTGATAAAATAGAGTCCAACTTGTCTTGATTCTCCATGATAAGCTTCGCTTGTTTGGTGATATACTTGGGCCGCTCCAGATTTGGTTCAGAATCTAACAAACTCGTGCTCTGAATCCAAGCCAATAAAACTGGGAAAACCCGAAGGTTATGTGGGATTCAATTGCTGCGCAATCGATCACAAACCTTGGTTCCAAGAATTTTACGGCTCAGATCAAGAGATTTTGTGGATTCAAAACGAGGCTCTGGTACCAATTTGATAAGAACTTGATAGAGAATCAAGAGAGGAAGAGATGAAACTTGAAGAAGAAAGGAAGAACTTGAATAGGGGAAGAGATAGTTTTCAGATCATTCGTTTCATTCTGGTATTCGACAACTCATGACAGGGTATAGTGTAGTATATTAATAGGCTAAACCCACTCACGCTTACACGGCCTAGCTCGGCCCAACATATTTTTCATTTGGCTTCCTAACGCGTGTGCTGCACTTGGCTAGCCCATCTACCTCGGCGCTCTCCTGTAGCTGATCAGGTAGTTGTCTGTCAGGGCTCCTAACAGCCAAACACCTGGAGTAATCCACAAACCGGTGTTCAGGTTTCTGAATTTCTGGTAGTAGGTGAGTTCTTTTTAAGCTTCACAAATCTTCAGAGAGAGTGGGTAGTGTGGGCTTGATTGATCGTCTCTTCTCAACCTGAATGATAAACTCTGGGTGTCAAAATCTTCATCGTCGCACGTCCTTGAATGCTTCTTGATCAGGCAACAATTTACTGAAAAAAATTGATAGCAATTTCATTACTTGTTACCTTCTGCATTGTGTAATCTGGTCCTCTTTCAGGTGGTGATACTACTACCTTTGTCAGCAAAATCACTGCTGAGCTTTATGCCTCTACTGTCCCCTGCAAACAGATTATACTTCTTGACATCAGAGGGAGTTTATTCTGAAAGAAAATTCAGATTGGTGGTGCTCAAATTTATTCCTGAATCCTGACATATTTAGCTTCTCCTCATCCTTGGCGTTGGAAGAGTGCACAGCAGAGCCGAGGAAGACGGTGATGAGGAAGCATGCTACACCTAGAAAAAGAATTTATGCCCTATTTATCCGCCCATCAAGGAAGTAGTTCATGGTTGTTCTTGTTTCCTGCAAGAGTCTATGGCCATCTAAATCAGGTCATCAAAAAAGTGAAATAATAAGAGTTGCAGAATGACAAAAGATTCAAAATTTATGCATATTTGGGCGAACCTACAAGTACAGGCAGACTTGAGGAGATGATGTTTGTCACTGACAGACTGATAAACACTACTACAGAAAGGGGCTTTCTGGACGAGGCCCCCAACAGTTTTCAGGCGGGCCATAAGTGGCCGCGCCTGGAAAAACCGGTCCCGAGGGGGCCGGCTGTTGAACCGCACGCGATAATAAGTTATCTCGTGCGGGTTCTTAAGCCGACCGCACGGGATAAGTCATTATCGCGTGCGGCTTCCTTAAGCCGACCGCACGAGATAATGCTTATCCCGTGCGGTCCGCTTAAGAACTCGCACGGGATAATGCTTATCCCGTGCGGTTCGTTAGGTGAACCGCACGCGATGATGCACTATAAAACACTCCCACCCCCCGACAGTGTCACTTTGAACTTGGTGTTTCTCTCTCCAAAAAAATGCAATTATAGGGGGGAAGGTTTTCAACTTGTATTCTTCAATTGGAATCAATACAAAAGGTACCATGCTGGATCTTCTCTTTCATTTGCTTTCACTTTTAAAAGTTTTTATTGGTTTAATGTGAAGATATTTGAATTTATTTTAACTTGGTTTCTCTCTCCAAAAATAGACATTTTCTTTTGGTGGGAGATTGTAGAGTTAAAATCTTTGATTGAAATCAATATAAAAGGTAACGTGTTCGATCATCTCCTTCATTTGCTTCCGTTTTTGTAAAATTTCATTGGTTGAATGCGAAGATATGTAAACTTGTGCGAATTGGTACTTTGTGCTATATATGTATGTAATTTGTAGGTCAAATATTTTATTTTTTTGATTGAACCATTTTTTGGTAGCTAATATTGTCTCCGTATTATTATTTGTTGTGAATGAGATTTTAGTTAAAAAGTATGAATTAAGTTTAATTTGTTTATTTAGAAAACACCGGCAATATAATATTAATTAATGCCGTGAATTTTTTAGATGGATCGGACATGGATGTATGAGACACGGAGAACTCATCCGGTGTTCATGAGAGAAGCATCAACATTTATTGACAAGGCTAAGACACACGCTTTGAGAGAGAGTAGGAAGGATATTTTTTGTCCATGCGTGGATTGCAAGAATCAGAAGATGTGGAAAGATCCAGATGTAATCCTGGGACACATAATTCAGCGTGGATTTGTGGAGAAATATACAGTTTGGATTTATCACGGGGAAGTCGCCCCTCCTGTAGAGATTGGTGATATTTGGTTCGATCAGGCAGAGGATTTTATAATTGATGACATGTCTCGTCAAATGACTGGTGATTTTGGCGGCACTGGTTTTGACGCCGCAGAGGTTGATATTGATCTTGATCTTGAGGATATGTTGCGGCACTGTTAACGACCAAATTTGGTAAATCAAATATTGGATCTGAAGATAGAATTGAAGCGGATTTGGAGGAAGCTGGCGGTTACCAAAACAGAGCAAGAATCGGTTGGTGACCGAATCGGCTACGGTGTGTATCGGCTGGTGACCGAGTTGGCTATTGTGACCATCGGCTGAGACAGAGTCGGACAAGGATAGCCGATGTAGCCGATTCCGGCGAGAGGATAACAGAGTCTTTGTCGGGTTCGGTTGGTGAGCTTCATGAGGATTCCCGCATACGGATTGGGTCCGAAGAAGGGAATTGTATCTATTACTTAGGATATAATGTTAGTTTCCTAATAGATACTGTCGGTTAGAGTTTGTATTAGGGAATTGTCTTTGATATGAGTTGTAATAGAGATAAGAATCGTGTCCGATAAGGACTTATTGTGGAGTTCTGGGTATAAATTAAACCCAGGGTCGTGTAAAGAAGACGACAGATCAATACAACAACTTCGGCGCATCGCCACCTTTACTCTTTCATTGTTTTCGACGAGTTCTTGCTTTCGAGTTGGGCTGCATCGGTTTCGATCTCCAGCAAGAGGTAAAACTTGTTATGGCGGCTTGCGCTCTCGGGATTAGTGCTTCCATCTTTATGACACTCTGATCCTGTTTGTGTGAATCGTCGAGTTATCATATATATTGTATAATCTGAATTGACATCAATATATAACTCAGATCGGTTGGTGTCTGTTTCACAGAAAAGCAACCGATAGGGTTATATATCGCTGTTGATCTAGATTATATAATATATCTACCATCTCGAAAAGGTTTTCATCGACTTGATCATCTAGACATTATGTTTCTTTACATATTTGGTGCTGCATCAGTTAGGTTTGACCTACTAAATCATGTTTAGAACCATAGTTTCTAGCCTGTCTATGATTGCTAATAGAGATAGCGTCGGGGTTTCAGCCGATCTTACCTGGTTTAATTATCTTGTTATCTTGATATATTAAATCTGCCCTTTATATCGAGATATTAACTTAGTAAAATATATTGAGCTTGTTGTCAAATCTGGTTAGGATCATCTTAACGCTAGTTTGACAAGTTGTTTAATATATTTTGTTCATGATAATATCTCTGTATAAAGTAGTACCGGAGTACTAGCCGATACATGTTAGATTTGCCTAATCGGCTATGCTATGAACTGGTATAATCTATGCTTCATAATGTATTTGGGCATAAGTGATTTATACTGTCTCGGCGCCCTGTCCGATCTATCCCAATCACTTGGTTTAAATATATTGTGAGGCTTAGATTATATTTTGTTGGTATCTACAGCCGATTGAGTAGATTTAGCTTTATCTTGCTTTATCTGTTATAGCCGATTTAATGCATCGTGCATCGGCTTAATGCTCAATGATACATCATCGGTAAATCAGCCGATCGGCTATCATTGATGGATTTAACTGCGCTTTCTTTGTTTCTTATTGGTTGCAGGATCAAACCAATTGGCACGCCTAGAACCCGAAAGAAGTCTTTGGACCTGCACTGGAGCTAAGCAGATCTCCCAGGCCAGTGTGTGTTTTTTGCATCAACACGCTTTTGGCACGCCCAGTGGGACACGAAGAATTGTCATCATGGTAGACTTCAAGACAACTGACATTGACCCAGAGAATATTATTCCAATGACAGTAGACAAGTTGACGTCAGAGCAAAAGGCAGAGCTGGAGGATATAATGAACAAGCTTCAAAACCAGTACTTGCATTCCTTTGTTCAGACTAGATCGGGAACGGTGGTTCAGAGATACAAAGTAACTTTGCCCAACAATGAAGAGCCAGAGTCAAGTGCTGGGAAGGAAAAAGGGGTCAAGCAAGAGGAATCTCCTGAAGAACCCAGGAATTTGCAAGATCGGATCGACTATGCTGTGCATCATGCTTTGATCAACCAGTCAGGAGTGCTTGTCAACACTTTAACAAATATAATCAAGTCTGTGGTTGATGGTACTATTGCTGAACATCAAGCCAAAGGACCAATATTCTTACCAGATGGGGTCTTCCCGCAATACAGGCCGCTTATGACCAGCCAGCCAAAACCTGCCAATATAGCCCCAGGACAGCCGATGGCGTCAACATCGGCTACAGGTCAACAGGAGATACCAGCATCGGTACAGAAGCACGTAGAGTTTAATCCTCATGTACTGGTCCGACAACAACCTCAGCATGTAGGGCATAACATACCTCAAATATCAGCTGAGCAAGTCGCAACTATGTTCAATCCCAATCAGCCAGTTGCTCAGCCGATCATGCATACACCAGCAAGACAGCAAGTGCCAACCTTCCAGCAACAGGCTGCCAATACTCAATATGTTCCTAATCAACAAGATTTTAGTGCTCCACGAATGCCTCAGACCCACACAAGTGGTAATCTTAATTATCAATATCAACCTCATTCACCACAGGTGCAATATCGGCAGAGAACGTCTCCTCAGCCATATCATCAATCGCAGTATTACCAAGATGAGCCGATACAGACACAGCATCAAGATGGGACTCGGCAGAAACCTTGGGCCGATATGATAGCTGATGTAATGAGAGAACAGTTTGGATTAAAGCCAAGGGATGGTGACAACCTGTATCGGCATCCATATCCAGAGTATTTTGAAAGGGTGCCATTAACAAGCCGATACAAGGTTCCAGACTTTTCAAAGTTCTCAGGTTAAGATAATGTATCAACTTATGAGCATGTTAGCCGATTTTTAGCTCAATGTGGTGAAGCATCGGCTACGGACGCTTTAAGAGTCAGGCTATTCCCTTTGTCTCTGTCTGGATCGGCTTTCACATGGTTTTCATCTTTACCTTACAATTCTATTCACAGTTGGGTCGATCTGGAAAAACAGTTTCACAAATATTTCTACAGTGGGGTTCATGAGATGAAACTATCTGATTTGACAAGCATTAGGCAGAAACGAGAAGAGTCTGTCCAAGATTATATTCAGAGATTTAGGGAAATCAGAAACAGATGTTACAGCTTGGCATTGACAGATTCTCAATTAGCCGATTTAGCCTTCCAAGGTTTGTTAACCCCAATCAAAGAGAGGTTTTCGGCTCAAGACTTTGATAGTTTGGCTCATTTGGCCCAAAAGATAACAGCACACGAACAAAGATTTCAAGAGGCCAATAGAGCATTCAAGAAGGTGAACTTCATTAGTTCTTATGTTTCCAATTCTGAGGAAGAGGATGTTCCCGAAGTAGCAGCAGCCGAATGGGCAAGAAACAAGAAGGTGATTCCATGCCAATGGGTTAAGAGCTCTGGAAAAGAGGAGAAGTATGATTTTGATGTCAACAAAGCTGACAAAATTTTTGATCTTTTGCTTCGGGAGAAACAAATTCAGCTGCCTGCTGGTCACGTGATTCCATCGGCTGAAGAATTAGGGAGGAGGAAATACTGCAAGTGGCACAATACAGGGTCTCATAGTACTAATGAATGCAAAGTGTTTCGGCAACAGATCCAGGTGGCCATTGAGCAAGGAAGGATAAAATTTGATGACTCCAAGAAGCCGATGAAGATTGATGGTAATTCTTTTCCTATCAATGTGGTCCATGCAAGTGGGAGGACAGCCGACAGAAAGGACAATCGGCTCAATAAGTTTGACTCTACGAGTATGATCAATGAATATCAAAAGTGATATGATCGGCAAGAAAGGCAATATTATGAGGATGATGATAGCTTTGATTCACATTGGAACTGCGAATTTTTCATATTTTGTTGGAATAAAGGCATGAGGTTACCATCGATAGAAGACTGCCCAGGTTGTACTAATGCCGATGGGAATTATAATGGGAGTTTTAGCCGATTTCGTTTCAAAGAGGATCGGCTGATGCAAAGGAAGTTGCCTGTTCATCAGAGGTTGGGCCCAATTCATCAAGATTATTTCCAGGAGGAGGATGCTGAAGATACTTCAAGAGCTCAATGGTGTCCTTCTGGGATTTTTTCTAAGAGTCAGAAGAGAAGGGTTCAGAGGATGAGGAACAGGGAACAATTTCATGAAGTTGAACAAGAAATCGATCATCGGCTGAAGAGAGCAAAAACGAAACAGGAATGACGTGTTAAGAATAAAATAATACCAGCCGATGAGAGTGAAACCGATGAAGCAAGAAGGGTAGTTAAAGGAAAAGCCATTGCTTCTTCATCGGTCAACATGGTATTTGTGCTACCCGCAGAGTTTGGGGCTAATCAAGACAATGCGGATATCATGGAAGAATCTTGTGCCAGATTGGTATTGTCACCAGAACAGGCTGTTTTTGAGAAACCCGAGGGAACAGAGAATCGGCACCTTAAGCCATTGTATGTCAAAGGATTTGTTAATGGCAAGCCGATATCCAAAATGTTAGTTGATGGTGGGGCTGCAGTGAATCTAATGCCATATGCGACATTTAAGAAATTGGGAAGGAATTTAGAGGACCTCATCAAAACTAATATGGTTCTTAAAGATTTTGGTGGCAATCCTTCAGAGGCCAAGGGAGTTCTTAATGTAGAATTGACAATCGGCAGCAAGACGTTTCCTACTACATTTTTTGTCATTGATGGGAAAGGTTCATATAGCTTACTGCTTGGAAGGGATTGGATTCATGCTAATTGTTGTATTCCTTCAACCATGCATCAAAGTTTAATCCAATGGCAAGGTGACAAGATAGAGGTTGTTCCAGCCGACAGGTCAGTACACGTTGCTAATGCCGATTTATCTGTTTGGGAGATGGATGGAATTGATTGCTTATCAGGAAAAATCTGGCAAGGAGATTATCTAAAAGTATCTGATTGTGATATACAGCCAATTGGAGATGGAGAACCCCAGTTGTTACTTTGAGGGTGTTGTGGAGGGTTCCGATTTCTATACTAAAGATGCTGTAGATGATCTTGATGGTAAGCTTGGTCAGGGTTTCATGTCGGCCGATGATTTAGAAGAAGTTGATATTGGGTCAGGAGATAAGCTTAGGCCGACATTCATCAGTAAGAATCTATCATCTCAATTCAAATTTACATTATTAAAGCTTTTGAAAGAATACAGCGATTGCTTTGCTTGGGAGTATTCTGAGATGCCAGGACTTAGCCGATCGATTGTTGAACATCGGCTTCCTATCAAACCGGGATATCGGCCATATAAACAGCCACCTAGACGATGTAAAGCTGATATGTATGATGCGATTAAAGCTAAAATTACTCGTTTATATGATGCTGGTTTTATTCGTCCATGCCGATATGCTGAGTGGGTTTCTAATATAGTTCCGGTATTTAAGAAAAATGGCAAGCTTAGGGTTTGCATCGACTTCAGGGATTTAAATAAGGCTACTCCTAAGGATGAATACCCAATGCCGATTGCCGATCAATTGGTAGATGCTGCTTCAGGACATAAAATTATAAGTTTTATGGATGGCAATGCTGGATATAATCAGATTTTGATGGCGGAAGAAGACATTCACAAGACTGCTTTTAGGTGTCCTGGTGCAATCGGTTTGTATGAGTGGGTTGTCATGACTTTTGGGTTGAAAAGTGCTGGAGCTACATATCAAAGAGCCATGAATTATATCTTTCATGATCTGATCGGTTTATTGGTTGAAATCTATATTGATGATGTAGTGGTGAAATCTAAAGAGATTGTTGATCATATAGCCGATCTAAGAAAAGTATTTGAGAGAACAAGGAAATATGGTTTAAAAATGAATCCCACTAAGTGTGCTTTCAGTGTATCGGCTGGACAATTTTTAGGTTTTCTTGTGCATGAGAGGGGTATTGAAGTGCCGCAAAGGAGTATTAGCGCAATACAGAAAATCCAGCCTCCAGAAGACAAGAAACAGTTGCAATCTTTGATCGGCAAGATAAATTTTATCAGAAGATTTATTTCTAATTTGTCTGGGAGATTAGAGCCTTTCACATCTTTACTCAGACTTAAAGCCGATCAGGAGTTTACATGGGGGGCAGAGCAATAGAAGGCTTTGGATAATATTAAGAAATATTTAAGTTCTCCTCCAGTTTTGGTTTCTCCACAGAAAGGGGTGCCTTTCAAATTATACTTGTCAGCCGATGAGAGGTCAATCGGCTCGACCCTAATCCAGGAGTTCGAAGGTAAAGAGAGGGTAATCTTTTATTTAAGCAGAAGACTTTTGGATGCAGAGACTAGGTATTCTTCAGTGGAGAGGTTGTGCTTATGCTTGTATTTTTCATGTACAAAGTTGAGGCATTATTTGTTATCCAATGAATGTACTATAATTTGTAAGGCCGATGTGGTTAAATATATGCTATCGGCTCCAGTATTGAAAGGAAGGGTTGGAAAGTGGATTTATGCCTTAACAGAATTCGATCTCAAGTATGAGTCACCTAAAGCTATTAAGGGGCAAGCTATAGCCGATTTTATCGTAGAACATCGTGATGATTCGATCGGCTCAGTGGATATTGCACCTTGGACGTTATTTTTTGATGGATCAGTTTGTACTCATGGTTGCGGCATCGGTTTGGTTATTATATCACCAAGAGGGGCAAGTTTTGAATTTGCTTTTACCATCAAGCCATATACTACAAATAATCAAGCTGAGTATGAGGCAGTTCTCAAAGGTTTGCAACTTTTGAAGGAGTTTGAAGCCGATGCTATTGAAGTCATGGGTGATTCATTGCTGATAATTAGTCAACTGGCTGGAGAATATGAATGCAAGAATGATGTATTGATGGCTTATTATGAAAAGTGTCGGGCATTAATAGATGAGTTTTGGCTAGTGACGTTGAGATATGTTCCTCGGGAGCAGAATTTAGAGGCTAATGCTTTGGCTCAGGGGGCATCGGGATACAAGCCAATGATGACAGATGTTGAGATGGGGATTGTTACAATTGCAGCCGATGATTGGAGATATGATGTGTTTCATTACTTGAAGAATCCTTCTCAATCGGTTTCAAGGAAATTGAGGTATAAGGCTTTGAGATATGTCTTGTTAGATGATGAACTGTATTATTGGACGATTGATGGGGTGTTGCTGAAATGTCTAAGTGTTGATCAAGCCAAGGTTGTGATGGGAGAAGTACATGAAGGTATTTGTGGTACTCATCAATCGGCTCATAAAATGAAGTGGTTACTTCGGAGAGTTGGGTATTTTTGGCCGACAATGTTGGAGGATTGCTTCAGATATTACAAGGGATGTCGAGATTGCCAGCAATTTGGATCCATTCAGAGAGCACCAGCATCGGCTATGAATCCAATCATCAAGCCGTGGCCGTTCAGAGGCTGGGGAATTGATATGATCGGCCAGATCAATCCACCGTCGAGTAAAGGGCATAAGTATATATTGGTAGCAACCGATTATTTTACAAAGTGGGTGGAAGCAGTTCCATTGAATAAAGTTGATTCTGGGGATGCAATTCAGTTCGTTAAAGAGCATATTATATACCGATTTGGTCTTCCACAAACAATTACGACTGATCAAGGATCTATTTTTGTGTCAGATGAGTTTGTTCAATCTATGGAGAGTCTGGGAATTAGATTGTTGAATTCTTCACCATATTATGCGCAAGCTAATGGACAGGCAGAAGCATCTAACAAAAGCTTGATTAAGTTGATTAAGAGGAAGATTGCCGATTTTCCGAAGCAGTGGCATAACCGATTGGCTGAGGCATTATGGTCTTATCGGATGGCTTGTCATGGGTCAATTCAAGTTCCTCCATATAAGTTAGTCTATGGGCATGAAGCAGTCTTGCCATGGGAGCATGTCATCGGCTCAAGGAGGATTGATTTACAAGATGAATTGACAGCCGATGACTATCATAATCTTATGGTCGATGAGTCAGAGGACTTGGTTCAATCCAGAATGTCTGCTTTACAGAAGATAACAAAAGATAAGGAGCGTGTTGCACGACATTATAATAGGAAGGTAGTACCGAAATCTTTTGAGGAGGGAGAATTGGTTTGGAAATTAATTCTGCCGATTGGAACTCGTGATAATAAGTTCGGCAAGTGGTCACCAAATTGGGAAGGACCTTTTCGGATTTACAAATATTTTTCTAAAGGAGCTTACATGTTACAAGGACTTGATGGAGAGGTATTTGGACGAGCTCTTAATGGAAAATATCTGAAAAAGTATTACCCGAGTGTTTGGATTAATTCATGATTCGGCTGTATGTTGCCGATACATGGTAGCCGATGTATTGACATCGCCTTTAGATGGCCGATATAAGTTATATCGCCCTTAGCACAATTCTTTTTAGTATAATCGGTTGTTTCATGGTTATTTGTTCTTAGCCGATTGTAATTTTGTGATGTTTCGTTCTCCATAACAAAATTAGGGGGCATATATATACAAAAAGTTGCAAAAAGTTCAAAATTTCAAAGCACTAAATGAGTTTATATTATCATCGGCGGATTCATGTTACAAGTTTTTGGATAGCCGATATGGCCCTTTGCCTAATTTGTTCTATTTCTTCTATGGCTTGGGCATCGGCTGCATCACTTCCTGGGATGACTTTCATGGATTTGTTTAGATCGGCTAAGTGTTTGATCGAGGACTTCAGCTTGGATTTTTGTTCTTCAATGGCTCTTGGTAAATCGGCAAGCTTCTGTTCCTCCAGTGATAACTCAGCATTGCAGGCCTCTAATTCAGCCAATAGTTCAATCTTCCTATTCTTTAGCCGATCTATATTGCTTTGGATAGAACTTGGCCCGGATATCATCTGATCAAGCTTGGCTTTTTCCTCGTTTATGGATTGCCGATTGGCATGGATGGTTGTCTCAAGATCTTTTCGCTCTCGCCTATCGGCTATCCTCTGTCTTGCTCTTTCCAGCTTGTGACGATATTGTTCAAGGAAAACCGCTGGAGAAATGATTTCGGCTGCATCGTCTGGGATCTGATCTTGAATGTCTTCAAATCTTGCTCTGATTGGTCCACAGTTGACGACCAAAGCATCAAGGGAACCTTCAAGCCGATGAGCAATATCCTTGAGGGTAGCCTTTAAGTCATCGGCTATAGGAGCAATAGCCTTGCTAGATGTTTCTTCTTCTTCATCCATGAATTGCCTAATGTCAAAAGAGAACATGTCGGCTAAGGCCTGAAAGAGACAAGATTGTTAGTTAATAGAATATTAATGGCCGATTTATATTTTTGATACAAATACTTACAGGAATAGGAGGAATCGGCTGGTCTTCAATATGGTGACTGTCTCTAGCCGATGGAGTATGTTCACTTGAATCATGATGAATAGGAGTTGGAGAGCGGATCGGCTGAAATATAAAACGAGTTAATACGTGATGAAATAAGGTTTAAACAAATTTTGAAGGACGTGTTACCGATGGAGGCGGTGCAGGTTTCTTTTTGGCAGCCGATTTCTTTTTCTACAAAAGAAGGGTTAAAGATGAGATCGGCAAAGAAAGTTATGGAAGGACTAAGAGTACAAAGTACATACCCGAGGTTGATATGTCTTGTGGATCGGCGTTGGTGGGGTTTGCTGAGGAATAGGGATGCTAATTGTTGGGGTTTCTTCTACTGTTTCACTCAGCTCGGCAGCTGCTTCATCGATGGCTTTTTCTATATCTTCTTCATCTGGATCATAGTTTTTCTGCTTTTTGGTGGCTTTCTTCTTTGTAGCCGGTGGAGCGATAGCCGATGACTTGATCCTTTTCCTCTTGCCAGTTTCAGAGGGAATCGGCTCACGTGTTTGCCCTTGGAGTAGGGAAGATGTCTTGGGGGCATTATAGCCGATGGTTGAAGGAGCCAATCCACCACCGTTGGGGAGAATTCCAGCAGCATAATTGATATTGATTCCGCTTCTGCTGACATGAGGAGGAGAAGACTCTGTGGTCTGCAAACAAAAGAAGAAAAGAGGTTAAGTTATTTTCTAGAGACAATCGGCTATCGATAAGGGTATTGAAAAAGAAGTGTGTTTACCTGTGGAATCATGTCTGGAATGATGTCAGTCAGATACATGGAAGCCCATTGGTGAAAAAGATGTTTTTTCCATTCAACCCACCATTGATCAAAAGTGGAGCTCCTTAGCATAGCCAACTCAATGTTTTCCAAACTTCCAAGGGGGGGTCCTTCTATGCTTAATAATCTGTCCATCATCAGAGCCGATGAGATTTCTCCTCTGGCTTGGATTTTTTCTGAAAAGAACAAGCCGATTGGCAACTGCCCCATTCCCATTTGTCTGGCAGCGCTCATAGGGTGATAGAATTCATAAGATATCTGGATGTTCCTGCCTTGATGGATGCCAACAGGAAGGATACAGGGGGTGATAGCCGTTGTAAAAACTTCTCTGGATTTCTCAAATTTTTTAGAGTTTATTTCGTCAAATCTGAAATCGGCTGGCAATTCAAAATCTGCAGGGAATTCATATGCAAACCAATTTCTGGAATCTTTTGGAAATCCATCATAAAAGTTGCCGAACCAGTCGACGAAGAGTTCAGCTGATAATTCTGATCCGGGATATGAAGATGCTGCCTCCCCGAATGACATACATCTTCTGGTTGTGACCTCGTCTCCGTCATCATCTTTGGTTGGCTCAACCAAGGGAAAATCAGCTTCGGGCAAGGCTGGTCTCTTGGCAATTTTGATTGTATGCAGATTAAGCCATAACTGCAATAGCCACCAAGGTCCACCTGTGCCGATTACTGAGTTGGTAGCAAGCTTAGCCGATGCATTGCTCAAAGTCTGATATAAATAACCCAGGAGGTATTTGCCTAGTGGGAATTGCTTTTTGTTGACTAGAGCTTCGGCTATATGTTGCCAGTTGGTGGTTGGACCGCAGCTTGAACCACAAAACAAAAACTTTTCCAGCCACATTAAGAGGAAGGCTGCGTGTTCTTTAGGAGTGACAGGGCCAGATCCCATATTCAGAGAGATGAATCCATTCCAGCCTCCAATGCTTCTGGTTTTGAAAATATATTGGTTTTTGCTGTTCAAGCTGATAGGGTTAGTCGATGAGGTAATGTCTAGCCCAGTTATCATAGTGATGTCCAGAAGGGTTGGGCTCATTGGTCCTTGGTTGAAGAGGAAGGCATTCAAGGTGTTGGACCAAAAATAGCTGGCAGCCGATAGCATGGGTTCATCTTTGGCTAAATCGGCTATGGTTAGGGCTAAGCACTGAGCGATGCCGATTTCTTCCCAGTGAGTGTGTTTGCTAGCCGACATCCTCTTATACCATTCAGACCAAGTCTTAACAGCCGATGGCCAGGATTTAAAAGTGTTGGTCCAGTGGTTCAAACTAGGGTTGGTTAACTTAAAGGGGATCCTGTTTGTCTCGGCACTGATGATTTCTGTGGGATCTTTGTTACCGATTGGGCCCAAGAAGTACTGATTGGGATGAACCAGGCTTGGGATTGCAACTTGGTGGGAGAGATGCTACAGAAAAGAAAGGGGAGAAGAAATAAATTACGGAGAAAAACTAATCTATGAGTAGAAAGAGGATTCGGCTGATGGGGTTACCTCAGGGAACTCGATGACCGGAGCGCTTGAGGGAGCTGCGGAAGACGACATCGTTGGAGATGGAGTTGTTGCTGACGAGGGAATCGTCTACGTGGTTGCCGGAGAATCCGATGAAGCTATTGCAAGAGTTGGAAGCGATTACGGTTGAGGCGGTGAAAACGGGAGTAACGGCGTGAAAACCTTCAAGCGGTGGTTGCTATTTAAAGAAGGTGTGTGATAACGGTTGAAATAGAAACAGAACCCTAGATCGATTCGGAGAGGATTCAAGCAAATCCGCAACATTCCAAATATCGCGGACTTGGGGGGCATGTGTTAACGACCAAATTTGGTAAATCAAATATTGGATCTGAAGATAGAATTGAAGCGGATTTGGAGGAAGCTGGCGGTTACCAAAACAGAGCAAGAATCGGTTGGTGACCGAATCGGCTACGGTGTGTATCGACTGGTGACCGAGTTGGCTATTGTGACCATCGGCTGAGACAGAGTCGGACAAGGATAGCCGATGTAGCCGGTTCCGGCGAGAGGATAACAGAGTCTTTGTCGGGTTCGGTTGGTGAGCTTCATGAGGATTCCCGCATACGGATTGGGTCCGAAGAAGGGAATTGTATCTATTACTTAGGATATAATGTTAGTTTCCTAATAGATACTGTCGGTTAGAGTTTGTATTAGGGAATTGTCTTTGATATGAGTTGTAATAGAGATAAGAATCGTGTCCGATAAGGACTTATTGTGGAGTTCTGGGTATAAATTAAACCCAGGGTCGTGTAAAGAAGACGACAGATCAATACAACAACTTCGGCGCATCGCCACCTTTACTCTTTCATTGTTTTCGACGAGTTCTTGCTTTCGAGTTGGGCTGCATCGGTTTCGATCTCCAGCAAGAGGTAAAACTTGTTATGGCGGCTTGCGCTCTCGGGATTAGTGCTTCCATCTTTATGACACTCTAATCCTGTTTGTGTGAGTCGTCGAGTTATCATATATATTGTATAATCTGAATTGATATCA